>OZ025240.1:21226520-21319020 GCA_964019155.1 Osedax fenrisi | reverse complement strand
TATTATATATATATATATATATATATATATATATATATCGGAAAAGACTTCAATAACTCCTTTTCTATTCATCGAAATTAGTAGTTTCCATTAATTTAATTCGATTATATATAAATATAGATAAATATACTTATAAATATAAATATAAATATAGATACTTATAAGTATCTATATTATATACGTATAACTGAATACACGTGTCACTATAGTGCCTATATAGGGACGATATTCTTTGTTTGATATTATATTGATATCGGAATGGTCAAGTAGACGCATTCGATACGCTTCGTAATGGGATTCAACGGATGAGTTATATAAATAACTCGATACGTCGTCGGCTTTACTCACTGTAACACTATCCCTTGTGTATATCGTCTATCGTATAGTACACACCAGTAGATGATGTAGATGATGGATTGCAATCAATATTAATATTGGATATGCAATTAATATTATCAATATATGTATATGTATATGTATATATATATATATATATATATATATATATATATGTATATACAAATACAATTACACCAAGTAAAATAATATGCTATAGCAAAATTAAATATATATATATATACTTATACATATACATATATATATATATATATATATATATATATATATATATAGGGGAAAGTAACCTAACACGGACACTTTAACAATACATGGTCTTAACATGTTATGACTCAATATTTGTATTCAAAAATTATCAATATATTTATATAATTATAGATATTATTGTGATTTTAAAATTGTATTTAATCTTTTTATTCAATAGATAACGGGGGTGTCCGTATTCGGTACCCATGTCCGAATACGTACAACCTGTGTTATAATACGGACAGCCTATATACAAATATATAAACTATATATATATATATATTATTGATGAATCAATCAGATGAATTACAATTACATTATTTATAATTAATGTTATGAATAATTCAATATAATTTAATTAGTTAATAATTTATTTATTTTTATTATTTTTGTAATTTATAATACAATTTAAGTATCTAAATAATAACATTTTTAGATTTAGCTTCATTTGTGGTATTAATATTATGACTCAGGCGATTTTTATGAAAATCAGAATAGTTCACACGCTGCTCGCTAATTGGTTATGTATAACCCTATAGGGTGTCCGTATTAGGGACTTATATGACTTCTAGATATATGCTTATAACTTAATTAATAGTTGATAATAAATATAGCAATTATGCATATAATGTTTAGAATGCTTTAGTTATTAATAATATATTGTTAGATCGACAGATTTGAGAATGTTTTAAGTTGAAAATTGTTTTCATAAATTTAAAAACGTAGTAAAAAAATAAGTGTATTGGATATATCAGCACTATATTAAATAATTAAAAATAAAAATACTTTTTTAGAATATTTATATAATTATGAATATTTTACTCATTAAACATTTTTTTGTATGATTTATGGTTTCTGAGATAACGAGAGTGTCCGTATTCGGTTACTTTCGCCTATAGGCATATATATATACATATATTTCGTATACTTGTATTTTATTTTGTTACATAAATATTGTATTATATTTAATCTCTATAGAGATTAAGTTAAATAAATGTATATATAAAGCTAAATAAAATGTTAATATTATGCTAGTATTGATATTTTAATATCACAATTTTATTTATAAATATTTTGTAAGTCATATGAAAAATTGGATATTAACAATTATTTTATATTATTTTAAACCTACGTAAGATTAAAATAAATTTATTGATTAAAATAAAATAAATTAATAAATAAAATAAATTTTAAATTTATAAAATAAGAAAATATAATTATTAATAGAATCAAAATGACATTCACAATCAGTAAATTGTAACACGTTATACATATAATATTATATACAATTTAAAAATAATTCATAACACTATTTCGTATTGATAAATGTTCAACAATACGGATTGCACAATAGGAATGAGTATATATACTAATATATTACGAGTTACTCGATATAGCTAACTTCACCTATACGCTTCTATAGAATTTCTATACTACTTTATACCGCGGTACCGTGGCAATGGAGTCGGTCTCGGGTAACACTATCGGATGACTAAGATATTAGTCATCCGTAACGTGTTCCTATTCTATAATCTATTATCAGTGCGAGTAGCCGTTACGATAACAATTGATTTACCCACCTACTCACACCACCCCCCCACACACCCACCTACTCACACCCCCCCCCCACACCCACCTACTCACACCCCCCCCACACCCACCTACTCACACCCCCCCCCACACACACCTACTCACACCCCCCCCCACACACACATACTCACACCCCCCCACACACACCTACTCACACCCCCCCCCACATACATACTCACACCCCCCCCCCCACACACACATACTCACACCCCCCCACACACACCTACTCACACCCCCCCCCCACACACACCTACTCACAACCCCCCCCCACACACATACTCACACCCCCCCCCCACACACCTACTCACACCCCCCCCACACACACATACTCACACCCCCCCCCCACACACATACTCACACCCCCCCCCCCCCCACACCCACCTACTCATCCCCCCCACACACACCTACTCACCCCCCCACACACACATACTCACACACATACTCACACACGCGCGCACACACATACTCACACACGCGCGCACACCGATACCCCGAGGCATACCGGAGTCGCGTGTACTCATAAATAATCTCGTCACTTGTAAATCTGCTCGCGCGCGCGTGTGTGTGTGTGTGTAGTGTGGGTTCAATTCTTTATTGGCCGCCGCATGATGTATTAACGATGATACATATTTAGTGTTTTACGATCACTTTATAGTTGTGTTTAATCTATTTTAGAATATTATCATATTTCGTAATCGTATACCAACTCTATTTGTAAATGTATATGTATCTATATATATATATATATATATACATATATATATATATATATATATATATATACGATAATAATAATAATAATCAGAGTTTAGGCATTAGCATGGATGAATGAAAAAGCAGAGCTTATCAAGTCGTTCACCTGATGTGATTGTGTGGGGGGAAATCAGATATAAAATTAAAATAATATATTAAATAAAATATTTGAATATAAAATTTCCATCTATAGATATCCTATAGGATATCAGTAAAAAAATAGTCATAAAAAATCGAGCTCGAATACTTTATACCTATATATATATATATATTAATATCTGAATAATATAATATTTTAAATAAAATATTTGATTATAAAATTTCCATCTATAGATATCCTATAGGATATCAGTAAAAAAATAGTCATAAAAAATCGAGCTCGAATACTTTATACCTATATATATATATATATATATATATATATATATATATATATATATATATATATATATATATCTGAATAATATAATATTGACATCATCGTGTTTGAGTTTTAAGATATATTGTATTACATATTAGGTAATCAATATCTGTAAATTACGACGCTATTATTATGATCATGTAACATGTATCGATAACATCTTATTTTAACAGAAATTTATAATTTAATATTTATTTATATGTCATTATATTATTTTCTTATTTCATTCTCTCGTCAGTTTTCTATTTTACTTCGGAGATTATTTTGTTTTTTTACACAATTTTAATATACTATAATATTATTAACATGTTAATGTATGCATACATTATTATTTATTTGTTTTATTTGTAACGTTTTGTTTGTAAAATATAAATGTATCATTTAATGTATAGTAAAATATTTAATTAATAATATATTATTACAGCTAATAAAGATAATAAATATGAAATTTATTTGAAATCTCTAACTAAGTTTATGAATATTGCGAATATTGTGACGCCCTTATATGTCAAACATATTTTGTGAACTATATTTTATTTCTATTTACGATCATTTTCATTGTATTTACGATTTTGTAAATATATTCTAATTTTAATATCGATTGTGTTCCTTTATGGGTACCGGTAACTGTACAACGTATTACATTTATTGTTTTATCATTAGTATTATTATCATAGATTATATAGATTAATCTATATAATTATATAAGGTAAAATACAAATCTATAATTATTATTAATTGTTTATTTATTTAAATAACGTATATGTTATAGTTAGCAAATATTTACAATTTATAATTATAATAAATAATAATGAATCATTAATAACTAACACTATTATTATATGTCTATACATACTAATGCATACTAAATAATAGCATAGTTGTAAACACTTGTAAATACATATACTTTTAATGCGTAGATACGACTGTATGTCATTATAATATATATATATATATATATATATATATATATATATATATATATATATATATATATATATATATATATATATATATATATATATATGTGTGTGATGATGATGATGAAGATGGTATTCATTTAGTAGGCAAAATAATAAAGTTAAAAACTTTCCTCTTAGTGCAATACGAATCATGCATTCAAATTAACAATATATAATAATAACAATAACAATAAAAAGCAACAACATATATATCAATTTAATTATATATGTTCATATATTACATATTGTGGGTGTATCATAAATGATTACTTTATTTACATGCATTCCTACGTAGGTGTTAATCCGACTGATTAGTGCACGCAATACATACATATTATATAATCTATTACATTATATTATATATGTGTATTATAATGAATACATAAATGTTACATATAGCATTCGTGTAAAGTTTGTTTTCATTAATGAAATTTCATTAAATAATTGTCATTGCTATTACATTGCATTGCAGCGTTAAATAGTTACATATACATTCATACATATATTTAAAAAAGAATGATTCCAGATTATATATTATATAACTTACATTGATATTTAATAAAATATCATACCTATATATATATATATATATATATATATATATCTAAACTTTAATATAAATCTAAATATATCTGTAGGTAATCCTACGCATCTAGAAATATTATAAAATATACTATATATTATTGAAAAGGAACTAACGATATTACTTATACAATAGTAGGAAATATCGTACGTGTGTGTATATATATATAAATATACACATTTAAATGCATACAGTTAACAAGAAATTAATACTTTATTTGTCAAATATTTAATTTAATTTTTATATTTCTCTAAACTCGCGAGATTTTATAATATACTAATTATAATTAATAATTAATATACTAATAATAAATAATGTAATTAATTGCATACGTGTATACGCCGTTAAGTATACGTGTTTGCAACAAGGTATATTCCTAACAATGTGTATGTACTTCATTATAATTTATATAATATATATATAGGTATCTTAGAATATTAGTTTATATTATATTTAATATTGTTATTAATATTATTTATTCTAAATAACGTCTAAACAATATTACAACCGTGTTCATAGCTATAGCTATTAATATGAATACTGATATATGATACTTTTAATATATATATATATATATATATATATATATATTTATATATATATTTATATATATATATATATAGTAAAATAGGTGTTACTTTTCTATAAATAATATTTCAACATACAACAGTTCGAAATCTCTAAATAGATTCTCAAATAAATCTTTTATAGATAGACTTACATAAAAATCTATTTTAAACCTTATTAGTAAACACACCTGTACTATTTTTGATATCTCTGAACATATTTATACTTTTTTTATACATGTATATGTTATATATATAATAATTCTTACACATCATTAGTGTTAATTTGGTGTAGTAGAGAGGTCATAAAGAGATAATAACTATATATTATATAATGTATGATATCATAAATAACTTATTAGTGAATATATACTATATATACATGTATATATGATGATTATGATGATTATTTTTATTATACACATAGTAATAGTAGTTTGCATACATTGTATAATATTCATATAGTATGTACCGTTCTCAGACATGTGAAAACCAAAACGAAATATAAATATAAAAAAGAAAATAAAAATAAATATATGAATATGATAATAATTAAGATTTAAATAATCTATTGAATATGTACTCTTGTATAATAACAATATATATATAAGGCAGGTTATTGTATTGTTTACAAAATGAGTTAAATCAATAACATTAAGTATACGATCCTAGATAAATAGTTATTAATTCATAATGTGTATTCAGAGTAGGATAAAGTAACCTAATACGGAAAGTGCCCGAATACGGACACTCTCGGTATCTTAGAAACCATAAATCATACAAAAAAATGTTTCATAATAATATAAATAGTCTACAAGTATTTTTTATTTTTTAATTATCCAAAATATTGCTGATATATCCAATAGACTGATTTTTTTATTACGTTTTTAAATTTATGAAAAAAAATGTCACCTTGAAACATTCTCAAGCATATACAAATGTATCGATATAAAATATAACACTATATTATTTTTTTAAATAAATCATTCTAAAAATAATATATAATATAATATAATATTTCTATATTTGTTATCAAATATTCATTAAGTTATAAGCATATATCTATAGGTCATATAAGTACCTAATACGGACATTTTGATGTATTGGTGTATTAATACGGACAGTGTACATCGGACACCCTATAACCAATCAGCGCGCAGCGTATGAACTATTCTGATTTTCATAAAAATTGCGTGCGTTATAATATTAATACCACCAATAAAGCTAAATGTAAAAATTGTATTATTTAGATACTTAAATGATATCATTATTAACAAAATAATAAAATAAATATATTATTAACTAATTAAATTAGAATAAATTATTCATAAAATTAATTATAAATAATGTAATTGTAATTTGTCTGATTGATTAATAATATATAGTTTATCTAGTGGTATACAGGGTGTTCGTATTATAACACAGGGTGTCCGTATTCGGACATGGGTACAGAATACGGACACCCCTATTATCTATGGAATTAAAGGATTAAATAAAATTTCAAAATCACAATAATATCTATAATCATATAATATTAATATATTGTAATGTTCGAATACAAATAATGAGTCATACAATGTTAAGACCATTTATTGTTAAAGTGCCCGCATTAGGTTACTTTCCCCTATAGGGGATAAAATATATATATATATTTTATTTTTACATAATTTATATATATATATATATATATATATATATTAGTCTTATTTATGATCAACTTGTAAGGTTTAGCTTTATTTAATTTTACTTTTTGATTACTTGAGTAATAATTATATTTCAAATCCTTCACTGGTTACATTTTAACAGTAATACTATTATATTTAGTAAACAAAAAGTCGTAGTATTCGAACTGTAATATTAATTGTCGTGTAATTAATTTATATATACATATTTGATTTTTGTAGGATGTACTTATATATTTAGATTACCTATATGTATATATATATATATATATATATATATATAGGTATATACCTATATATAAGCATAACTATAGTTATACTATATACTAGTATTTGAGTTATACCATATATTATATAACCAAACAGATCAATATATCGCTTATTTTCCAACTCATTGACAATTAAACTAACTTGATATGTTCCCACTGTATTGGTTCTCTTATTACCAGAATATCGTATTGTTTACTCTTACATCCCCTACACCGCGTCATACCACTAGCGTACGTTCTTCCTCAACATAAAAAGCATGAATTCTCACGATGTCATTAGTGACTTCCGTTCAATCCTAACTAAATATCCGATGTATAATGTACCACTCTGTTAACTACCTTCGATACTCACGCTCCAGTCATTATTTGTTTTAATCGATTATTGGATTCGACTCCCCATGGTATGTACTTATAATAATAATGATAAACTGTAAGCACTTGAGAATAAATGAGAAACAACCAAATCAGCCTCGATATGCATTATTTTTAAACCGACTACATCTAATTAAAATCCATATATGCGACGTAGTTGTGTAAGAGCTTCTACTTCATTTAACATTACGTCCTCGAATAATGCTCATAAGATCCAAAAAAAACGTCACTATGTTCTCATTATTTGACCCCTCACCTTAGATATCATTTACCATGGAGTTCACTCGATACGCAAACATCGCATTGTATACACAAATATATAGGAACCATCGTTATTTCACACACACACATACCTGTCTATAGATATATGCTATAGAATATAATCTCATTAAAAACCAAAAGAACTTCCTCCGTTCTAGTACTCTTTAATTGATCTATTCCACATTTTGTATCGCAAGGTATATCCCGAGACTATAGTCTCGGGGATAGTTCAGTAGACACACTCATTACAATCTATCTAATTTAACATCCCCTCCTCCGACTTATCAACTAATATTAAGTAATACGGAAAAGCAATATTGTTTTCTCAGCACAATTCGCAGGCTTTTGACAACCTTAGCAGGAGTGGGTCACATATCATCGATGGCTATGATATCATATTGTATTCTCATCAGATATATCAATGCGAGCTCCAAGGTGTGTTGCTGCATGTCGAGTGCGCGTTCAAAGATTAGAACCTTTGATATTGAACCCCAGATATAGCTGATGTTACTAAATTCTGGTTTGATAATTTTAATGATATTTTTAACAGTACTAATTCTATTCCGTGCCCATATAATAAAATTAATGTTAATGAAATTGTTTATACAAATACGGTTGAGATTTCATCTATTATAAATTCCATTAAAGGTGGTAAATCTGTAGGTCCTGATAGAATTTCCATAGAATATATTTCTAATTAAAATAGTCTTATTATCCAAGTCATAGTATTACTCATTAATAACATGTTACATCACTCATATTTTCCAACAAAATTAATATTATCTTATATTCTACCAATAATTAAAAACAAAAATAAAAGATCGAATGACTCTTCTAACTATCGTCCTATATGTATATCCAATATTATTTTAAGATAATTGAAAAGGTGATATATAATAGAATATCTTCTTTATTGGTTACTCTTAATAATCAATTTGGATTTAAAAAAATCTTGGAACCGAAATGTGTGTTTTTGCACTTAAGCAATACTTAAAAGATTACAATAATAACAATACCAATATATGTGTAGCTTTTCTAGATGCATCTAAAGCTTTTGACAAACTTAATCACAATATTTTATTTCATAGATTAAAAGATAATAATGTTATATCTTATATAATACATTTTTTAAATTATTGGTACAGAAATCAGAGAATCTATATTAAGTGGGGTGATAATACATCAGATAGCTTCCCAGTTTCGAATGGTGTCCGTCAAGGAGGAATTATTTCACCTTTACTATTCAATATTTATACCAATCCTATGATTGTGAAACTAAATAAAATAAAATCAGGATATTGATTAAATGGGAATATAATTAATAAGCTATGCTATGCTATACAGCTATATTATCACCATCACTGAAGGGTCTGCAATTATTGATAAATTGTTGTGAAGAGTTTGCTAGCCATAACTTCATAACATATAACATTGATAAATCTGTCATTTTGCCTATCTATTATGGTTCATCTATACATAATCCAGTAAATTTATATATAGGTAATCAACTTTTGAATGTTGTTAAAGCATATTAATATCTTGGACATTGGATATCAGAGGACTTGTCTGATGATATTGATATATATAGTAATATCAAACAGCTATATAAACAAAGCTGTATGATAGCGAATAATTTTAGCCATTGCTCTAAAGCTACTAAGATTATTCTATTTAAATAGTTTGTTTCAAATATCTACCTTAGTAGTATATGGTTACCGAATAGGGCCACCATGCGAAAAATTAAGTTAGCATATAATAACGCTTATCGTATAGTGATGAAATATAAGCGTTGAAATAGCGCGTCATTGATGTTTTTATATGATAATGTTAATAATTTAACAATTAAACTACGTAAATCATATAATTCACTTTATCAACGTATACGAAATTCTCGTAATTCGTTAATTGTTCAACTTTACTATTATAATGTCTTGTGCCCTTCGCAACTATTTACCTTATGGTATAAATCTGTATTTAGATAATATTTTAGATTTCGTTTTCGTTTAATTATTGTTAGGTTTAATTATTGTATACTCTATGGACATCTGTTATGCATGTCTGTTTCAAATTAAATAAATAAATAAATATATATATATATATATATAATATAGTATAGTATAATATAATATAGTAATTGCATTGAGTAATAGTACTTACGTTCTAGTATTTTCTGGCTTATTTTACAAATCCCCAGGACGCCAAGATTTCTGTCGGCATAGTAGAATGAAGCAGCAACATTTAAATACACATCACATATATATATATATATATATATATATATATATATATATGTACATTATATATATATATATATATATATATATATATATATATATATATATATATATATATATAGATCTTCATAATAATTTAGGAAGTGAAATTAAAAGTATTGATATATGGAACATAAATATAGACTTATAATATTTCTATGAATATTTACTTGGAGAAAATAATTAGATATAACTGCAAGCGTATAAAATATAATTATTATTATCTTTAATTTTATATTTTAATAAATTATAAAATTGATAAATAATTTTGACCTAGGATAAATTTACTTTATATTTGATAAAATATCTAAAATAAGTATAATTTAGTAATCAGAAAATTAGAATAATAAATTGTATTAAGATTTGATGTCGACATGAATAACCATATGGATATGTTTAATAATTAGATATTATCTTTATTTATATATAGTCATGTGTAATTTATATATGTGGTAGATAATGTATGTAGATTTAATATACTTTTATAGAATTAAGATAATTTTAGTAGGAAAGAACTCGGTGTAACTTTTAAATATAAAATATTTGTTTTATAGTTATGCAAATGGCTTTTGTTTTACTATAAATAATGTTATAAATAGATCATATTATAATATATGTCATAAATAATTATATGAATGATAATTGTAATCGATAAATATATATATTGATTATGATATATATATGTACGTAAATATATTTACGTATAAAATGAATAATATAAAATATATACAATTAATATTATCGAAAAATAATGTATTAAATATATAATCTTTATTTTAACATGTGTATAATATATATATAAATATATACGTAATAAAATATAAAATACCTGAGTCTATATTAATACATTATTAATTATAAAATATAAATTGAATCTGAATAATATAACGCAGATAAATCTATAGAGTATATATAGATATATATATATATATATATATATATATATATATATATATAATTATATACAATATAATTAATATGATGGAATCAGGTCATTTTAGTTTGAAATAAGTTTAAATTGACGAGTATCCGAGTTTCGTCGCCGTCCTGAACTTCGCTATCGGGTACGAAATTAACGGTATCCGGCCGTCGTTTATCGTTCCATCTGTCCTCGGCGATCTTGTACACGACGTCTCCGGCCGAAGTTCGTCGCGCCAACGCCGACTCGTCTGAATAACTGGACGCCAGTTGACCGCTGGCGTAGAACCCGTCACCCTCACCGCCGGAGGCGCTGAAACACGCGCTGGACGCGGCGCTCAGTACGCTGTACATGGTACTAGCGTTCGACGTACTCAATTGATCGTATTCCATGTCCGCCGTGGAATGCCGGCGGGCGTTGATATGTCTAGCCACGTCGCCGAGTATGACGCTACTTCCACCTAGCGGAGTGACGGGCATCTGGTAATCCACCGCCGCGCTAGATATAGGTGGCGCTACGGTCGCTCGTTGAGGATACGAGCACTCGGTCGTGACGATAGTAGGTAGGATACGCGAATGACGGTACGAGTACAGCTTCCGTATCAGGTACGCTACGCAACAGGAGACAACGGCTAGCAACAGTACGGACGCTATGATCGCTACGGGGTATATCCAGGTAGGGCAAGACGATGTATTAGTGGACGGAGATAGTGGAGGGGGAGTAGTCAAACCATCGCTCGGTTGTTCTGGTGTCGTTGTATTCACTTGCCGGGTAGATGTTAAAGGAGTTGAACTTTTGAACCCGGATCTACCGTGCTCTAAGCCTAATTGTCTAGTATTCGTGTTTATATTCGTTCGTTGACTGAACGTAACGCGTGAATGATTTATATCGTATACTATTGTGGCAGTACCGGATACGATGGTCTGCGAGTCTGGATTGTAAGTTATTGTTTTCGTACTTCTCGAATGTTCTTTAATAAGTCGTGTGTTTTCTTTCGTTTGACTTTTAAAATTTGTTGATATCTCATTCGGAGATTTAGATAATTGTGAATGGGTAACCGTAATTTGAATACTATTTTTGTTATACATCGGTGTCGTAGTAAATAAGTTATCGTCATCAAATACAATCCACTTATCGCGATACCAAAAGCCGGTATCGTTATAATTATTAACCGAGGTGCCATTGATAATAACGGACCCGTTATCGGCTCTCCTGTAATATGTTCTACCGGCTAACGAACTAGTCGACTGTTTACCTAGCGGAATACCCGCAGGGGTCGTGACTTCACTTTTGAAGGTGTACCAATTCCCATTTATTAGATAGCCGGTACTGTTTCTATCCTGTCGATCTATCACGGTTCCGTTAACGATTAGGGGCGTGTCCATAGCATACGTTACTCCGTTAATCACGTACACATTAGTATTGCTCGTTAACTGGGCCAAAGTAGAGGGGGCGGTGGTTTTAGTAGAGTGGTCGTCGCTTTTAAACGAAACCCACGTGTCGTTCCCCGTCCAGTATCCGGTCCGGTTGCCGATCACCTTCCCGTCCGCTATGATATCGCCATCTTTGTTTACTATGACGTCACCGCCGACGCCTTCCAGTACGATAGTCGTATTCTTATCGTCGCTGTACCGCACCCAAACTCCGTTCACTAGCACCCCCGTCGAATTAGCGTCGGTTACCCCGTCACCGGTGTCGCTCACCGTGGTTCCATTATTGTAGACGAACACCTCTACCGGTCGCCCGTCCACCCACGCGATCTTAACTATACGATACACGAAGTTCACCCAATCACCGCGCTCGTAGTAACCCGACGAATTACCGCTGTAGAGGTGACCTCTGACCGACACCGTGCCGTCCAATCGGATCACCGCTAGCCACCACTCGCCGTCCAAGACCACCCACTTCGTCTCGTACTCGACGTAGGTACCGTTAATCGCTATTCCCGAGCCGTTCGTGAACACTTCCGCTCCGTCTACGCGTACCGTACCACTACTGTCCGTCGTGACGTTCACCAGAACACCGTTGACCAGCACCGTAGTGTGAGCGATGGTCGAGAAGTGAATCCATCTGGTCGCCGTTATCCAGTAGCCCGTGTGGTTTCCTGAGTAGGCGTTACCATCCACGGTTACGCTACCGTTGATGTGAACTAGGATACGGCGCCATTGTCCGTCCACGAATCTATTAATAGCCGTCGTGTTGTACGTGTACCACGCGCCTAGATATCGGAGCCCCGTTCCGTTGGAGGTCGTCACCGCCCGGCCTTTGACTAGTCGTTGTCCCCCGTCGTTTAGTTCGGTGAGTAGCCAATCACCGTCCAGGTAAATCCACTCGACGCCCGCGACGTTTAGTACGGTGCCGTTGTCCAATAGAATCGTTCCGTCTTGCGCGATCGTCACGTTTATCAGTTTTCCGTTGTGGTATATCGTGGTGGTTACTACGACTTTATTAGTTGTTGTTGTTATTGTTGTACTTATTGTTATTGTTGTTGTTTCGGCTGCTACGTAAGGTATCCATTCACCTCCGTAAACGATTCCCGTGGAATTATAAAACGTAATATTCGAGTTAATGTCGACGGTTCCGTTTGTGTTCATGGTAATGTTGACCAGTGTACCGTTTATAAGTACTGCTATGGTTATCTGATGGTCGTCGGTGTAAGATATCCATCTCGAATTCCACCAAAATCCGGTTGAATTACTCAGCACTATAATACCGTTAACGTATACGATACCCCCCTCCAACCATTCACCGTTTACGTATATATCTAATTCCTTAGTTTTTTCTAAACTCACCGAACTATTCGCGATATCGACCCAAGTACCGTTGTTAAAGAATCCGGTGGAGTTTCCGATAACTTCTTTTCCGTCTATCGTTACCGTTCCGTCGGCCGAAATAACGACGTCTACCGATTTCCCATCTATAATAACTTGCCTATTTCCCGTGGAAAACCTGATCCAATTACTCCCGAGCCAGAATCCGGTAGAATTACCTGTGAATTTCTGTTTATTTTCCAGCGTTACTATACCATCGTGTGATAACGTTACGTTATGCCACTTACCTTGGAAGTACACGCTCAAGTAATGCACCGACTTAAATGGTATCCATTCTCCTTCCGTAAAATAACCGGTTGAATTTCCGATATATATATTATCGTGAATCAGAACCGACGAGTTAGAGACGAATATTATCACTTCGACCCATTCTCCGTTATAATATATAAACTGTTTATGAAATGAGTGATCTTGAGATGGTGTTGTATTATCGGTTGTTATCTTATTCCCGAAATCGCTAGGTCTAAAAGTAACTCCGTATCTATCGGTGTGCCACGTTCGCGTGGAGTTATTCTTATCGGTAATAAAGGCTATTTCTGTAATCTCTTGATTCGCTGACCGACTACTGCCGCTGGCCTCGTCTATGCGTTTAGTATTCAGAGCGTCGGCAATCGCTAATGTACTCAGCATTTCGTTATCGTAATGTTCGGTTCGGAATCCTATCCACTCGTCGCCGTACCAGAAACCCGTCGAATTACCTGCAATACTACTGCCGTTAATGGTGATAACGCCACCTTCCTCGTTGACCGAGTGCCACTTTCCGTTCAGGTAGTACCGTTTACCCACGCCCGTGTCCGTAGTGGGTGAATACCGGGGTGTTACCCCCTTCGTGCCGGCATCATAATTAGCATCGTTGTGACCTATATTCCGTTCGGTCGTAACCAATCCTCCCGAGGGGTAAGTGAGAGCTCGGGAAGATTCGTCGGCAGATATATGACCGCTATCTCGTCTAGAGGTCATATCGAGTGACGTAACAGTACCATCTACAGGCAGCGTTACGATAGCCTCCACCAATAAGGATGTTGTTGTTGATGTAGTCGCCGTGTTAGTATTAACCCCCTGTATACCAGTATAGTCATCACCTCCGTTATGGTATTGCGTAATAGGTATCGTACTTATATTGTCGGTGGTATAGTCTACCTCGTGTATAGGTGGCGTAGTAGTACTCGTCGAGGAGTGGGCGTGGCTACGCCCGTCATCTCGTCCAATCGTAGCGGTTGTATCCTGCCGTTGCCAAGGGTACCACACGCCCGTTATCCATACGCCCGTGTTATTCGACGGACCGGCGGATATGACGGTACCGTTGTTCAGTGTTATCGTAGTCTCGCCGTCTTTGTTGATAGTCACAAGAACCCCGTCGATCAGTATTCTGTTCGGTGGTCGGTGCGTACGTTAATATTAAATACTCGGCGATATATTGGTTTCTATGTAATTATAATCGTATATTAGTATGTGATGTAAATATTATATTAAATACATTATATTATTTATTATATAAATTATATTATTATTTATTATATTATGTATGTGTTATATATTAGATATTATGTATTATGTATATGTGTTATATATTATATATTGTTGATTACGATATATTATATAATACGAGTTCTCAACAGGACAGGACATGATATAACCATATATCCGCTACCTTAATTAAATAAAGAAAAATGTCTATTCTTATTATTTAAAATATTATTATAAGTATATTATGTATATATAACACATTATGTTAACAAATGTATGAAACAGTAACATCCTTACCTATGCGTATCTTCATTTTGAACCGGTTCTTTACTAGAGGCACCGATAGCATCGATAGAATTGCCTGAAGCTGCCGTTAAACCACCATTAGTCGTCGTGTACGCGTAGTCTCGATCCGGAAGTGTTGACTGGGTATTGTTTACACCGGATGTGCCGTGCCCGCCATGTTGGACGTATCCTCCTGTTCTATCGGAAGTACCCGCGGTGTACAGCGCTAGCGGTGAAGTCTGAGGTCTATACGAGTTTCTGGCAGTCGTGTACATTCGATACGTCGATATGGCTGTAAATGTAGCATATTTTAATCTATTTTTAATAATAAATTATTATATAAATATATAATATATATATTATCAGATTTTTCAGATTTGGTTTTAACAACCGGGTAATTGTAGAAGCAGAGCTTATCGAGACACATGTATATATATTTATATTTTAAAAAAATAGATAGATAATATAATGTATATTTAATAAATACAATGTACATACACACACACACATAATACACACATATACTACTGAAAGTTCGTATTAACAAACATAAATAAATGATAAAATAATTTGTAAGTTAAGTACAATAAATAATAACGGGAATGTTAGATCATTAAACACGAATAAAAATAATAATTATAATTAAATTATAATATAAATATAAGAACATTTAAAACAATCAAGAATCAAAACTAAATCATTCATCCACGACGCGAAAGTTCAGCGATTTAAGCGAACATTCATGTTCCGTCCTCGGTTATAATCATATCGCTAGATTAACCACTCCTCTCTAGTTCTGTGGTTATAATCATATCGCTAGATTAACCACTCCTCTCTAGTTCTGTGGTTATAATCATATCGCTAGATTAACCACTCCTCTCTAGTTCTGTGGTTATAATCATATCGCTAGATTAACCACTCCTCTCTAGTTCTGTGGTTATAATCATATCGCTAGATTAACCACTCCTCTCTAGTTCTGTGGTTATAAGCATATCGCTAGATTAACCACTCCTTTCTAGTTCTGTGGTTATAATCATATCGCTAGATTAACCACTCCTCTCTAGTTCTGTGGTTATAAGCATATCGCTAGATTAACCATTTCTCTCTAGTTCTGTGGTTATAATCATATCGCTAGATTAACCACTCCTCTCTAGTTCTGTGGTTATAATCATATCGCTAGATTAACCACTCCTCTCTAGTTCTGTGGTTATAAGCATATCGCTAGATTAACCACTTCTTCTAGTTCTGTGGTTATAATCATATCGCTAGATTAACCACTCCTCTCTAGTTCTGTGGTTATAATCATATCGCTAGATTAACCACTCCTCTCTAGTTCTGTGGTTATAATCATATCGCTAGATTAACCACTCCTCTCTAGTTCTGTGGTTATAATCATATCGCTAGATTAACCACTCCTCTCTAGTTCTGTGGTTATAATCATATCGCTAGATTAACCACTCCTCTCTAGTTCTGTGGTTATAATCATATCGCTAGATTAACCACTCCTCTCTAGTTCTGTGGTTATAATCATATCGCTAGATTAACCACTCCTCTCTAGTTCTGTGGTTATAATCATATCACTAGATTAACCATTTCTCTCTAGTTCTGTGGTTATAATCATATCACTAGATTAACCACTCCTCTCTAGTTATGTGGTTATAATCATATCGCTAGATTAACCATTTCTTTCTAGTTCTGTGGTTATAATCATATCACTAGATTAACCACTTCTCTCTAGTTCTGTGGTTATACTCAACACGCATACATACACTATAGCTGACCGTGTATATTATACGTAGTCAGCAATGTGGTGAGGGGTCGACTAGAGATGTCCTCGTCTATAAGGCCATCTCCGTCGTCGTCTATGTTGTTCCATATCTCCTGCGGGTGAACGTAGGTGGGGTAAGGTGGGGGTATAGGTGAGGGTTAGTGTTAGAATGTAGCTATAGTTATACACGTACAACTCGTATGCGTGTCTTATGTATATGATAATAGGTAGTTAATAGGTACTGTTTAGTGTAACTATATATATATGTGTGTGTGTGTGTGTGTGTATGTGTGTGTGTGAAATTGAATGATATAAATGGATGTACTATTCGTGTGTTATTAATAATTATTAATTATAAATTATGAATTATAATTGTACGGGGATAATGTAATATATATATATGTATGAGTGCAATGCGTAGTTCAATATTACTATGACATGTGTTCATTCTAAATTTAGTATTTCATAATACAAAATATGATAACAATCACAAATAACATGACTTTATAAATAGTATAACTATATATATATATATATATATATATCTATATATATATATATCTAGTTACTATTGTATACAATACCTACGATATAGTGCGTGATAAAATAAGAAACTCAGTGGGTGGTCGACATATATCACGTAACATTACGCAACGCTACTGTCACGTGATATTAACCTCATCCGTGCGTCCGTCGCAATCGTTATCGAATCCGTCATCTTCTATTATGTAAGTCTTTGTGCAAGCGTATCTTATGATCTGTGTACAGGCACTATTAGGTAATATGTATTACGAGTTGCGCGTTATACTATCGTATGATAAATAACGATAACAATTATTCGATAGTTTTAAATTATGACATCCGTTCTATTGTTTTCACCCGGTGTATACCTGTATATATATATATATATGTGTGTGTTTTTTGCACCAAACAAATTTAAATAATACCCTTGCCCTAATTAATGTACTATTACGTCGTACACTATATCTCACGCATAATATTCCTCCAACAATACCATACTATTGTTACACACACGGGCGCGCATTGTTATGCAATACCTCAACGTTTTGACCGAGCGGGTGGGCGTATGATTCCTGGAACTTCAGTCCGTAAAGGGTAGCCGAGAAAGTAACGTTTTCCTGTTGTATAATATATAATAATCAGTATGTGCGGATGTATGTTTATGTATGTGTGTGTGCGTGTTGGTGTGTGGGTGTGGGTATGTGTGGGTGTGTGCGTGTTGGTGTGTGGGTGTATGTGTGTGTGTGTGTGTGGGTGTCTGCTTACGTATGTACGATAGTACACTAAGAGTGATTTTATTTCCCAGATCATACCCCGACATAGTATATTGTATAGCTACAGCTACCATGTGATGTTCATGACACTATTTTATTAATACATATATATTTTGGTTCAATATTGGTGATGTGCTGAAGGTTTTAAAAAATAATAATAATTAAATAATAATAATCTAGAAATTTCGTTACTCCTATATAATTGTATTGTTTATGTTTATAAACAATTGTTTATAGGACATTTTTTGAGTAATTTTCTTAAATACTATATTCTTCTAATATTTAACATAATATATAGAAAATATTATCTATTGTATCCTTAATTACAATATTAATTATTAGATAATTAATTTAAACAATAAAATAAAATCTATATAGATATACAAATTTTCTATATACAATTAGGCGACTTTGACTACTTATTAAAATTATAAAGAGCTATTTTTTTTAATTTATAATACTTGTACGTTAACATATAACATCCTAAGATGAGGTAAAAAAAAATCTTAACATTTGTATAGGTAACCTTGTAATCTTGGTCCCTTAGCGTTGGTAGCCGTTTGGCGCGTCTTCTTCGTAACACATATTTTCCATTCCTTCCTGTTGTGGGCCATCCGTTGGGTTTCTCCCAAACTTGTGCTCGTCCATTCTTTGATGTTGTCGATACACATCTTTTTAGGTCGACCACAACGTCTCCGTCCTTCTACATTTACTTGTAGGATTAGTTTGGCAAGTCCTTCTGACCATGTCACATGACCATACCATGTTAATTTTCGTCGTTTAACGATTGTTAGTAAGTCTGTATAGCGCCCAGCTTGCGATATTCGGGCTATGATTTCATTATTTGTTATTCTGTCCGTATATGTAACACCAAGTAATTTTCGCAAGTTCTTTGTTTCAAATGTTCTTATCCTAGTTTCTAGTTCAGCAGTTAGAGTTCATGTTTACATGCATATAGAAAGATTGACGTCACTAAGGAGTTCATAAGCCTTAGCTTATATCCAAGTCTAATGTGTTTGTCATTCCATATTACTTTCAGGTTGCTGAATACTTGATTTGCCTGTGCTGCTCTAGCTAGTATTTATTTTCTGGAACCTTGTTCATCAATTATTGATCCTAGATATTTGAAGTGGTTAACTATCTCAATATGTTCGTTCTGGATTATGACATTTGGATTGCAGGTATTATCATTTAACATCAATTTGGTTTTAGTTGGATTTATTTCCATACCAAATTTATTTGCTGCTTCTGATATTTTATTTGCTAGAGATATCATTTCACCTTCCGAACCAGCAAGACCGTCAATATCATCAGAAAACCTTAGGTTAGTAATTATTCTTCCATTTATTTTAATTGTTCTATTATGACAGCAAAGTGAATTTTGCATTATGTCTTCTAAAAAGAGATTAAACAGAGTTGGTGAGAGTAGACATCCTTGTCTAACACCTGTTTTTGTTGGAAATTCTTCACCAATTACTCGCTTTATCGTAGAGATTTTTGATAATATCAATTAACTTTCTGTCAATATTAAATTTGTGCATTTAAGATCAAAGTACCTTTTACCAAACTCTGTCAAATGCTTTTCGGAAGTCGATGAATAGATGGTACAGCTTTTTTTGTTGAAGATTATGTTTTTCGCAGATGAGACGTAAATTGAAAATTTTTTCTATCGTACTACGGTTCTTCCTAAATCCAGCTTGTTCTTCAGATCATATTTGCTCTATTTGGGGATCTAGACGATTTTTAACTATTTTTCGCATACTTTTAATAACGTGGTTGATTAGACGGTGCGATAATTAGTGCATTATGTTAGATTACCTTTTTTCGGGATTGTTACTATTATTGATTTCCTCCATAATTCTGGCCATTTACTTGTTTCCCAAATATGTTAACATATTTTGTGCATTACATCAATAATTGAATCGCCACTATTTACTATTAGTTCCGATGGAATATTGGCAAGACCAGCCGCTTTACATTTCTTTAATGACTTTATAGCTGCAACAACTTCTTCTCTTAGAATACCATTTCCGATGTTGACTTCATTTTCTTCTTCTTCACATTGTTTGTGGTTATTTATCAAATGTTCGTATCCATTCGATTCGAAGTTATATAGTTCAGTACAATATTCAGTCCATCTTTTTAATATGTCACCTTCTTGTAAATGTATACCACAGATAAAATGGTAATTTATTGATGATTTGTAACACAATTAAAGAAATTCCATGGTATAATTTGGTTATAATATGGTTGTAATTTGTTAAGCCAAATTGTTAAATAGGGATTAATAGTGGGACCTATAGTGATTAATTCATTATTATATTATTATATAAAATATAAATTTATCAAATATAACGATTCTGTAAAAAAAAATATAAGAAGTTAACAAAATGTATGGAAAATCCTATAATTTAAAAAAAATCCTAGATATAAAATAATTTTTTTTATTATTTTGATATTATTCATAGTAACTATATAGTAACTATATATATATACAGTACACATATTGTGAAAAGTATTAGATTTAGCTTAGTTATAAATGTCAAAAATATACATATTTATGTTTTTTTGGTATTTTCCAATATATACTCATGTTAAATGTTGTTACATTTGACAATGATGACGCATGTAGGCTACAATATTGACCTACATTTAAACAAAATTGTTTGGTGTTCTCAATAACCATATTTAAATGATAACAATATTGTCAAATGTAGTCAAATCAATAATCAACACCATGTTTAAAATCACTCTTAAATGTATACACGTATACGTGTATGTGCGTGTGTATGTGTATAAGTGTACGAAGTAAACTATTAGTGTATGTGTGCAGGTGTGTGCAGGTGTGTGTGTATGTGTGCGGGTGTGTGTGCAGTTGTGTGTGTGCGGGTGTGCGCGCGATATTGTTATCGATACTTATAGTTTTTAAGTCATAATGATTGATCTAATAATATGTTTACTCGTGTATATATATATATATATATTATATATATATATGTTTGTATTATTTCATAACATAATATAATAATGTACGCATACATAATAGTATGTAATTATTGATAAACAGCATGCGCACGATGAAGGCGAAGGACATACACGCGTCGCGCGTACACGAACCAGATCTCCTTGATACTTGAGCCGATGGACGCCGTCGTTGATCTTGACCACAGCGTACGAGAAGTTAGAGTCCGCCAGGGGAGTCCACTCGGTGTGCATGTCGTACGACTCCATTACTCGCGAGTCTAGCTTTAGTGCCGGTGGTAGTGATGTGTAGTGTGCAGTGTGTAGTGTGTTGTGATGTAGTGTGTAGTGTGTGTATTGCGCGAAGTAGTTAGTGTTACCGGTAGTCGTTATGTCCGGGTATGAGTCATAGAGTATACGGTATGACTCATACCTGAACATAATAACTAACAGTATTAATATATGGCTAATAATATGCCTATATATGATAATATATAATATTTATTCTAATCTATATATATATAATTGATCAATAAGCAAAATCACCAACAAATTATCTCACTTATACTACTTATATATAGATACTATTCTATAGTATACATGGTATGGACTATAACATATAGATATATGTATAGGTATAGGTATCCTACAACTAATCAACTATAATGAATGGTCATTTTAATTATACACGATAATATCTTCAATTAACGTTAAAACATACTTTTATTATCAACTAATTATCCTATTTAATACAAAGCTGACATACCTACCACGAACTAAGCCACCGAGCTATAAACCTATAGGTCTGCCTAGTTGTATATAATTCACAATTCTATCAGAATATTGTAGATGGTTTCGTTGTTGACGATAGGGTGTACGATTTACTAAACATATAAACTACATATCGAAAGCTAATTAAACATTTATAAAGAAAACAGATAATTCTATAGTCTGGATTAGAACTTCTCTCACACACTGCTTACTAGTACTTACCTTACCAGGTTGTCTTACCTTATAAGGTGGTATACCAGGTCGAGTTTGCTCGACATTGATTGACACGCACTTCCATTCATCTCGATTACTCATTGAGTTTTGTAACTAATCGTAGTTGCAAAACTAATCGTACAATTATCTGATCTACGAAGGTTTTGGCAGGGTGCCCTCGAAATCTTCGTCCATGTATAGGTAGCCAGAGTAGCACATCGCTAACGATCTCATTCTTACTTATCCAGCAGTGACCTGAGAAGCGTAGCCTTTGTTCACGTATTGGGACTGTACTCCTTGGTATAATACATTAGAGGTATTTATTGGATATATGGTCTATCCACGAACCATTTAGTGCTGCCCGTAGTATTCTGATATAAGATCCATTTATTGTTTTCTCTTTTATTGCTGCAAGGGTCCATGTTATAGCGCTATATAAAGTAATACAGGTTCATCTGTGGCTCTAAAAAAAGTTGCTTTTGACAGATTTGGCTTCAATATTTTTTAGGTTATTCAGTAATGCCTATACTTTGCCTATTCGGAAGCTAACTTCATTCTCAGTGGAGGCGATGTAACTAACGAGGTATTTAAAATCTGATAATTCTTAATGGCGTTTCTATTTGTTGACTTACCATACTGGCTTAATTCAAAGATATCTATTAAATTTTACTGACAATAACACACATATACCTATATATTTGGAGATGTATTCTATTTGATGTATATTATATGTATATACTTATTATATGTATATACTTATTATATGTATATACTTATTATATGTATATACTATTCTATAGAATAGTCTTTGCCTCTTCGATATAGTTTGCGATTCGATAGAAATGTCATCAACGCATTCTATATATGTTACAAATGTTGCCGGATATCTTCTACTTTTGCGTTCTGTGATTATCAGTCCAAGATTCTCAATATCCTTTAGTGAATTTATCAGTATATGATCGAGGTAAATGATAAATAAAAACTGTGCAATTTTTATCCTGGTAGTACACCTGTTGTTATCTGGAAGAAAGGGTATCCATTAAGGGGGTATCCCTCTACAAGTATTTCCGACAACTTGCCGGAAATATTTTAACTTTAAAATAATTTTCTATCAAGTTAACTACAATTTTAGTGTGAAACCCCCTTACTTTCTGGCAACTTGCCTGAAATATAATAAATTTACAGGGGGTATACCATTACAACATGATAGAAAATGTTTTAAAGTTACAATATTTCCGACAAGTTGTCGGAAAATCTTGTAGTGGATACCCCTTTTAGGTGATCTAACCATTGAACGTATATTTTTGTATAGCATCATGATTGTGTTACCAATTCCTTCAGTTATCCTATAATGAATTATAATTAATCTCATCTTTTTTCTATCAAAATATCTTTAATCTTGTTAAGTCAAATTCCTTCGAAAAGTCAATAAATAGGCATATTACTGGAATATGTGTTGCCTTAACTCCTTCTATTATCCGTCTGGTGGTTAATATTTATCCTGAGGTTAATCGATTATTTATAAACCCATTTTGATTTTTTTCTCAGAATAGGTCCAATGAAAATGGTCCAACGTATGTTCCTATCTTGTTTAATATCATCAGATTGTAGATTTTTACAGTAATTCGTATGAGAATTATTCCTCTATAGTTAACTGTTATGATAACATTTCCTTATTTATAAAAAGGTAGAATGCAGCCTTCTGTCTATCTCACTAAGGGATCTTGATTATATATGCTATTACAAGATTTTAATAATATGTCTTGGAATTCCTTTATCTTCCATACTTCTGATGGTACTTTATCCAGGTATGTAGATTTCCCGTTGTTGGTATATTTAATGGCTATCTAATGTTAGTTCGTTGTCAAATGGTTCTATTGTTATGTCTAATTCGTGAAATATACCCATATATGGGTTTAAAAATGATTGGTATCGTTACTTTTAGATTTAGGAGGTTTAACTATAGGTATATACTATAGTATACTAGGACCTATAGGTCATATAGGTTCTGAAATGTGTTAAGATGTAAAGTTTATATTTGTTTGAGAGAGTCCTCCTACTGATCTATTATTTCCCATGCTAGTTCTGACTTTTTATTATTTGCGGCATAATTAATTTGACCTATTTCGCTTCGTATATATTTCGACTATTCTGTTTCGAATGCGCGTGAGAGTTCTTTTTGCGAATTATAAGTTCTTCTCATATTTTCTGTTTTAGGCATGTTGTCTTTTTTCTGTGCTGCTACATGTAATATTTTTCATTTTTATTGATCTATTTAGATTTTCTCATGGTATTCTTACTAGTATTCAATATTAAATATTTAGAATAATATGAATGTATGGTACAAAATAGACACATTTAGTAACAATAATCATATACCTTAATTAATGTATAGGGGTTTACCCTAATTAAGGTATAGGGGTTTAACACATATAGAGTAGTGTACACTATTTCATGTCATATTTATGGTATACGTACCCCAGTATACTATATAGTGTAAACCATTACATCATATACCTCGTGATCGTATGATAATTCGTGTACTACGGTCCATTAAACATCACGTGACTGCTTCCATTATTCATAAAGAACATCACAATTCAAGTTCACATTTCATTATCAATAGCAGGTAAATTATCGCTCACTATAGTATCGCCTATTTATCGTGCACACTATAGTACGTAGATACTATAGCGCGTACTAGATATGTGCGTATACAATACAATATTCACACCATAGTGCGGGTATAGTGTATGTATATCTCCGCACCGTTACTGTTTCCGTATCACATTGATCATAACTTCGATACTATAGTGCGTACTATATATGTGTGTATACAATACAATATTCGCACCATAGTGCGGGTAATATCCACTATAGTGTATATATATCTCCGCACCATTACTGTTTCCGTATCACATTGATCACAACTTCGATACCCGCTATCATTAATCTTTCACTACATAAATGAAGTTCGCTCAAAGACTCCGGACTATAGTACGTACTAGAGTATATACATAGTATGTACTACATAGTATACTATGTTTACGTGTCAATCATTCCCATCAACGTTGTCATCGTTCGATATACACTTTAATACACCCCAAGGTCGCGTACAATTCTAATAGATCTACCGAGTTCTACGTCACTTGCGATATAAAATAGGAAATCAGTCAAGTAAAAGGTAAACATTAATACATTAACCTAATGTATACAGTAATACATATAAATACAATTATATAAATGTATGATTATTTAAAATGTATAAAAAATAAAAGTGGGTATTTATATAGTATACTATATATAGTATACACTACATAGTTTAACTATAGTATGTGTATACGCGTAACCTACTATAGTACAGCTTACCGTTATGTTAGGTGCCCACGCAGACTTGACCACGATGTTAACGTAGTGGTCAAACGGGTCGTCTATGTGCAGCAGTAGAGTGGTCAGCGTACTGAACGTGTAGTCCTGGCTGAATTGTTCTAGAGGGGGTGGGGGTAGGGTGGGGTGTTGTTATTAATGTAGGTCGCGCTAACTCGGGGTGTAGTCGATGTGTAGTATACGTGTATTGTACACGTATATTTATTAATTTAATTATTTAATTAATTTCGTAATTATTTAGTTATTAATTAATATAGCTGAATACATATTAAAAATCCGCATATTACTAATTAGTACACTTATGTGAAATATACATGCCATGGTAATATATATATATATATATATATATATATATATATATATATATATATATATATATATTTACACACGTGCAGGTTATGTATTTTTATATTAACAAATGCGTCTGGTGGTATATTTCTATGTATGTGCATAGTCGATATAGGGGCTTCTGGGGCATATATATATTAGTAATAAAATTTAAATATATTTAAATATTTAAATATTATTATATTATAAAAAAAATAATTTCTCAGTGAACAAACAAGAATAATAACTTTATTAAATATACTACATATATTACATTGCAATAAGTTAAACATACATTGTATTATTCCAATGATTTATATACATACAAAATAGCTTCCCCGTAATATCCAAAATAGCTCCCCTCCCTTAATCAAATCATAGACACGCCCCCTATGAGACATATACGATAGTTATCTAACCTACGGGAGGAACCACTGTCATGAACGGGTCACTTCTCCTGATACCGTCTGCTTCGTATGATTTAGCGTATTGCTGTAGAGGTCACGTGGTAGGGGGTCAATCGGGTCACGTGTGATGTACACGTATACCATATAAGTATGAATATCGACTATACATAGTATTGTATATCTACATATATGTATTATAATCAATAACATATACGATTACATATAAAATAAAAAATATAAAATTAAATATATAATAATGTCATATATTTAATAATTTCATATATTTAACCCTTATAAAATATACATATTTGTAGATATAGATATTTATATATATTATTATATAGAATTGCCTGTGTGGCTCAGTTTGTTAAGTCGTCAGACACACAATCAGTAAGAAACCTGTTCGAGCCTCAACCCGACCATTAATTAATTTTATAAAATGGGTCTTACAATATTATTTAAAAGTGATATTATATAATGAATTATGTACAAACACAAGTATGTATTAATAAATGATCTATTCTCGTTAAAACCATGGATGCCTTAACATGAGAATGGCTTTAAGGGACATTAGAGCCATATATATATATATATATATATATATATATATATATATATATATATATATATATATATATTATAGCCCTATATGGTTATAAGTGAAAACTTCATCTAAGTTCCTGGATGGGATAAAAGGATTCCACCAAATAAAAATAACAATATATATATATATATATATATATTACGTTGTATGTATTATAATACCATTATTTCGTTAGATATGTGAAGATAACTATATATGTAGGTATACGTGTATATTTTGTAATATGTACTGGAATTACTCAATAATACTAGTAATAGTACTATCGAGTTGATTAAAACTTACCGCTAGTAAAATGGAAGTAGAAGCGATTATGTGAAGAATCTGGTCTGATCTAGATTCCAAATCATAATATCCTCCTGTTTATCATAGATTATATATTATTATTATTAGTATTATTATCATCAGATTTAGGTAATGCCAGTGTAATTATAGAAGCAATGTTGCTTATCGGGACAATTAACCCTTTATTAAAATGATAAGTTTCATTATAGATAAGAATAATAAATAAATAATAATGTTATAATATTATGAGTTCCTGTTTACATATATATGATACAAATAAATAAAATATCACTTATATGTATTATATTCTTATATATGTATTATATTCTTATATATGTATTATTATATATGTATATATGTATATATAGTAAATTTCACATATTAGTATTCCTGTATATCTCTATAGGTATATCTAACATTCTAATATAGTATATTTTAATATTTCACAATTTAGAAAATAAATATATAGTTTATTTTATAACTAATATCCTTTGCTATAACTATAGATTTGTTTTAATTAAATATTAAATATTAAATATTTTTTAATATTTAATTAAAACAAATATATAGTTATAGCAAAGGATATTAGTTATAAAATTGACATTATACGATTATTATTAATAAATATATCACAAATTAAGTTATCTATTTCATAATAAAAATTAGCTATATAAAATAACTAAATAAAGTGTATATATATATGTGTAACCTTGATTAACAGTGGTCTCGTGCAGAGGATTGGTGGAATCTATAAAAGCATCGAATATTCGTATGTGTGTGCCGTCACTTTTAGCTAATGTAATGTCCCGGGGTTATACATTGTTATACATGTTATCAGTATATCAAATATTTAAATATGTAATGTAACTATGATATAAAACTTATATATATATATATATATATATATATATATTAAAGCTATTTTATATATATATATATATATATAAATAATTATAATTAATAAAGTGTATAATATATATTACTAAATACAAATATATATAAATTATGTATTATACTAAGTACAAGATATATAAGAACGCATAAATACTGCTGATTACATACCAGAACTATGCTTGGGTAATCTTATAATGTAATATATAAACACATATAGGTGTGTTAGATATTAATTAATATAGTGAACTTTGAAATATTATTCAGCCAATCACGAGTTGAAAGTAAAGATTTAGGAATAATTGTTAAACTTTTATTAATAATGAACTGATTTCATAATAAAATTATATTCATTAAACATTATATATATATATCTTATTTATTAGAAATTAGTATATATTTCATTTATATTCAAATTGTAATTTAATCTCGGTTTGTATAACGTAAATACACAATTAAGCCTAATTTATAATATGATGGCATACCTTATACATTATACATCTTATAAGATAGTTTATAGATATTATAATATTGAAGTTTCTACAGAAATTATATTCATTTCAAATATAGCATATTATTGAATTGAAAAATAAGTCTAGAAAAATTGTCTTTTATAATTGTCAATCACGATTTATACTTTATATTTTAATTTATGATAAAATAAAGAAATTATTACGATTAATTATTCCAATTAAATCACTAATATGTACACAAATGCATATACTACGTTGAGTAGATAAATAAGTTATTTTACAAGTACAGATATTGTTTCAGACAAATTTGCCCTTAAGTACAACTAGGGGCGCTGCAACAGGGGGGACGGGGGGACATACCCCCCACTTTAAAATATAGGGAGACCTCCTATGTATTGGTCCCCCCAACTTTTACCACATAATTTATTTGATTGATTGGTCCCCCCCTACATACACACCATCGTTCCAGCCCTCCTAAGCACAACACATATTTCAATAGAGAAGTTACCTAACCCAGTCTAATCTGTAGCTTTAGTGTCTCTACTTTACGTAACAACTTTATTATATATTCACTTACTGTCTAATAGAAATATAGTTCTCTATTGAAATAGGTGTTACACTTAGGGGCGCTGGAACGATTTTATACGTAGGTGGGACTAACAAATCAAATAAATTGTGTGGTAAACGTAGGGGGAACCTTACAGTGTCTATACATTGTAATTCCATCGATCGTAATCTAAATCCAAACCGAGGCTACGGCGCGCCGACCTACCGACCTACTGACCTACTGACCTACTGACCTACCGACCTACTATTCTGAAGGCGTCGCCCGACGTCCTATTGGCTACGGGCACCGTGAAGAACTCGCTGCCCCAACTGTGCACCGGTGGCAGGTGTTCTACCATGTGATCGCCCATGTACTCGGTACCGACTGAGGTCCACACCGCCCCCGAGAACACCGACACCGGCTTATCGGACTGTATCCGCGTTCCGGATAGGTCGTCAGAGCTCTGGATCTGGGGGTCACATGGGTTGGGGGTGTTGTAGGTGATATGGAAATTAGGTGGTGTGATAAATTATAGTCTATTATAATAGATATATTATATATATATATATATATGTATATATCATTAACGTATCCAAATCGCGAGCACAAGCGAGAAAAAAGCACGGCAATAAGTCGCCACGTAAAATCTTGAAAAGTTCTATTTTCGAGCGTCTCTTACTTGTTGCTCGATATACGAATAAGTAACAAGTCGGTAACAAATCTCCTATAAATTCAACGGGGTTTATTTTGCATTCCCAGTAAAAATTGCCGGTATTTTTTTCGCTATTTGAACACCATGTATAATTGAGAAATAAATACAATGACTAGCTACCGAGGTAAATGTAAAACGTTTTAATTTCTATATTTTTTTAATTTCGTATACTTCTTTGTTTATTTCTATAACGTATGTTTTCGTTAGACAATATTTATACTTTATACTTTTGATTATATTTTCGACTATGTATTTGCTTAAATAAATTATCAATCAATATATATTTTATGATATAAAATAAATAATCGCTAGTTTATAGATCCGAGTCGATGTAATATTCACATAATATAATAACACTCTGTAGTACATACATATTTCAAGTGATATATATATATGTATATATATATGTTATATACAATTTAAATGATATAGGTATTTCAATATATAACACTAGTGCACGTGCAATGTATGTGTACGTCGTACATATCATGGTATTAATGAAATAATGTTGAAACCTATCGAGTTGATTAAGTATGTAACTAATCTAACTGTGAATGGACTAACACACCTCGTCTGTAATAGTAGGCATGTTAATACTATTGTAGAATAGTCTACATTATATAACCTCGTACACGTTCTTAGCCTATAGGCTGTATACATCCATTAAATCCTTAAGTACACTCAGATAACTATATTTTATAAGAGAATACATCCATTACATCCTTAAGTACACTCAGATAACTATATCTTATAAGAGAATACATCTATTATATTATTAAGTACATCCGGATCACTAAAAGTATTCATCAACATTAATTATATAGTTCACAACGTATGTGCCACTATATATATTCTTTAGTATACTTAGGGTAAGGTAAGGTAAGTATACTTAGCATGCGTGTGTATGTATGTATTACATTAATGCACATTCATTATTCATCGGTTATTTCAAAGCGATCCTATTCGTATGTCGTATGTCGTGTATTAGCTGTTATTCGCTTTAATCGAAATATTTTGTTCATTTATATATATATGTAATATATTGTGTAGTACATTATATGAGTTTGTATTATATAAGTAAAGAATAGAAAAAGTATGTATTTACGCTATTCGGTCTATCGTGCCGGTATATGTAAGTATGTAGGTACCTAATTACTAGGTTCATAAATATATATATATATATATATATATATATATATATATATATATATATATGATTATGACGATATTATATATATCTGTTTATTAATAATATAGACATTATAATTATAATTCATAGTTAATTTTATTGTGCTTATATGTTTATCAAACTTGATCGAAAGTGCAGACATGTGAAAACAATAATCCTAAATAGTAATAAAATAACGACACTGATATAAATATAATCCACATAACAATAAACCGAATAATATATAAATAATAACATATACGACTAAAGTTAGCATTTAGAATAAATGGTTAAAGGTATATGAAGCTTAAAATTAAAAAGCTGAAATTCTTATAAAAAAGGCCGGAGTTCAGTTGATGATGTTGAGAATATAGCTGAGAAATAGTTAACACATATTTGTATTTAACGATATAGTAATTATACGTAACAATATTATTACGAAAGACTTTATATGGGATATGTATACCTATAGGTATACTGTATATATATACATAACAAAACTTCCCGTGTGACTCATTTATATAAGGCATAAGACACACATATATATATGTGTGTATCTATAGATAGTACGCGGGATCAAGCCGCATTTTGAGCATTACAATAGGTTTTAAATGATATTTTGAAGTGATATAATTATGTATACACAATATATATATATATATATATATATATATATATATACAATAATAATTAGATCTCGTTAAAACCATGGATGTCTTAAATTTAAGCCGCGGCTTCGAAGGGAAATTATAACCATATATGGTTATACGTTCATGGATGGGATAAAGTACTCCACCAAAATAAAAAAAAATTATATATATATATATTGATCATGTGTATGTATTTAAAAAATGGTCTCTATAAAGAGATAGTTTTTGAAGAAAGCATTATTTATGAAAATATATTATGACGTGATACATTAACGTTTAGCTGTTATAACTAACTGTAGATTTTCATGACCTATGTGTAACCTATATATCACCAACCCAAGCTATATTCCTTGACATTTCCTAATCATTCGACACCCTTGACCACTATATTCTCTAACCCGAATACGCATGACCGGAACTGCGCTAAAATGGATCTCTAACTGTATCATCGCTACTCTTCGGTCAAACTTCATGACAAATTGTCATCACCCAGCCAACGTTATTAAGGTTTTCCTTAATTTGCTATCCTCTCGCCCATCATCTTCGCGATATACCTACTAACACTCTCAAGTATACTAAATACCTTCCCCAATGTTCACTACACACTCTACACAGATGACATTGAATTACACTCAATAAACTCTACTGAACTACAATTCTGTATGGATACTATACATAGCTGGCTAACGTATAACCACTTATAACTTAACGCTACTAAAACTGAACTACTCAACATTAACCCTAACTCCAACAATGTTCATCTACTCTACATACTCACTCCGACTTCTACCGTTAAATATATTGTTATTACCCTCAACCCTACATTAGACTCCGATGATCATATCACCTCATTAAAAAGATGATCTCGCATTTTCAATACAATATTAGGAACATTCGACCTTGCATATACTTCCCTACAGCCAAACTCCTCACGCATTCTCTTGTTCTCTCAAGACTAAAGTATTGCAACACCTTTATCATTGGTACAAAAACTAACTCTATTACTAAACTAAACCGAATCATTAACATATCTATTCGTATCCTCTACCAACTAAAAACTACTGACTATACTACCTATGTGACCAACCTGCGACTACAACTTAACTGGCTTACAACAACTCAACAAATTAACTACAAAACTCGGACTCTTCTGCATACAATACTGATACTCACCGAACCCACTCCAATTGTTGACGACTTTACATATTAATAACACCCGTCTACTGCGATCTTCCTCTATACCCCTACTAGAAGAACCGCCATACAAGATTAGCGAATTTGGAAAAAAAAATCATAGGCAGGCTCGAATTTCTGGAACATTTTACCAGGAAATTTAATGAAGACATATATCACCTTCAAACTATTCAAAAAAAGACTAAATACATTTATTATTGACAAACCCATTGTTTAAACCCCATCCACCCCTTCTGTAACATCCAAATTATGTTGTTACTTCGTATTTTCTTTTTCTCGTTTTTAGTTTATTAGTTTTTACAGTCTCAAGAATATAATATTATTTGAGTGTTTAAATAAATACATATCATCATCTTATAGTTATATTGAAGGCAACACGAATACGTTATAATATAAAGTGGAGTAATACGAAATAATTATATCAATGATAATAAACTTGAACAGGATGATGAGAAAATTACAATAACGGGTATCGTAATGTTGTTAATTGTCATAATAAGAGGCTTATACTCCGCTATAGCGATATATGGTATATAGCGACATATGAGTATTACGTAAGGTGCGGTTACATAACAATACAATTCTTATTAACCACTACCACGATAACAATATTACTATTGTTAACAAAGTACGTGTACATACTATTATAAACTAGAGTTTATTCGATGGTTGGAAATAGATAGAAGGAAACATAACCAGGTACATGTATATATATATATACATGTACATATGTAATTAATGTTATGTCGTAATTATATTTAAACATACATGTATTTAGAAATAATATGCAAAATAAAATTAATGACATATAAATATATATTTATATTCGAATTCGATATCTCACATTTTAAGAGATATAATAAATGCGTCTGAAATATCAAGTTTCTGATACACTAAATTATTATTACATGTATTTATATAGTTACAAATCCAGAATAGAATTTTGTATAAAAAAATAGTGTGTGCTTGCAGGGTTTATGAGCAATAGAGAGTCTGATATATCGAGAGATGACTGTATATGAATATACACATAAATCATGTTAACATACAATTTAAAAGTTTTAAATGTAATTATATATATATATAGCTATAAGTAAAACACGTAAACTGAACAGGAAATTTAGAAGAATTGGAATATGAAATGAAGAAATACACATGGCAAGTTTTAGGACTATGCGAAGTTAGGTGGAAAGGATCTGGTAATGTCGTAACTGATAACGGTAACCATCTTTACTATAGTGGTGAAGAGAAATATCATAAGAATGGTGTAGGATTTTTGATTCACAAAGATATAAAAGACTTTGTAGCCGAATTCAAACCTATTTCCAGCAGAATATGTACATTGAGGTTAAAAGCTAAACCATTAAATATATCGATAATACAGATATATGCACCAACTTCGGATTATACAGATGAACAAATTGAAATCTTCTATTCAAGCCTACAAGATATAATTGACAAAACCCATAAAAAGGACATGTTAATAATTCAAGGTGATTGGAATGCAAAGATTGGAACTGACTCACTGACAGATTGGAACGAATATTGTGGACCTTCATGTAACAACTCAACGAATGACAGGGGGATCAGATTATTGGAATTTATATGTTATAATGACATGATTTTGGCAAATACTCTAGGAATACACAAATCCTCAAGAATAGCAACATGGCACTCTCCAGATGGTACAACTCATAACCAGATAGATTATATCCTCATGAAGAGACGATTTAAATCTGGTATCAATGTGGCTAAAACTAGAGTATATAACAAAGCTGATATAGGAAGTGATCATGACCTTGTGATGATATCCTTCAAACAAAAATTCAAATCTCAAAGAAAACAAAAGAGCATTCGTAAAAACTACAACATTGAACAACTAAGTAATAATTCCTCAATTCTTGCTCAATACAGAGACACTATAGAAAATGAAATTAAAAACAAGTTAATGCACAACACAATCAATTCCGATGAAACAACTGATATTCTTAACAGAATAATAAGCGAAACTGCAACAAAAGTAATTGGATTTAAAAGGAAAAAGACAAAACCATGGATAACAGAAGATATTCTGGAACTTTGTGATAAACGTAGATCATTGAAATCTCAAATAAGTAATCACTTACAAGAATATAATTCACAGAATAAGAGGATAAGAAAGAACATGAAACAAGCCAAAGAAAATTGGTTAAATAACGAATGTAAAGATATAGACAATTCATTTGCAAGTAACAGATCTAAAAAAGCATATTCAATTATAAAAGCTCTGACAAAAAAGAAATCAGAAATGATCAACACAATATTAAGCAAAGATGGTAAAGTTTTGAGTGAAGATACACATATTATTAAAAGATGGACTGAATACTGCCAAGAATTATATAATTATGAATCCAGAGGAGACAAAAATCTTTTGAAAATGATAGATGAACAACACGAAGAAGAGAGAGATGATAGTATTTTAAGAGATGAAGTAGTTAATTCTATATATTCACTAAAACATGGAAAAGCTGCTGGTGTAGACAATATACCAGCAGAACTAATAACATATGCAGGTGAAGGAATGACAGACATACTCCACAAGATATGTTCCAATATATGGGAAACTGGTATCTGGCCAGAAATATGGACAAAATCGTTAATTATAACTCTACCGAAAAAAGGTAATCTTCAACATTGTTCTAACTACAGAACGATAAGTTTGATAAGCCACGCAAGCAAAGTGATGTTGAAAATCATTAAGAATCGTTTACAACCACAAGCGGACCGTATTATTGCGGAAGAACAGGCTGGATTCATGAAAGATAGATCTACGAAAGAACAAATATTCAACCTAAGAATACTATGCGAGAAACATAACCTACAACAACAAAATCTATATCATATATTTATTGATTTCCGAAAAGAATTTGATAGAGTGTGGCAAAATGCACTATGGTCCTCAATGAAGAAATATAATATCGATACAAAGTTAATTAATTTAATACAAAGTTTATATGAAAAGGCAAGCAGTGCAGTAATACATAAAGGAATATGTGGCGATTGGTTTCCAACGAAAACCGGAGTAAGACAAGGATGTCTTCTCTCACCTACTTTATTTAATATATTCCTAGAAGATATAATGAACGACGCGCTAAGCAATCATACTGGTTCAATAAAGATAAATGGCCGAAATATAACAAATCTCCGCTTTGCTGATGATATAGATGGTTTAGCTGGCTCGGAAGAAGAACTAATAAATTTAACTGAGTGTCTTTTTAAATCAGCAAATAGATTTGGAATGGAAATAAATCCTTCTAAAACTAAGCTTATGTTAAACGACGACAATTGTCAACCAAACATTGATATTCATGGCGAAATAATTGAGACCGTAAAAAGCTTCAAATATCTAGGATCAATCATAAACGAAAATGGATCAAGAAAAGAAATCCTGTCAAGAGCGGCACAAGCAAGTCAAGCATATAGCAATCTAAAGATAATATGGAATGATAAAGACATACGTCTAAAGTACAAGTTAAAACTCATGGACTCTCTTGTCAACTCGATATTCCTGTATGCATGTGAAACATGGACTCTAACTGCTGAACTCGAGAAAAGAATACTAGCATTCGAAATGAAGAACATCAGAAAATTACTCGGTATAACATACCTTGATAGAGTTACTAATCAAGAAATAATAGACCGAATATCATCATAATTAACAAGCCCCTTCACCGATATCCTCACAACAGTTAAAAGGAGAAAACTGAAATGGTATGGACACGTGACCAGAGGCGATGGACTTGCCAAGATAATCCTTCAGGGTAATGTCGAAGGAAAAGATCCCGTGGACGTCCAAAAAAACAATGGATAGATAATATAAAAGAATGGACCGGAAAAGGCTTCAATGAACTAAATGAAATTGTATATGACCGGAAGAAGTGGAGAAAATTTTGTTTCAACGTGACACGCCCCCCACGGCTCAACAGGCTAAGGGACCAAGGTAACAAGGTAAAACACGTGATATATTCTTTCGACATCACCGGAAGTTATCACGTGATATAACCGTATACGAGGTCATTGGTCACTTCTTTACAGACACATTGTAATGATTATTTTTTATATATAGCCTTTTATTTATATGTGTGTAAATAATTAAACAATGTACCATTTGATCTATAATGAACTTAGCTGAATTAAGCTTATAGACTATATACCAATAAATAGTTGATGTAATATAGCTATATATAAACATACACTATACTATATAGTCTATACATAGTGCAGTACGAATATACCTGATATATATATATATATATATATATATATATATATATATACATGTGTGTGTGTGTGTGTGTTTGTGTATTATACATAATGTATATAATATATATTTAGATAGATTACTATATATTGCATAATAGTAGATTATTGGCATATGTAAAGCTATGCTATTTCATTTAACTACAGGTGATTCTATAAGTTATATAGTAACGTATGGTAATAGTATGATACCCAGTATAACAAACAATACAATAAACAACAACATTTAGAAATGATAATCGGTTCACTTATAAATTAAAGTATTTCAGAATCTATAACAATCAGTAAATTGTTCGTGAACACATAGGTATTACTATAATTAGGTTACCTGTAGATTATCTAGAAATACATTGTTAATATTAACAAATAAAACATATAATGTTAGAAGTTAACTACCTTAACCGAACGAATATTGTTTCTGCAGCCATGGCTGATTCCTTAACTTTCTAAAGTTTTATTTTAGAGTTATATTCTATATTGAAATCTTTGAACTTAATAAATACTATCATACATATATAAAACATATATGAACATAAGTAAATATTTATATATATAGTAAAACCTGAAATGTAACAAACGTATCTAATAGAATCAACGCCATATTGCCCCTCATCAAATTAGTCACCTAAAATATAAATGTATTCTGAAATTATTCATAATATCAAGAAATAGGATTAATAATATAATATAAATAATGTCTATATATATAAATATATTTATTACATTATAAATTATATTATATTTATTATATGATATTAATTAGATAGTTTAGGATTTTTTTCATTATAATAATAAGAATACATACTTTTTGTTCCTAAAATGACATATCTATAGATATGTTATTTTATGACATATATTTTAGGCCCTATATATAGGGACTAAAATATATGTCCTAAAATAACATAGCTATATATAGCCATATAGGGCTATATTAACTATATATTAAGCATAGATATAGTTTTGATTTGCGTAAAATAAACATATATTGATATATCTAGTAGACACTAAATGTAGGTTAAATAAATCCTATGGAATACACCTATAATGCTAGTACCACTAACACTAGACTTCAGAGATATCTCTCGGTTACGGGGAAACGTTATCGCTACTCTTGTGTGTTTGTAAACTCCGACGATTCCTATCTGATAACACATTCCATTAGTACGGTTAATAACGCCATAACTATTAGTATATGTAAATGATAATTATGTTGGTTTTATTATAAACTTAAATCTGTTGTTTAAATTACTATTTATTGATCAAATTTAATAAATACTATAACATATTAGTATATTATGTATATATATATATATATATATATATATTAATTAAGAACATATTTCTATAAAATATGTAATTCGAGCTAATATAATCAACCATTACAACTCAATATGGGATATATTTTCTCCCACAACCACTCTCTATCTATAATAGATCACTCCACCCATGTAGCTAAAGCTCTCCTAACTAACTCCCCTTAATAACCTGAGTAGGACCTTGGGGTTGACGGGAAACCCCCATGAACAGATGAGCTATGGCGTAGTAGTCCACGCTGAGTACGTGTACCGGAAGTGCGAGATAGGCGTCGGTTGAAAGGTCATTGATACTGGCGCCCTGCACCGTGATGTCGCCAGAAGATACTATGTAGATACCTGAAGGTCGGATAGTAACGTTACACTCGGCTTACACTCGGCTCTGAGGCTAGTATGTTACCACTAGGTGGAGTGGTGGTGTTACACTAGGCTTACACTCGGCTCTGAGGCTAGTATGTTACCACTAGGTGGAGTGGTGGTGTTACACTAGGCTTACACTCGGCTCTGAGGCTAGTATGTTACCACTAGGTGGAGTGGTGGTGTTACACTAGGCTTACACTCGGCTCTGAGGATAGTATGTTACCACTAGGTGGAGTGGTGGTGTTACACTAGGCTTACACTCGGCTCTGAGGCTAGTATGTTACCACTAGGTGGTGTAGTTATGTTACACTCGGCTTACACTCGGCTCTGAGGCTAGTATGTTACCACTAGGTGGAGTGGTGGTGTTACACTAGGCTTACACTCGGCTCTGAGGCTAGTATGTTACCACTAGGTGGAGTGGTGGTGTTACACTAGGCTTACACTCGGCTCTGAGGCTAGTATGTTACCACTAGGTGGAGTGGTGGTGTTACACTAGGCTTACACTCGGCTCTGAGGCTAGTATGTTACCACTAGGTGGTGTAGTTATGTTACACTCGGCTTACACTCGGCTCTGAGGCTAGTATGTTACCACTAGGTGGAGTGGTGGTGTTACACTCGGCTTACACTCGGCTCTGAGGCTAGTATGTTACCACTAGGTGGAGTGGTGGTGTTACACTAGGCTTACACTCGGCTCTGAGGCTAGTATGTTACCACTAGGTGGAGTGGTGGTGTTACACTAGGCTTACACTCGGCTCTGAGGCTAGTATGTTACCACTAGGTGGTGTAGTTATGTTACACTCGGCTTACACTCGGCTCTGAGGCTAGTATGTTACCACTAGGTGGAGTGGTGGTGTTACACTAGGCTTACACTCGGCTCTGAGGCTAGTATGTTACCACTAGGTGGAGTGGTGGTGTTACACTAGGCTTACACTCGGCTCTGAGGCTAGTATGTTACCACTATGTGGTGTAGTTATGTTACACTCGGCTTACACTCGGCTCTGAGGCTAGTATATGTCCACTAGACTATAACCCACTATATTGGTGTAAATATAGAAGATACATACGATCTATGTGGTTATAAGTAAACACATTAACTAAGCTTCTTGTTGGGATGATACACGATGTACTACACTAATGAATAACAATAATGAATCATAATAATGAATCATATTAATAACACGTATACATGTATACATGTGTAGGTAACATAGCAGTAGGCAGCACACGGCGTGGGGGTTACGCTTTAAACATTGAATTGGTTTGATACTTTACTGGAAAAATAACAATAAGTGAAATTATTTTGATTATAAAATATTGTAGTTTTACAATTTATATATACATAACCCTCTGACTTACTTGTAAGAATTGTATTATTTTTAGGCGCAATGGAATAATTTATATAGCCCAATATAAATTATAATTAAATAGGGTATTCCGTAAATCTACACTATATATATATATATATATATATATATATATATTAAGAATACTTATAGATACATACATTTATACGTATATTGTCATAATATATTATAAATGTGCATAATACAATAAAACCTATTAAAAAAAATATCTTGTATATACTTATATCTGTATATACTACTGTATATAATATATAACTAATGTATATATTGAATGAGGATAACGTATAAGTTACTAATACTGTTTGTGCATAGACTAGCCTTTGGTAGAATATCCGGAGTCCAGCAGATGCACGTTATACGGATAGTTCTTAACAACCATAGAACCGGGTTTTAAGATGAAATTCTCATCTAACAGGGAAGCTAAACAAGTAAATGAGGTCGTAATAATGGTCGTAATAAATGGGCATATAATCAACTAAACTGAGATGTCTACCCTATAGGGATATAATAACTATAGTTATAACTATCATATATATATATATAATGATTGTATTCATCTCGTTTGTTCAACATCCCAAATATAGCATATACGTATACATTGTTCGTTACTATACAATATGTATGGTATTATATAGTAACACAATATATAGTAACTACTATAGTAACTATAGTATACTATATTCTCTCTATATATACATTATGTATAGATACTATATATATGGGATATGATATACCAATATGAGCTATATAGTTATATGTATTATATCAATTATCAGTGTATTATCTCAAATTTGCTACTAAGCATAATTTTACACTTGCTAATACTCTCCATCCATAAAAAGACTCAAAAAAGCTACTTGGCACTCTCCAAATGGTCACACACATGAGCTAATAGATTTTATTCTAACTCCTCATATGTTCAAATCAAGTATACTTGTATATATACACAAATCATCAACAAGATCATACCCTTGTGCTGTAATAAATAGTGACCACGATCTGGTTCTTTGTAATATTATACTGAAATTACGTTCACAAAATATGAAGAAAAGCAATATAATACGGTTTGACCTTGAAAAACTGAACAACACATATACAGGCAATGAATAAGAAGCTAAACTGACAATGTACCAAGTGAGCTATTAAATGGAGGAGGTGAAGCGTTAAATGATATAATCGCAAAGCTTTGCAAAGCAACCAATGGCCAGATTTATGGTCAACCTCTCTAATCATCCCTATTTCAAAGAAAGGATATTTCAAAAAATTCTCAAACTATCGTACTATCGTACTACCTATAAGTCTTATCAGCCATACAAGCAAAATTCTCCTGAGAATTATATTGAACAGATTAATTCCACAAGCCGAAGAAAAATCGAAGCATAACTGAACAAATTCTTAACTGCAGACTAATAATGGAAAAATACATCGATCAACAACGTCAAGTTTATCATAATTTCATTGACTACAAGAAAGCCTTTGATATAGTATGGCATGAGGGTTTATGGCCGTAATGTTTTCTTTTGGAATAGGAAATGATATAATTCAATGTATTAAACACTCTATAATTCTTCTAAAGGCAGCGTATTGCTAAATAATAATATTGGAAAAAAGTGTAATACAACAATAGGTATGAGGAATGGGTGCTTATTATCGCCTGTTCTGTTATATATATTCCTGGAAAAAATAATGCTGGTCTCTGTAACAAACTAACTATCTAGTATATCTATAGGAGGCAGAAAATTCAATAACCTGATATTTTCAGACTATATTTATCTTATAGCAGGTTCCGAAAGTGAACTACAACTATAACTGATGCACTAGAAACATATCGACAGCATACGGTATGGAAATTAATCATGATATGCAAACTCCTTGTCAATGGAAAAGGTCTGACACCAATGATTTATATGTACGATAAACAGATTGAAAATGTGGAATATTTTAAATACCTCGGAGTAATGCTTACGAATTCCGGCAACTCAAACATTGAAATTCGTATAAGATTAGCTACGGCAGTTTCAGCACTAGTAAAACTGGAAAAGATATGGCGTAGCGGAGAAATCAATTCAAACTTAAATTTAGATTATATAACTCATTAGTTCTGTCAACATTGCTTTATTACTATGAAACATGGACTCTGCTAGAAGAATCAAAGAAGAAGATCCGAGGTTTTGAGTCCAAAGCTCACAGGCGTCTCCTGAATATAAGCTATAAAGAAAGAAAGACCTATATATTATTCAATAATTTAATAAATGAGAAAGTCGGCTCGTACGAGAGTTACATACGTATGTACCTCTTCTTGATATAATCATGCTAAGGAAAATGACCAAATTCGGACATATAATTCGACACGATTCCATATCCAAAACAATTCTTCAAGACTATGTCGAAGGTAATAGAAAAAGAGGGAGACCAAAGAAAAAATTGGTTAAATGATATTTTTGAATACTCAAATCTCCCTCTTCAGCAACTTTTAGTTATTGCAAAAGATCGTTAAAAAATTATAAAGTTATTAAAAACATTGTCATGTTCTCCCTATATGATACATACATCACGGGACAAAGTAAATATGTATTATATCATAACTTATGTTTTCAAAATATAGTATATTAGTATACCTATATTGTAGTTATTTATACGAATCTATAATCGAACATATACATTTGGAATATAATAAATATAACATATATATATATATATATATATATATATATTGTTATTATTTTATTTTGGTGGAGTCCTTTCATCCCTTCAGGAACTTAGATGATGTTTTCACTTATAACCATATATAGCTCTAATGTCCCTTTGAAGCCGTTCTAATGTTAAGGCATCCATGGTTTTAACGAGAACCTATCATTTATTTATACACAATTATATAAGATCACTTCTAAATATTATCACACCTTCACACACTCGCACACACCCATATTACGTAATGACCTACCGGCGGGGAACAATGGCATACTGATGTTAACGTAGACGTCCTCGTGATGTGTAGAGGTCACGAATATCCTGATGACCGGATCTTGAACTAATGACCTGTTTTCCGTGAAGCAGATCACGAACTCCCGTCCTTTGTTCGTATTTATCGCTGGTAGGGAAGAGGTGTGTAAAAGGGAGAGTTTGAAGAACAATATTGATAATAACGATTATATAACTTACCGTATAACATCTATATCTATAATAAATAAATATAAGTATTTCATATTTGTTAATTAATGTAAACATATATTTAAATATACGTATAGCTTAGCCTCGCTAGCTTCTGTCTATGGGAAGATTTAGTTAAATAATTTTAGAAGGTAGGTTTTTTATTGACTATTTCCATAACTTTATTATTGAATAAACTAAATAAATATCTGAACTATGTATTACATATATATATATATACATTCAATATTTATCATATATATATATTTTACTATAGTAATATAAATTAAAAAGACAATTAGATTCTGAAATTATGTATATAAATTAATATACTCCTTGATAGACTATATTTCATAACCTAATAAACTAATAAACTTAATTAATATGTTTTATAACTTTAAAAATGTATATATATAAACCTATATATATAGTATTATTAATATATTATATACATATATGATACAGATTTTACTTTATCATATAATGTTATTTAATAAAGATACACATGCATAAAGGTTCATAAAGGTTCATAAACAAATGTACCTTTACATAAACAAAACAATGTACCGTGGAATATAAAAAGAATATAATCAATGAATGTATTATTTTAAATACATGTCAGATATAAGCATATATTCAATATACTAAGAACAAAGTAACTACATTCTCAATAAGACTACAGATATGACCTTCTCAATATTCAAAAAAATAATAAATATATTTATCATTGACAACCCCATTATTAAAACCCCCCACTTCTATCATATCCAACTTCTTTGTTTTATCTCGTATTTTTGTTGTCTCGTTTTTCGTTTTTTTTTCGTTCTCACACTCAAGCATATAATATTATTTGAGTGTCTAAATAAATACCTATCATCATCATCATCATCAGCAATGGATATAATATTACCCGAACTGAAATCGTGATTACATATTGGTGTTTAACAAAAATATGAATGTTCATAATATAATAAACTAATTAATTAAATTAATAAACTAAATTTAATATCCATACTTTTATTAATATTTATATCAAAGATTTTGCGAAGCAATCCTTAGAAAAATATTTTTTATATCATATATTTTTTATGATTTTCCTGGATTTCATTTATTAATATTACTACATGTATTTAATTTTGTATAATCTCATCGGTAACTAGATTTTTATATATAGGTATATATATATAAATAAAACATGTTTAAATGTGTGTTAAATATCATATTTGTTATAGTATATATTGTAAATTTAGCTTGACTATTTCATATAGATTCTAAAACTAATTAGTGGGAATCGGTTTTTAAAAACGATTACTAAACGAATTATTGAGAATCTGTTTAAATTATTGATGTAAGTATTACTTAAGTTATTTTGTTTAATATAGAAAGAATGAAATATGATACTTTGAAATTATATAAATATATTGATATAATTTGTATCTATGCAAATTAATTATTACTTATTATTTTTATTTTATATTTAATTTTTAGTTAATATACTGATTTTAATAAATAAAATATTATTTTAAAAACTAAAATTATTTAGAAATCCTATGTATGTTTCTAAATTTCATTGAACTACACTTGTAATCATAATTATATTGATAATATAATTTGAATCATGTTGAACTAATTTCTCAATATATAGCAGTATATAATATATATATATATATATATATATATATATATATATATATATATATATATATATCAGTTGAATATTGATTACATATTTTATTCAATATTATAATGTTATTATTATTGAATTTAAGTTTTAAATCAAACTTACATGAAATTATATAACACATTATAATATATGAGTTAATACTACGATACTAATATTTATATAATATTATATTTAAAATCTAAACTTACGTTCATATTACATCAACAGCTTAAGTTAAAATTAAATTTCAAATAAACCGATTCCTAATAATATAAATATATAATTATAAAATATGCATAATAACCTTTACTAAAATCCGCAAATATTAACAGCGCGATATAATATAATCTGACATCGATGCACTGCATACTTCCGTAAACAATAACAACAATAGATACGTTGGCTATCTATATCGAGATAGTACAGTGTGTTCGCTGCTAAGGGTGATTAGAATAGTACACTATCGTCTGGTTTCTTAAGTAGGCCACTTCTAGAGATATCGTAACACATATACGTCACGTTTGATTGGTTATATACTTTCTAATGTATTCCCTAGCGACCGCATTACTTATTAATAGACTACATGAAAGGTAGGTCCGCAGTTTTTACTAATTATACGAGAACATCTAGATGTTTCTATTTACTATACCGCGGTCTATTGTTGTACGCGTCTGTATATTTACTAATTATGTATACGAATACGTCTTAAGCAAAGTAAATATAATGGTTGCCATTGTATTTTTAATTAGAATCATATTTATGTTTAAATTTCTATAGTAGTATATCCTATATATAGGATATGTAAATAATATTTATTTTATTAATATTGATTTTAATAATTACTTCTATATAAAATAGTATACTATTTAGTATAGTGTATATACTATAAAGTGTATGGTATATATTAGATATTTTACTAAATAAATGTATTATAATAAAATATATATTTAATATTATATTCAGGGAATATTTGAGGCTAGATGATATACAAAACTGTAACTAGTTTATTGTATAACTCTTTACTATATAAATAATAAATTTAAATATATTTATATGTATTAAATATATTAAATAAATTAAATATATTAATATATTAATTTTATAATAAAACAATTAATTATATTTGTAATATCAATGTACTAGTATAGCTTTAGGGGAGAGTGCTCTAATATAGACATGCACATAATATCGACACCCTAGAGATCTCCTAAAATATAATTCTAATCAACAAAAATTAATGTATGAAATGCGCATCAATATAATTGTAATTCATATAAGTATAATTTTTTTTTTAATATTAATATTTTTTTAATTATAATCAAAAACTGATTTTTTCGTTACAAATCTACATTTATGAAATTTTTGAAGTACAATATAGATTCTCAATCCTTTGAAAATTAAGAAATTTTAAATATTTTAAATAAATCGTATAGATCTAATTATATTTTACAATATGCCGAAAATATTTTGTATTTTACATAATTTGTTACAAAGTTATTGACGTTTACCTAAGCAACATACATTTTCATAATACCGACACCCTAATTGCACGCAATATCGACACCCTTTAATCAATCAGAGTTATTTGTTTATAATGCGCGTGCGTTATAATAACATTAATTTTAGGAAAAAAACGTATGAAGTGCGTGTGTTAAGGGGACGAGCGCCACTCGGTCTATTAATAGCTTTTAACATGTAGGAGATAGGGAATTGGTACGTGTTTAAAAACCCTAATACTTTGTATACATTTAATTTTTTTTTTATTGTGTAGAGTTTATTCTAATCTATTTGAAAACAGTGAAACATTTTGTATTTCAATTACCAATTATTAAATATTTATGTTTTATAAAACATATTATTTTTTAATTTTTTATGCTAATTTATTTATATAATATATTTTTTTTATGACTAAAATTAAAAAGTTTTACTCTTGTATATAACTACAATTAATTATCTTTATAATGGTGAAGATTTTAATACAATTCAATGAAGGGAAAATATCCTTAGTGTTTTTAATGTTGGTATGCATGACAAAATAAAGTTCTGAGATAATCGAGTTCAAAGTAAATAGTTATTTTTATGGTAAATTTATGGTGATTTTCATTTATATTGTGCAATATACTATGGAATAACTGATAATATAGCAATAAAAAACACATTTATATATATATATATGAGTACATATTTATTAAAAGTAACGCGCATTCAATTCTGATTGGATAGTGGATATTAAATAATATATGTTATATCTAAATATCAATATATTTAGGGTGTCGATATTATATGCCAAGGTGTCGGTATTCGAGGAAGTGACTGTAATATCGACACCTCTGTTATCTCAGAGTTAAACAAACTAAATTAAATTTTAAAATAGCTATTATATGTATATACCTACTTAATACTTATAAATAAAATTTGGAAATATGTAATTGATAAATAATAAAGTTGTGGTGATTTATTGTTAGGGTGTCGGTATTCGAGTACTCTCCCCTATCAGTACGTATTACATTCTATATATTAATAGGAACTATAATAATCTCTAGATATATATATCGTTTTGAAAATGAATACTAATTTTCTATAGAAATAAAAATAACAATATATTGTCATTATATTAAAATATTATTATAGTACAATTATTAAAAACATATCTATTACAGGTTACAAAGATAAGACGAATTCAATAAAGTTAAAGTAGAATTATTTTAGATTATTTTTACGCTATATTACGATTTATATTTTCAATTCATTTTCATTTATGTTTACGGTAACTATAAAAAATATTAATTTCTTTAATTTTTTAATTTCGTACTATTCTTTGTTTATTTCTATAACATATGTTATCGTTAGAAAATGTGTGTACTTTATACTTTCGATTATATATTTCGACTGTATTTGCTTTAATAAATTAGTAATCAATCAACATTCACATATAGGTATATAGCTAGGTATATGTGTAAGCTTGTACAATATTATATAGATATACAGGGGCGGATACAGGGGGCTAGAGCCCCTCTAGCCCCCCCCCTCATGATTGTAAAATAAATTATGTGGTTAAATTAGCAAAACCTTCAATATCAATTATAGGTAGGTTTATACATATTTTATTTTAACTATATTCATTAATTGTAATCTAATTTAAAGATATTGGCACTATTTATAATGAATTAACAAGTGAAACACATGCAGAAAGGTATCTTCTGCTAAAGAAAATACTCGCACAACAATCCATCAAAGGTCATGTTTTTAAACCACATAAAGAAAATGGAAATTCTCGTACATTTCAAATGAAGTGGTTACACACATATTCTAAGTTATCCTACAGTGAATTAAATGGAGGATTGTATATATCATGTGTTTTTCATTTAAAAATTAATCACAATCGAGTTGGAAAATGTGTCACTTAGCCCTTGATTAAGTTTAAAGATGTGATTGATAACATTAAATAACTATTTACCACAAGAAATCTTTGGAAGAAAATTCTCATTTTATTGCAGTGATGGAAAATAAGAAGTAATCAGCTATAAATCAAGTCAATAATTCCATATCTAAGCAAATTGAATGCAACAAAGTAACATTGAAACCAATATTAGATATAATCATGCTTTGTAGATGAACAAATATTTCATTACGTGGTCATAATGAGTATTCTAATGATCCAGATTCTAATTTAGGATATTTCAAGGCACTTCAAAAACTATGCATACACTCTGGATATATTAAAAGAAAACTTATTTATGTGTAGTAAAAATGCTAAATACGCCTTACAAACAATACAGAATGAATTGATATTTGAATGTGGTGAATATATTAAAGAAAGAATAATTGATGATATAAAATATAAATCTAAATATTGTTGTGTTTGGGTTTGGGTTTGGTTTATAGCTGATGAAACCACAGATGTATCTAATACTGAACAAATGGCTTTATAAATTATATATTTGTATGGTAAGTGTAGCCTATCACTGAAAAATGTATTTCTTTCATAGAATGTTAAAACCTAGTAGAGAAAGTAGAGCTAACTTGATTATGCTATCTGAATTAAATATTGAACATTTAAGAGGGCAGTGATACGATGGAGCAGGAAATATGTCTGGAAAAGTGAAAGGAGCGTCAACTATAAATCTGAATAAGAACACTAAAGCTACATATGTACCCTGTAGATCTTATTTAATGTTACTTTTAGTTCCGTGACTTGGATCGTAGAGGGAATCAATGCAGTCCTTTCTGCCTTAACAACATACTTTTTCCAGACACCGGGATCGTGAACTTTGTGCAATAGGTTGGTTCGCTAGTTGGTTCGCGTCCATCTTAGTCCAATCAGATATATTGTTGAACCACTGATTTGAACCGCGTCATTTGATCAGGTGTAACAGAGGATCATTTTTCTGATTATTGCTATCATCATCTCTTTTACATACACATTCGTCTTTTTTTCCTAATATGTTATGCCCAGCAGCTTTATGTCTGATTATACATATATAAATATGAAATTGTAAATATGAATTGAATGACTTAATGAATTGGTTTATTTAAAACACTGAATATAGCGAAATCACTCACTGGTGTATAGCATAATCTAACATAATAAAGTGTGTATAACATAATATAACGAAAAACAAATAAAAATAAACCAGTTTATTTTAAGATTTGTAGTTAATAATATATAAATAATTCATATCTTAATACAAAGGTATTATATAGAGTTAAAGTGATTATTTAATTTAATATTAAAACAAGACGAAGATTGGATCTTGCGTGGATCTCGCGTAGATATAGTAGAATATTCCATGTACAAGGAACAACGGAGGAGAAGGTACGATAATTGAAAGCATTTTGAGTAGTAGGTACCTAGGTAGCTACCTCCTTCTAACAGAATAGCATCCGATGTTCTGATATGTCTCAATATAACTCGACATATCAGAAGATTGTTGAGATATCCAGGCTTACCTATTAATAATGTTTGTTTGTGCTAAATATAAAATTTTTCTAAGTAATCATTACATTGGTAATAATTACTATATAATCTTTTTATAGAAATAAATAAAATTTGTAAACATGCAATTTTTACATTTAAGTAGATTTCACACACTTTGTTTTGGTGAAAATAATAATTTATTTTTTATTTTTTTTATTTCATAAAACTATTGTTTATTCTATTTTATATTTTTTAATATGTGTAAAAAAAAATATTCATGAATATTATTAAATAAATATTATTTAAAGACTATTATTTAAATAAAAATTATAGATATATTATTATTTGTTGTTGTATTATACAAATAATATATTAGTAGGTATATATGCCCATAGAGATATTTCATAATTATTATTTTCTAGTAATAGTAAAAAATACAATTTATATAGAATAGATTACAATAAATAACAATTTAAAATAGTAATTTATATATATATATATATATATATATATATATATATATAATAAGCTATAGCTTATAGCTATATATATAATTAATATTATAAATATATGTCTATATGGGTATACAATGTATACTATAAATTCATATATTAGGTATAAATACTGTACAAATAAATAGATTAATTAAAGGAATATAATTATGTACGCCATTATATTAATATACCATATTCTTCTCATGATAAACTGTGAAATGGCGTGCGCGCTATCACACCCCCTTAATATAGTATATATTATTAATAAATCTATTATCAATTATCAATTCCCCCTACCTATTATGCAGAATCGTGGATGGTTCAATTTTCGATATCTGCATAAGATACACTTATTATGCCCATAATGGTATTCATATGGGTGAGCCAACACATGCACTACCTACTACCAATATCTAATATAGTAAGATATCGTGACGTAATTAATATGGAATTTGATAATAATCGTATGGGATCTAGGGTTATTCAGCTTATTATGTTACTTCGCGCAATGTACAACCTTGTTATCCCTTGCTTATAACTACATATGTTACATGTAATGTACTATTTATGAGATTGCCTATTTACAGTTATTCATCTCAATAACAATATGTATTTATATATTTATACTTAATTCAACATTTGCATATTTTTTTTTATATTCTTCTTCTTTTTTGTTCGTTTTGAGTTTTTTGTTTGACGTCGAAAATAATTTAAAAAAAATTTATTTCATTTATTATTTTTAACTTTAACTTTTAACCTATCCCATTCTATAGAATGTGGGTGCAGTAGGGGCGCTGTCGAATTCCATATAAAATGTCTCCATCCATCTCTATTCAGTATCGCTCTCGTTTATTTTATAATATAAATGCCAGTCCACTCAACAACATTATATTGCCATTGTAATTATGGTCATCCTCTACTTCTTTTACCGTTAACAGTTCCTTGCAGGATTGTTTTCAATATGTTATCAGACCTTATAACGTGACCTTACCATTTGAGTTTCTTCTCAATAACCTTTTGTTCAAGTTCTGAGTTTGGGCATATATGTCAGGTTATTATTTTGAAGTCATTAATAGAGGAGGCTCACGTTCATCTAAACAATGCTAATTTAGCTCTATCTAAAAACGCTAATGATAAATAACTAATGGAGATAATTACTTAGTTTTTTGTTATTCAAAAAATAATTTCCTCCGTAATATAGGATTATTATTTATATTATTTATTATTTATTCTTTATATATATATATATAGTTAATTTAAAATGGTGTAAAAAAATAGTCTCAATTATTGAAATATTTATTTTGTATTTTGTTCATAAAAATTCAAGTTTATCATAATTTATTATAAACCCGGCAGGATTATTATATAGGATCCTATGTATATATTATAAATGTACAGTACATAATTCACATACAAATAATAAAAATCAAAAAAGTAGTAGGCATTTACATGCGGTTCCTAAGTTAAAAAGTAAAAACTTGAGAAAATTGCATTCAAAGTTTAATATATAAAATTTAAGTAAATATAATACATACAATTTTCTATTAATTTAAAATTCCTAATTACTATATCGATAACGTTCATAAAATATTGATATAAATACACACAAATAATTTGGGATATTTTACAAATTTATAAATAAGATATTTAACGTTTAATGATTAATATTTTAACTCTCTCCCACCCTTAAATAAAATTAATAATAATATAGCTATAGCTATAGTATATATATATATATATATATATATATATATATATATTATTTAGTATGTAATAGTGTATATAGTTTATTGACTTCAAAACACATGGTGATTATAGGCGTCATTAGATGATAACAAAAAACAAAAATAAATTGAAAACTAATAATAAAATAGAACATATTACAATGATTTAAAATGGACATAGAGTTTACGTTTAAAAAATGAAAGTGATGTTACACAACGAATATCATATGGCTGTGAATTCCAGTATTTCGGAACAATAACCGAGAAAGCTGATTCAGAGTATGCTAAATATATAGAGCGTTGCACCTTGACGTGGCACTTGCGACTAGATATGTTAGAACTATGAATAGTACTAGATTGAGGCTCAATTATTGAGCTATATATTCAGATAATCCACGGTGCATAGCCTTTAGTGTAATACACAATGGCCTATGTTTATAAATATATCTAAACTTAAGCCAGCCTAATGATATCAGTAAAGTAGATATAGAAACTATTGAGACAAATTTTAGTTTATATAATACACGTATATCAAGACGTTGAATACGTTATATAAATATAGGGGAAAGTAACCTAATACGGTCACTTTAACAATAGGTCTTAACATTTCATTACTCAATATTTTTATTCAAAATTACAATATATTAATACTATATGATTATATATATTATTGCGATTTTAAAATTTTATTTTATCTTTTTATACAATAGATAACGGGGGTGTCCGTATTCGGTACCCATGTTCGAATACGAATACTATGTGTTATAATAATGATACTCTATAGAGTAGGGACTACTATACTATAGTATATATATAGTATATGGACCCTATAATATAGGGCCTATATACCATAGAATATACTATATATTATTGATGAAACAATCATATAAATCACATTACGTATACCTAATGTTATGAATAATTGAATATAATTTAATTAGTAATTAATTAATGTATGTTTAATTATTTTACTAATTAATAATTACAAATTAAGTATCTAAATACTAAGCATATTAATAAATTAATGGTATTAATGATATTATAACGCACGCGATTTATATGAAAATTAGAATAGCTAACACGCATCGGGTGAATTAGTCCGACGGTCAGTGTCCGTATTAGGACATTAAGAGTGTCCGTAGGGATTTATATGACCTCTAGATAGGGTGTCCGACGGACACTGTCCTATGGTCAGTGTCCGTTTAAGATATAAAGAGTGTCCGTAGAGATTTATATGACTTATAGGCAGAGCTGGGCAGTATCGCCGATACAGTATCTATTAAGGCAATAAATAAGTATCGTAGATACATTTGTATTTGTATTTGTATCTATTATAAAAATTACAAAAGTATTTGTAATCGTATCTATTAGTCATAAATAGTATCTACGATACGTATCTACTAAGACAATTATTTAAACAGATACATTTTATTAAATAATATAACATTTGGTCATTATATTTATTTTATATCAATATTTTATAATATCATTTTATAAATTAATTTTAATATATATACATTATATATATATATATATATTTTGTAATAAAATATCTTTTGTAAATATTGAAATTAATTCATTGTTAAAAATTATGATATATCAATTATAGTTATTTATTCTCAAAAACCATTATATATATTTATTGAAAACAAAGACATTATTTTGATAATATATATTTGTATAATAATTGATTTATTATTCAAAATTATATATTATATAGAAAAAGATAAAAAAGATAAAATAATTTTAATAAATATGATAATTCTAAATAATAATAATTAATAATATATTAATAATTAATTTTTTGAATATTTGATAATTTACTATATTCATGTTTAACATTCGAAAGTTAAGGTCGCTGAATATTTGTAGTTGAAAAATAGTATATTGTAATAATGTATATTTCTCTATAGTATGTAATGGCTCATAGTATAGTATCATAGTATAGTATATAGTATTAAGATGAAATAAACACTGGTACACTAAAATATTCATCGTGGGCATCATTAAATGTCAATAAATACCAACAAATATATTCTAGATCATCTATTGAAGAACACGTTATAAGGTGTAAATATTTAATATGTCATTTTAAAGGAGGTATCCCACTAGCAGTATTTCCGGAAATAATGTCCTGAAATATTTGTAGAAAGTTATTTTCTAGCAAGTTAACTACAATTTTAGTGGGTTACCCTCTTACTTTCCGGCAACTTTCCGGAAAAATAGTAACTTTAAAAGGGGTATCCCAATACAAATTACTAGAAAAACACTTTCTATAAAACATTTCCGGACATTATTTCCGTATAAAGGGGGTATCCCACAACAAGATTTTCCTGCAACTTACCGGAAATATTGTAACTTTAAAACCATTTTCTATCAAGTTGTAATGAGATACCCTATAAAGTTATTATATTTCAGGCAAGTTGCCGGAAAGTATGGGGGTTTCCCAGTAAAATTATAGTTAACTTTATAGAAAATAGTTTTAAAGTTAAAATACTTGTACCTATTGGGATGCCCTCTTAATGTTCCTTGATATGTACTTTCAAATCAACATCGATGAATATATATTTATATATATAATTATAAATATATATTATATGATATAATATATATATATATATATATATATATATATATATATATATATATATATAAATATTATTTATATCTATATAATATATATATTGTATATAATTATAATGTATTTGTATCTACTAAGATGTATCTACTAAGAAAATAATGTATTTGTAATTGTATCTACTATGATTTTTTTTAAAGTAATTGTAGTAGTATCTATTATAAGAAAAAAGTGTGTAATTGTAATTGTATCTATTATACATTTTTTGAGTATCGTGCCCAGCTCTGCCTATAGGTATATGATTATATCTTAATGAATATTTGATAAAAAATATAATAATTATTCAAATAATGTTTAGAATGCTTTAGTTATTAATAATATATTGTTATATTTTATATTGATACATTTTTGATATGCTTGAGAAGGTTTTAAATTGAAATTGTTTTCATAAATTTAAAAACGTAATAAAAAATCAGTTTATCAGCATTATTTTGAATTATGAAAAATAAAAATACTTATTTAGACTATTTATATAATTATGAATATTTTATTCAATAACATTTTTTTATGGAATTCATGGTTACTGAGAGTGTCCTTATATATATATACATATATATATATATATATATATATATATACATATATATATATATATATATATATATATATATATAGGTATATACATATACATATACCTATATACATATATCATTTATAATCACAAGAATATATCGTATATAATTATAATTCTCTTCAATACATATAGGTTGTATAGGTAGTACATAGGTAGTAAGGTATATAAGTTGAATTGGGTTAATTGTGTGAGTATTAATCTATAGATGTGTGTGTATACAATAATTATAACCCATCGGCACAACTATTCGTACGAGTGGTAACGCATAGAGGAATTGAATACCTATCGTGAACGAGTTAGCACACGAATAGCAGCGCGCGTGTACGGTAAATACAGTCCAGGCGATAATACACGTTATATTCGTGTTTATAATCGTCTGAGTTTATTATCCTCCTCTTCCTCCTCCTCGTCGGTCGCGCACTCGTTGTTATTCGCTCATTCCAGTGGACATCGCGTCCTTGTTAATATCGCCAGTTTAATACACGTATTACCCGTTTAAATGTATTGTATAGATGTAACGTTAAAAGTAGGAGAATCTAGAAACTTCTAGAAGTATAGGTAACAATCTAGGTTTCATTATTCAGTTGGGTAACAAACTAGTTCACAGATATAGGTACTATATACACCTACTATTAGTACATACCTATATTTATATCAGAATAGTGTATGATGTATAACATATAGTCAACTCTTATATTGCTACCCTATTATTAGTGTACGCGTGTCTATAATTAGCCATATCCTCGTCATCTTCACTTCTATGTACTACTACGACCGAGAACAGCAGGATGTTATTGATTTACCGGATGAGGGATTCTTTGAGATGCCAGTTCATTTAATAGCCTACTCTTCTAAATATTACGATTCAAGATATGAATACAGGTTATACTTTAGCTTTATAAAGACATAAATATATATATATATATATATATATATATATATATATAATATATATTATGTATATATGTATGTGTATATACGTGTGTGTATGTGTGTGTATGTCTATACATGTGTGTATGTGTGTGTATGTGTGTATAGTATACACTGTATACGTGTATGTATATAACACACATTACAATATAGGTTATTCCGATTTACCGTATATTAGCAATAATGTCAATATGTATACATATATACAGTATATGTACATAGAGAAATTATATAGGTAGATTACTTTTATAATATATATATATATATATATATATTATACTATATATAATAACTATATATTAGTATTGTTTAATATGTATACATGTACTATCTAATAGGTCATTTTATTGGTGGTATATTGTATCATAATGTTATATTTTACCATATAAATACTATTTTATATATATATATATAATATTATAATATTAATAGGTAATATAATATGTATTATAATATACGTGTAGGAATTCTATGAATTTAGATTTCTAAGTTTTAATAAACATGATGATGGATAGGTTTACCTATTTGGATACCTATTTTTTTAATTTACATTTATTTATTTACAATCCAAATATGGTGACACTGTTATTAGTTCCTTAAATGAAAATTTATGAAATTATACAAGTAGGTGATGATTAAAATTAAATATTGGGAATAAAATGAAATCAGACCATAACAAACATAGTAACACAGCTAGCAGTATAGCCTCATAATATCAGCATAACAGCATATTTAATAGCCACAAATGTTTACATTGTGCTATTATGCTACTATTATGTTGCCATTAAATGTCTATTATGCTGCTATTAATTGTTCATGCTATTATGCTGCTGATATGTTTCTATTTAAAGTCTATTATGCTATTATTATGATATTAATTTTAAAAGTATAGTATGTAGATACTATGTAGCTATTCTAATAATAGGAACATAATAGTAGCATAATATACTTTTAAAATTAATAGCAGCATAATAATAACATAATAGACTTTAAATAGCAACATAACAGCAGCATAATAACAGCATAATAGACATTTAATGGCAACATAACAGCATAATAATAGCATAATGTAAACATTTGAGGCTATTAAATATGCTGTTATGCTGCTATTATGAAGCTATTACTGTTAGCTGGGATAGTTATCATCCTGAAATATGTATAGTTTATTTAGTCTGACTTGAAATATATTGGAAAAAAAAAGCATATAATAGCAGTATAATAGCAGCATAATATACTTTTAAAATTAATAGCAGCATAATATTAGCATAATGGCAGCATAATAGTAGCATAACAGCATCATAATAGAATGACAAATTAATAGCAGCATAATATACATTTAATAGTAGCATAATGGCAGCATAATAGCACAATGTAAACATTTAAGGCTCTAGCATGTGCTGTTATGCTGCTATTATGTTGCTCTTACTGTTTGCTGGGATAGTATTCAATGAAACAAAAGTATCCATTAAATTAGATTAAATGAGATCATTCTTTCCAAATGTTCAAAGACTAGATATTTTTATGATATACCAAGATATATGATCTCCAGAAAGTTATTGTGAAGCAAAACTATAGTTTAGTGTGTTGTTAAAATTGAAATCATGGTTTAAAAGTTCTATGAGTTAGATAACACTAAACAATAGTACATCTACAATGATTATAATTATTTGTAAAAATGTATTCAGACATCATATAATAATTATATTTAAATAGGTAATATACTTTCAGTATTAATAAATAATTCATAAAACGAAGGAGTTTTTAATTAATAAATTACATACAGTAATAACCTGTGAATATTTTAACTCATTTTATTTAAATTAAATGCTTTTTAATAGTTCTTCCTAACTAGCTAATCTAGTTTTTATTAATAAGATTGTATCGAATTAATTACTTTTATTTACACCATCTCTTAATATTAGTATATAGTATATATATATATATATATATATATATATATACCTATACTGTATATAATATACTAGTGTTATACAATTAGTGTACCTTCAATGTAAATGAGTAAAAAGTAATATGGATTGAATTGAATTATTTGATACAACATTTAGTAATACATATTACCTGGACATATTAAATACAAGAGAAATCCCAATACATAATCTGAAGATCCTACCATATTATTAATTCTAGAATATTATATTATCAGAGATTTAATTAGTGTTTTCGTAATTGTCCAATTTATTATATGATTTTTTAACAAGTTTAATGAAATACGTCATTATTATATAATTTAAGATTTTTGTATAATATTTCGGGAATTATTGTATTAAAGATTTTGATAGATCTACAAATATACTAGTATATTTGAATAGCTATTGCATAACAAATTATATACTTATCTCATCGGAAGTTTCGTATTTGTTTGATACCAAAATTGGTAATTAAATTATTAGAAATATTATATTTAGATAACAATATCACTTATCTATTGTAACCAATGTTTACTATTTGAGGAATTGTAGATATTGGAATATGTAATTAGAAAATGAATTAGTATTTTCTTAATAATATATTACCTTTATTAAACCATGTTTCATACTGACAGGAAAATTCCTTCATTTAATACTATATTTAATAGGAATAGTTAATCAATATAACCCAATAGTTTTTAAGAATATAGATTTAGATATTTGTATTATTTTTTATTAATATTGTTTAATATAATATAGAATTATAGTTTATTTATATATATATAATTAGAATAATAAGCTTATATAATTTATAAATGTATTAGATATGGTTTAAATATAAATAGTAAATATACAATATAATTCTAAATATTTATCTACATATCTGCCTATAAAGTTTATAGTTTATAGTATAAACCATTAGTTTATTTAATAATAGTTTAATATTTAAAGTAATAAAATATATTTAAGATTTTCACTATCCCATATTATCTCAGTATCTATCGTATACTTCAGATGCTTATTAAGACTATCATTAACATACACACACGCATATCTACAGGCATGTTATTCTTCCAGATGAAATAGCGAGACAAGTCCCTAATTATTTAATGACCGAGACGGAATGGAAAGAACTTGGTATCAGACAGAGCAATGGATGGGTACATTACATGCAACACTATCCAGGTAACTTCGATGTAGCATTCATTATATATATAATAAGGACATCTATGTGTGTTTACTAATTAAGCTGTAAACTTATGTATTTATGATCACAAACTATAGTTATAGTTATAGCTGTGACTTATAATTTCAATGTTTTATCCCGATTGAAGAAATGACTTACTTTCTATAGGAGTTCATATTTATTAATGAAAAATATATCAGATGTATCGATATATTTAAAATTAAAGTGTTAACAGTTGATATCAATATAATAGAAGTTTTTAATGATATGCATTATTATAATAACCACTAGTTATCATATCATTAAATATAATGTATTTCACAATGTATAATATAAATTCTAATCTTATGAAATATTATTTATTTATTAGTATAATTAAATAAATTAATATATATTTAATTAGTTTAATATTAATTTAATATACATTATTGAAAACAGAACCTCACGTGATTTTGTTCAGAAGAAAGATATACAAATGAAAATTCTCAAGAATATCATAATTACAAATTAATTAGATAATTATTGTATTACTATATTATTATATAGAGTATACGAGTACATATTATAAAAACTAGTTTAATATAAAATCAGCAGTATTATTAAAGAATCATGATTATTTGTGTAGGAAATTTATTTTTATATAATAGATATTTGAATATATTTAAATAATTATCAATTGATTTATATTATGTATTGTATTATTATTCCACTTTTAAATTATATTTATTAATTGAATTAAATTATATTTAATAAATAAAGATAATTTGTTTGCAATAATAACATATTATCTATTTTTTTTATTAATCGATTTACAATATTATTTATTAGATAAAACATTGTTTAAATTACAAAAGAAGCAGTTCATATATATAGCAGTATTAATATATTTAATATCTTGAGGTAATGGGTTAATTGAGGATGTTGTTGATGATAATCAATGGTGACATTGACTTCTCTTGAATGGATTATCATTATCGGTGATGTCAAACTGTTCACGAATGATATTTAAATAAGACAATCGAATAATAATGCAAAAATTGATTAACAAATAAACAAACAAAGTGTTAAAAAAGACATGATTATATTGCATTAATCATGGTAGAAGTATAAAAATACGTATAAAATGTGGCATTATATAAAAATATACTTATTTAAATATTGTGTTACGCATATAGTAATTAGTAAGTACAAAGATTCACTGACCTTTGACTCATTCACTTAATTTGTCGAATGTGCAGTGAGAAACTAGTGTGGGTGCAAAACTAAAATTAATCTACGCAGAATTATAATACAAATACCGATACAATATTACTGTACTATTAATAAACACAACGTATAACAAAGATAGCGAGGAGGAAAATGATGTAGACGTTTCTTCTCAGCCGGATACCCTGAATGTATCGCGGTCTCTTTCTCTCTGATAGGATGGTAACGTAAAATTCAACAAAATATCGTAAATAACACTAGTAATTGTTCATTGAATCACGAAGGTGGCTTATCGTAAAATAACGATATATTTAAAAAAAATTACATAATACAAATTATAATATGAATGGTAATGATTCACGAAATACGATATAAATATGAAACTAGAACTACCATCTAAAGGTTATTCAATTTAGTCAAATTATTTTGTTATTTTTTAATATTATAAATATGTATATTTAAATTGATTAATTAATGTATTATATATTATATTAATTAAGAGTATGATGTAGAAATATTGGATGAAAGTTAAATAATAAAATGAATATAAATTTAATTTCAATCTGAAAAATTAATTAATTATTTAAACACTTTCAAATAGATTAGAATACATTTGTATTTCGTGAATAATTATCATATTGCCAATAAATTCAATTATTTTAGTGATATTTGATGGTTGTATTTGAAGTGAAACCACACATTTAGAACAGATATGTCTAGATCTAATATAAATATGGATGCTTATATTGAGATTTACAATGTATACATGATTATTAACAAGATCATCTGAGTTATCTGTCCCAAATGCACATTTTATGCAAAGAAAAATACATCACAATATATCACAATACATTACTGGTAAGAATGGGAGTAAACAATACCAGTACTAACAATTGGATCAGCATGAATGTTCTTCTGGAATTTCTGATTTAATTGACCTTTACACTTTAATAGATCTTGAATATGTTGAACTATCAATCCTATTGCAACTGTTTATAAATACATAGTTTTATTAAAATAATTATTTATAAATTAATATTAATAATTTATAATATTTAGTTATCACATATTGTGTATAGAAAATAAATATTTTTTTAAATAAATTGTTGTAGATAAAATCTATGGAAGAGTTATTAGTGTAACACTTAAATACTTATTTATTACAATTTAATTATTTTTTAAATTAATTAAATTATATTTTAAAACTATTTAAATAAATATTACATATTTTTCAAACATAATTCTCAGGACTTACAATAAAATATATTATATTTAATATAGCTGTAATAAGTTATCTATATTATTTGATTCCAAATCATTTATTTTATAAAAATAAATTTATATTTAAATAATTATATTTATACAAATACTTAAACAAATGAAAAACACAATGTAGGCAGTTGACAATTGGACTAAATCTTAGTGATTTTTCACTAATATAAAATTTAGAGTAATACTGTTTCTAAGCGATATTCTATATAGTCATCGGAAAATAAACTATTGCATTATTGTAAATTTGATAAAATAATTTAATTTAACATTTTACTTTAAAGATTTATAAGAACTTTTTAACTTTACCCTTATTGTTGATAATATGAATACTAGTACTAATAACACAATAAACCAATCTAATAAAAATAAAACAATATAATTCGTAAATATAAACTTTAAAATCACTTTGAATTATATTAAATTTACAAAAATAATGATAATAAAACATGTGCAGTGATGATAGATTTAAAATTACAGACATTGCTAAATGAAATTGTAGCGATATCAGTGAAAGTGCCATACAGAGAGAAAATATCGCTCAAAATAAGTACTATATAGTTCAAAAAGCAGCCAATTACGTCGAGGTGGTATTGGCTTTATATTTAATTATATATTAGTATAATTTATTTATAAATAATAATACATCTCACAATTAAATAGCATATTTACATAATTAATACTTATTATAATTAATAAAATTATTAACTAATATTTACAATATCATTTTTTTTAAATTTGATATTAATTCAATAGTTAAAATTTATAAATTACGAATAAACAATTATAATATAAATATATATGATATTTATATATGTATTAATATTAATTCAGATAATAGATCATTTTTTTTAAATATTTGTAAACATTTTATAATATTTGTCTAAGTAATTTTTGTTTAAAATGTTTCTATATTTTTTATATTTTACTACATACCTAATAACTAATTACATTTAATATAATAGAGTTATCTAAAATGTATTACCAACATTTATTTGAAATAAGCATAATTTAATAATAATTTTACTTTAATATTATAATTAAAATAGCATACCAGTATTGTCAGCTCCTCTAGGTATTATGACATCAGCATATTTCTTTGTCTAATATAATAAATTGAATTAATAAAATAATATTATATTATGATTACAATTTATTTTATTATTATAAAACTATGTATTTAATTATTACTATATTTAATAAGAATATTTAACATTAAAACTTGCAATAAACTAATATAATTATAATTAAATATATTTGGAAAGTATTTTAACCATCGATATAAAGAAAGTAGATAAGTAATTGAATGTAGTGTATGTCAATTTACTATAGAGGCGCTGCAGTCGAAACACACTACTAAATACTTACTAAATTATAGATTAATATTATTGATTTAAACATATATATTGATAATTACTACGAATTTTAATCTATACTAAAAATAAAATTATATATTTAAAATACATCATATCAATATTCCTCGTAATTTTGTGTATTTAAATTGAAGATATCATACTATTTTATTGATGTTTATAATCTAAATCCATTGATATAGAGAGAAGTCACTTTAATATATTTCGACGAAAAGCCTACTGTTTTAATATTTGACATATATAATATGACTAATATCCAATCAAAATCACCGATGCCATTTTTCTGATGCATATTTATCGATAAATGTGCCATTCGCGTATATATCTTTTACATGCATTGCGTCAATTACTTATCCACTGTCTTTATATCGATGATTTTAACACACGATACATAATTATTATATAATAAATATTTAAATATATATAAAAATTAAAATATATATATAGATTATAATATATATGTTATAACAAAATATGACATATAAATTTTACTTTACGGATTTAAAAAATAAATTAAACCGCACCCAATAGATAATTTAATTTTCTAACAATTTTAAAATCTATTTATTCTCATTTATATATTAAATTATATTAATTTCATTGTAACAAAATATGTAAAAAATTCATCTATATTTATATAATAATATTTCAAATATAATTAAAAATAAACTTTAGTTTATTGTCTAAATTATTTCAATTTATTTTATATAATATAACTTGTAATACTATAATATTTATGGTTTAACCAAAGATTTTCCGAAGGAAAGATATTACACGTGTGTAACCTAATACTTTGATATAGCCATCTAGTGTTAATAATTATATAATAAATAAATAAATCAGATTTATTATGTCATGTTGTAAAGCATGAAATAATGGAGAAGTTAATAAACAAATGTATTTGTTTTTGCGAGAACTTCCCCAATCATCATATTCATAAGTTAAAAATAAATTATGTAAAGAATAAAAAATACATATCAATAAGTCAAGTGTAAAAATAAAAGATGTAAAGTTATATAAAAAAAAATCACAGAAACGAGTTGAATTCTAATAATAATTTTCTATATTTATTGTAATTGTAAATAATAAATTATATAAAATATACATTTATATTGTATTATATGTGTATTGAAATGATTTTAAAATGATAATATAATTATATAACAATAATTTAAATTCATTAGGTATATTTAATAAATAAAATAAATTATAAATATATTGTTTATAAATCATATTAAAAAAAACATGTATTGTATTGTAATGAATTTAAACTTATGCATATAATTAGAAAACAAGAACTTAAACTAATTATAATTATGTAATTTAATGTAAAAAATAAATATATAATATAAATATATATTATTAATAAATTATGATATTAAAAAAAATTGGGAATCTTAGAATTTGGTAGACTGCTATTTGTATAAATCTGCGATATATTTTTTTTTCACCATTTGAATAATCTGCATACAATGATAATTCATTAAATTAAATATATTGATTCAAATATAATTCAGTGATATTATTTATAATTTGTCAATTGATATGAAAAATATGAAAATAGTAGTTGTAAATATCTAATTATAATATATATTTAATTGGAATTTTTCATATATTAAATTACTTATATATTAATTATATATTAATCTAAAAGTGTGTAATCTCCATTTTATATAATTAGCTAATTATTTAGTAAATTGATATTTAGTCATTAAATGAAATATTATTTTTAAATATTTAAAAATAAATATTATATAACTTCATTTTTTTACAAGGTTTGTTAAAATTATTTTATAATATTATAATATAAGTGTATTTATTTATATAATTTTAATCATTTGGCTTATTTTAATGGATTTATCATACTTATTAAAGCAATTGCGAGTCATTATAGTAATGTAAGTGAATTTGAATTGTTATTAAAAATATGATATACAAATACAAACATTACAAACACAATGGCGGATTGTCATTCAAATTGGTGAACAAACTGTATCTTCAATAGCAGACTACCTAATTCTATGTCTATGGGTACTAGAGATAGATATGGGAATGCATTATCTTTGCTTCGGTTTAATCTTTGGTTTATATATATATATATATATATATAATTTTACTATGATTTATATAGCCATGTAACTAATTTTCATTGCCAGGGTTAATTTAATATTTAAAATCGTAATAAGAATATTGTGAAAGGATTACCGGAAGACAAAACTCTTCAAAAGCAGGTTTCACAAGACTCGTGTAGTTAAGAAGGACTTGGTCTAGTTCCCTGTTCCTCTCCTCCACATCTCTTATCACTGAAATACAATGATATATTAACATCGCTAGAATATGATTAAAAATAATATTTATTTACGTGAAAATTAGATGCAATAAAATATAGAAAATAAGAAATATAATTAGAAAATAATAAATACATCATTTTATATTATTTCCAATTCATACATGATTATATTTAATAAAATCATAGCTACAAGTTATATCAATTGTCAAATATTAAATTACAAGTTTGGTTATAATTCAGTTTGGGTATTTACATCATGAGAATAATGGCTATTTGAATATTTCAAACAAAAATTTGTAAATAAATATATGTATCAATTATATATGTATAACATCAATTTTAACGAATTACTATTGTTATTGTTTTCTCAGCATATAGCTTATAAATAAACAATTACTTATAAATATTATGTATTTAAAATATTTATCGATTAATATTGTGAGTCCTAATTTCATATTTTCGAGACTATTCAAAAATATTAAAATTCTCTCGAAAACTATAATTATTATATATTCCAATATTTGAACTTCTCAAAAACTTTGTAAATTGTATTCCCTATATAGTCGTGATATTCGTGTGTTATGTATGGTGTTATCGTGGTGAAATACATATTTAACGTAAGCTAAATGAAGGGTTATCATAGCAAACCTCTCCGAGATATTTAACGTAAGCTAAATGAAGGGTTATCATAGTAAACCTCTCAGAGATGTTTAACGTAAGCTAAATGAATGGTTATCATAGCAAACCTCTCAGAGATGTTTAACGTAAGCTAAATGAAGGGTTATCATAGCAAACCTCTCAGAGATGTTTAACGTAAGCTAAATGAAGGGTTATCATAGCAAACCTCTCAGAGATGTTTAACGTAAGCTAAATGAAGGGTTATCATAGTAAACCTCTCAGAGATGTTTAACGTAAGCTAAATGAAGGGTTATCATAGCAAACCTCTCAGAGATGTTTAACGTAAGCTAAATGAAGGGTTATCATAGCAAACCTCTCTGAGATGTTTAACGTAAGCTAAATGAAGGGTTATCATAGTAAACCTCTCAGAGATGTTTAACGTAAGCTAAATGAACGTAAGCTAAATGAAGGGTTATCATAGCAAACCTCTCTGAGATGTTTAACGTAAGCTAAATGAAGGGTTATCATAGTAAACCTCTCCGAGAGAGACGAGTGTCAGCATCGGTATCCACGAACAGTTTCATGTTGAACAGATCTCGTATAGACTTGAAGTAGAATACTAGTATACCCTCAAAGAGTATTACGTCACTGGGGTGAATCACCTGTTGTTCATTCGTTTTCCTAGTCGAATGATTGCACATTACTTCACTAGTTTATAATGAATCCGTATGTGTTAATGAATTATTAGCATTGAATAAATGACTAATGATTGATTTATTTAAATGAAATAGTATTTGTGAAATATATAATAGTAATGAATAAATGCTAATTATCTATTTTAAGAAATGATATATTATATAATGAATGATATATAAATATTTGATATGCTTTTATAATAGTATACTAAATACATTCATACTGACATAGAATGAGTTTTATAATCATAAATTGGAATTTTTACTGAATTTCCAGATTTCAATTCTTTCAATGTTTTCAACATCAAAACTTCATCAAATGCTTCTGTAAAAATACATATATAAAATATTAGAATAAATATGACATTTATAATTTAAAATGTTAGTATATAGTTTATATATTTATTATAATTCAGTGCTATTTATAAAAATTATTATTAAAGCTATGTAAAAAAAATAAAGATTATATTAAAAATATGAATTATTTAAGGGCCGGCGTAACCTTCGTTTTTATTTTTTAGGGACATTTTTTTTATATTGAAATATTAAAATGTAATTCATTATCTTTAATATGATGTATTATATATCACATACAATTAAACATAAGTGCCTCAAATACGAAGTTTAATCATACACCTATTCAAAATGGTGGGATTTAATAATTAGAAAACATGCAAGTAAAACTTTAGATGCCAATATCTCTGGTGTTTTTGTTGTTGATTTTATTTGTTTTAAATGTCTCTATCTTTTGAACTCTTATATGAATCTTTATACAATTTTCTGAGTATATACCTAATATATAGTTATTATTATACTGTAAATATAATCAATTAATATAAATTAATTGAAAAATAATAAAAAAAATCGGTAATAAATTTATTTTTAAATAATTTTAATATTATAATTAACTTTTGTTTAATTATTATACTTTTATTATTTTATGATGTACCTATATAACTAGAGATGAATGTTATCTCGATAATTAAAAAAAAATTAGATACAAATATAATAAATAGAAAAGATATAACCTGTTAAAAAATAGCTATTTTTCCATATTTTTTACATGTCAAGGTTACGCCGGCCCTTAAATAAAATAATGTAAATTAGACACTGTCTTATAGACAGTATTATACTCACTTACTAGAAATACAGTAGTAGAATTTAAATTTAATAAAATCAAATTATTAAAATAAATATTTGTAAATAATCAGTTTCATATTTACAGCAGAGTTCATACCAACATATACAGCCTGATATGGAACCGATTTTTATAGAAAAATACCGACTGTTTAAAATTATTCATTTTAAAATATTTGGGTATATATCAGGCTAGTCAAAATATAAGATTTAATAATATATAGGCTATAGTGTATTAAATCGTAATGAATATAATAAATATAAGTTCTCGCACGCGATGAAATGTAAAAGTTGTGAGACTTTCTCAATTATATACTTTTATGTTGCTACTTCGCATACAAATCCATTATATATGTATCATTTACAAATATATACATATTATACTTGATGTTATAAGATATTTTATTATTATTGTAAACAAATTATTATATATTATTTAATACATAATAAGTATAACAATAGAGAAAAACGTAAAATACAAATAATAATTATTTATATTTAAAAAAATTAATGAATATTTTAATTTGAATAATTTTGAATAATTTGAATATGATAAAAATGTATACATTCTCAATATGGTTTTATTTGAGAAATATAATATTACAAATTATAATCATTTATTAGGTAATTATAATACAGAGTATGCAATATTTTTAATAATATTTACTAACTAGCTCAATCATAAAATAAAGAACATCTATACTATAACTGTATAATGGCCTTTATAGTTATACCTATATATTTAACTTATTCACCTATCCATCTATATATATAACGTATATCTACGTTCCCTCTAGTACCCCTCTACTTACCCTCTAGGGTAACTAACCGGGGTGATCAAAGTTGTACTTTCCGAGGGTGGCGCTGTGTTGATCGCTCTGGTTCAACGGGTGGTAGAAACTCTCCTGACTGATGGTGACAATCTTACGAGAGAACGCGTCCTTGTCTAGTTCATCGTGGCTGTTGTATAACTCTTTAGTGATGTTACTGCACACTGACGTCTGTGTTACAATACATATTATTAACAGCATATCAAATTATTTATATATATATATATATATATTTATATATATATATATATTTATATATATATATATATATTTATATATATATATATTTATATATATATATATATTTATATATATAAATTATATAATAATAAAATCTATAAAAATTTATTTCACGGAAAATCACATTAAATTAGCTGGACATATTATTAAATTAAAAATATATTATAAAGAAATTATTTTATTTTGTATAATTCTTCGTTACTATACATATTATTAATAGAATAATAAATTATATATATATATATATATATATATATTATATAATATATATATATAATATATATAAATTATATAATAATAAAATTAATACAAATTTGTTTCACGGAAAATCACATTAATTAGCTGGACATATTATTAAATTAAAAATTATATTATAAATAAATTATTTTATCATATTGTGTTACAATCGTATAATATATCATACATGAAACGGTTTATTATAACACATATATATATATATGAAAATGACTAAAACTAAAAGTATCAATGTTTGTACAAACAAATATTCACTATTGTAAATTCGCTAATTCGAATAAACAATTTCGCGGTCGTTCAAATCGCGTATAATCACAAATCTTTTGACAGGATCTGACCATTTAAAATATTAAAAAATATAATAAAATCATATTTTCATAAAATTAAATTAATAATATATAATAAATTATTAATATACAATATATATTATATACATTCCACCAGGGTTCGAAAAAAATCAGATTTTTTTAAAAAAATCAAAAAAATCAGATTTATACGATTTAGATCGGATTTGTTTGATTTAAATCGATTTATATAATTGTAAAATAATTGAATTGAATTGAATTGTTTATTTAAACACCAATATAGCGAGTAATAATATAATAAATAGATGTTTAATTAATTATAAAAATTGAATAAATCATTTTTCTACTGCTAATAGACTTAGAAATTTAAATAACTATTAATGTATATTTAAATTTATAAAATTATATATAACTATTAATTATCTATAAAATTAAGTAAAGATATTTAAATAAATAGAATTATATTATAATAAAAATGTGATATTGCGTATATCTTGAATTATCAAAATTAATGTATACATTATATTATATGATGTTGCATAATGCAACATTAAATAATTATTATTTAATTACTAGTGTTTTGATATTATACTGACTACTTTATTATCTAGAATTATATTCAAATAATTATGCTAAAATTATTAATACAAGAAATCAAATAAAAACGTTTTTGATAATAATTTAAATAAATTACTTTATATTAAAATATTTGTAGGGGAGAGTGGGGTTGTATGAACAGGTGTATTGCATGAGCCACTGGAGATAACAATTGTTTGCTACAGCAGAAATTTGATTTAACTGAACTAGTATCGTTATCTATAATTTAATACAGTTGCGGAATTATCATTTTTAATAAAAAATAAAATAATAACATTTTAATCACATTTTTAACTAAAGTACGCTCAAAAGTAAAAATTCCAGACAAGGTAATATATGTTATAACTTCTATAATAATTATTTGATTATTTTCATATTATATATATGATTTTAATATATAATTAACTTAATATTAATATAAAAATATATTTAAAATTTTACATAAAATATTTAAATTTTATCAATTAATAATAAAATTTGATATGGGGTTGAGTGAACCACTAAAAATGGGGTTATATGAACATTGTTCAATCAAACAAATATCATATGTTAATATTTATAATATAATATTATAATATTATAATATATATTCAATAATCCGAATATAAATAAGTAATGATTAAATAGAAATAATATAATTAATTATATTTGTTTAACACTTTGTTTACATAGCAACCAATATATAGTTGTGTTAATAACTGCTTAGCTTTTAAATATCTTTTAATTGTATTATTATTATAAAGATAAGTACGTATTCATTTATTTTTTATATTATCTATTATATTAATATATATTAAATATTAATATCCAACTTATTTGAAATACATAATAGTTGTCTTTAAATTATAATCATATCTTATTTAGATATAATTATATTTAGTATTTGTTTACATTTTATTATAACAAAATAAAAATCCTAAAAAATAAATAATAATCACAAAGATAATAGAATTATAAATTCGATAAATTAATTAAATTCAAATATATATTACATACTGTTTATGTATATTTATACTTAGCTACATTATTTACTATTTATAAAATTAATTAACTAGTAGTTTATAATAATATTATAACTGATATTCTCCCGTGGATCTCCCTTGTGAATTTGCTTTTGGTAGTCGGATCTACCATCCTTCATTTGAGGTTAGCTACCAACTTACACCTAGATAGTCTACTGCTGTACTTACTTACATACAGATCCATCAATTCTACCTCGGACGATACACTCAGACAATCGGACCATCATTGCCCGGCTGCCACCAAGCATACCAGGAGCCTACTAAAGTCAACCGGTGCTTGTCAAGTCAACTCGTCATATAGCAAAACGGACTGAATACCAAACTTCTTCAAAAATATCCCTGTTACGACCAGTTTTTATACATTTATTATTATATTTATTATTATCTATTTAATTCAATTTAATCCCACAATCTCAAGTATACCATGTCCTCAAATTGTTCACATTGTAACCTTCCCGCATGCGAATATTATCTCAAATGTAAAACATGTCCATCTATTTTACATTATAATTGTTTATACCCCGCAGCTATTATTTCTAAATCCTGGTTTCATTCTAAAAACCCCCCTCCCGCTTATGCTATTGCTATATTTAATTCACCTAACTTCATATTCTCATGTTCCTCATGCCTAGCCTTAAATAAGTTTCCTTCGACTAATCATACAACTACTCCACCCATTACTATGCCATATTCACCTTCTACTTTAACTGACAAATCTATACATAATACTTGTTCCAAGGTAACGCCAAATATAACATCTGATATATATTCTTCTACTACGACTATTAATATCCAGCCCAAGCATCAGCCCAATGCTAATACTTATAGAAACATTCCAAAGCTAATGGACTTAACATTTTCCTCAAATCACACACCAACCCCTATATTATCTAGTTCAACTTCCTCAAAGTCTTCATCCATACGCTCCATAGATAATTCCCTCATACTAGTACTTGAACACCTTCTTCCTTATGAAGTTAACTATAATTTCATAGTATCATTAATTGACTATATAAAACTTCCACATTCTTATATTACTTCTGCCTCATTTCTTACCAGTACTGCTATATTACGTTTCACTAATATTTCTGCTCGTGATATATGTTTCTCCTCCCTTCTAAAAATCTCACCACATAGTAATTTTAAGCATATATTTATTCGTCATTATTTACCTGACTCTACTAGACTTCTTGGTAAGGTACTATATCATGCCCTAAAACAAAAACTCACGCCCATTTTGTATAAAGTATTTTTTAATAATCGTTCCCAAACATTTGAACTTAGGGATAAAAAAAATCCTCTTTCATATCCCCCTTTTCTCATCCCTGAATCTGATCTAACAAAATGGTTTGATTCTTTTGATCACTATAAGAAATCATTTATAAATAATTCTTCCTCTCAAGCCTGACTATCCTATAATATAGCCTTGATCAATATTCGCTCCTTGAGATCAAATATATCCCTTCTGTTCCCATACCTTAAATTACAAAAATTTATTATAATCGCATTGACTGAGACCTGGATTTCTAATAATGACTCTGATATATTTGCCTCCATCTTGGACTTTGGATATACACTCTATCTCGCTCCACGACAAACGGGCCGTGGTGGTGGGGTAGGATTTATGATACGTAATGATTTTTACCTATCTCCATCCATTTCATTCCCCCCCTTTTCATATAGTGATTGTATTTCGCTGACCCTCAAGCTTCCTAACTTAACTCTACATCTTACCGTTATCTATCGTCCCCCAAAACCTGAAACCAGTTTATTCTTTGATGAATTTCATGATTTTATCCATAAACTTCCTTTATCTTCATCCTATCTACCAATAGTTCTTGGTGACTTAAACTATCACTATAATTCTCCCATCTATCCCCATGGTGACTTTAAACTCCTAACTGAGTCTCTTTCCTTGTGCCAACATATATCATTTCCTACCCATTCTAGTGGCAATACACTTGATATGATATTTACACCCCTATCCAGTCCTCTTATTAGATGTATAAACCCTAACTCCTTTCAAAAAATTGAACTACTAACTGATCATTTTATTATTGAATTCTCTATAAATCTAAAATTCACAAATATTAAACGAAAACGTATTACATATAGAGATTTTAAGTCTATCGACCTACCAAGATTTGTAAACAATATCAAAACTGAGATCTCTTCTTCAACTTCCCTCTGTCCGGTACTCCTAAACTCCACTCTCCTAAATATTATCAATATACATGCACCTACAAAAACTACATTAATTACCGACCGCCCTTTTTCTCCCTGGTTCTCCCACGAACTTTTCATCTTCAAGAAGAGTGTTCGAAAATTTGAGAAGAAATTTCTTAAAAATCCTTCTACTGAAACTAAATTAGCACTATCACTAGCTAGAAAAAATTACAAATCTACTATATCTCGTTCAAAATCTATCTATTATAACAAAAAGATAGCATTGATATCCTCCAATCCTCGCAAATTATTTAAAATAGCAAATAAAATTCTCTCTCCTCCAGATGAAAAAATCCTCCCCATTTTACCTAACACGTCAAATTTTCAACTGTGTTCTCTTTTTGATAAATTCTTTAAACATAAAATTGCAAGCATTAATGATATTATTTGCGCATCTACTCAACCCATACTCAATCCTACCATATATATTACCCATCATATTGACTCATTAAGTACATTCACTATTCCTTCACTGTATGAAGTAAATGACCTACTCATGAAATCTCACTGTACCTCCCCCACTGATCCCCTACCTTTATCATTATATCACAAACTTTCACCCTTATTTTCTCCTATTTTCTTGGATATTATTGCGAACTCACTAAACTCTGGCCAAGTTTCACCCTGTCTCAAGACTGCCATAATATCCCCTATTCTAAAAAAACAAAACTTAGACCCAAACTCATTTAGCAATTATCGCCCGATCTCCCACCTACCCTTATTAAGTAAAATATTAGAAAGAATTGTTTCCAAACAACTCATAGCCCATGTAAATAAAAATAATCTTTTCGACCCGTTTCAAAGCGCTTTTCGTAAGGGTCATTCAACCGAAACAGCTCTCCTACGTATTACTGACACTATATTATCTACCTTAAATTGCAACACGTGTTGCCAGCTAATCCTACTTGATCTATCATCTGCTTTTGATACCCTGGACCATAACATATTAATCTCGCGACTTACTTTAATGGGTATATCTGGCTTAGCATTAAAATGGTTTACTTAATATCTCACTAACAGGAATATCTCTATTATGATTGACAAATCTTACTCGCCTCTTTCTCCTCTTAACTACGGTATTCCCCAAGGATCTGTTCTAGGTCCATCCCTCTTTTCTATTTATATCCGCCCTATTGCTGATCTAATTAAGAAATTTCCAAATATCCACTACCATATTTTTGCTGATGATATCCAACTGTTTACCTTTTTCCCTATAAATTCTCATAATACCATTAACTCTGAATTAATCGAGTGTGCTAACTCCATAAGATTATGGCTCCTCTCCAATAAACTACTAATTAATTCCTCTAAGACTACTGTACTTAACATATCTACTTCTGAAACTTCCTTTCCAAACTTTACTCTAAATAACATGATTATTTCTCCTTCTCATTCCTCCAAAAACCTAGGATTAGTATTTGATGACAAATTATCATTTAAGAATCACATATCATCCATTACAAAATCATCCAACTTTCATCTCTTCAGAATTAAAAAAATACGGACATCACTTTCCAGAAACCTTACTAAAACTCTAATTAATGCTCTTGTACTTTCACGTATTGACTACTGTTCTTCCCTACTGCATTTACTTCCTGCTAAAGCTACTGCTCCACTTAATCGGATTATCCGTTCCTCAATACGTACTACTTACTCTTTAACTCGACTGGATCACTCTACTACAACATCTCATCAATCATCTCGTATGTGGCTACCCTTCTCCCTCAGGTGTAAATTACGTATACTATCTATAATCCATAAATCAATATATTCTTTTACCCCTAGCTATATCTCTGATCTAATTAAAAAACGTACTATATTATCTTCTCTTCGTTACCAAAATGCTCCTCTACTTATCTCCCAGAACTCTAGTAAAACTTCCCTAAATTCTAGAGCTTTTAAAAATTCCGGTCCAACCCTATGGAATTCCCTCCCTCCTACCATTCGTTCTATTAGATCCCACAAAAGATTTATAAATCTTACTTCTTCTTTTCTCTCTACCCAAAATCATTAAATCATCCAACTTATTATTTGTATCCGTGTTATATTAAATTTATATCATTATTAAATTGTATTGTATTATTATTATCTTATTATTATATAACACTATACTATATCAATGCAGTCTGTAGTATATACAAATACACCATATCAATGCAGACTGTAGTATATAATAGTCCTTTATATTGTTTATTATTGTTTTTCCGTTGTATATTGAATGTATATTATTATCAAATTATTATCGTATTACTATTATTTTATTATTATTTTCTTCCCGCACGAGCGAAGGGGTCTACATGACCCTATTTTAGTGCTAATAAACTCAATATCATCATCATCATCATATATCAATATAATTAATTAAATTAATTTTAATGAAGGTCAATTACTAATTCTTAATAGTTATTTAAATATTATTTCTAGGAATCAACAATGAGAAACTATACTCAACAAACTGATAGAATACGTGATAAAACTATCATGACAAGAGCAATTAAAGAAGTAAAACAGGGTATGTTCATTCAACCCCGCCTTTGGGGATGAATGACCTTTTTTATTTTTTTTTATTAATTGTAATTATGAAATCTTATAAGTATTCCTTATATCTAAAAGTGATATATTAGTTAACTAATATCATATATTATGCAATACAATTTAAATAATTAAGAACAATTTATTATTACCACCATGATAGCACTTTATACAAAAACATGGTCATACAACCCCACCAACACCATCCCCTACATAAATACAAGCTTTGCAGCTTTATTAACTCCCAGTCTATTTCTTAATTTTGAATGCACCAATATTTTTTGGATTTTATATAGAAATAAATAAAATTATATCTTTATCCAATAATGTCTATGTATAATTCTTATTTATTTAACATTATATATTTTTCCTTTGATGTTTATGAATCATAATTTATGATATATATAGGGTTATGATCAAAAAGGACGAGTTGAGGTTCAAAGGTTAAATTTAAATGCGAAAAACATTTTTATTTATAGGCTCACTTTGGGATGTAATGCAGCTAAAAAAAACCAAACAGGACAAAACTAAACCAATTAAACCAAATAACCCACAAATATCTATACAAAATATATGTATATACTATTAACTCGTATTTCAAATGTAACCTTTAACTCGTCCTTTTTGATAGTCTCCTTATATATATATATATATATATATATATATAATTTTCATTTATTTAAATATTAATGATATAACATAGCCTCCTATATCCTTATAGGAGGCCATCATGAATATATTATTATATTATAAAAATCATGATCTAATAATTATATAATATACTTTGAGAAATATTGATTTAAATCAACAAAAATATGATTTTTTAGGCTGATTTAAATCATTTGATTTAAATCATTCGAACCCTGCATTCCACGTAACATGTAACATGGTACATTAATAATATGTTTATCATGTAGTTAGTAAATAATTATTATTATAATATAATTAATATATAGGCTATGCGCACTCTTCCCGCCTGAATTGCTGGTAAAATTTTTAAAACCATTCCCAACTCGTGCAGTAAACATAAAATGTATATACATGTATTCAACAGAATTATCTCAGAGCAGGTCGTCAATTGTTATAAGAATTTGAGAGTTCAAGGTGGGTGGTACTTATATATATACTACTGCACTTTATACGTATTATAAGATATGGTATAGTAATACAATAATTTATAGGCTCACTTGGGGATATAATTCAACTAAAAAACAGAAAAATAAAATCAAACCAAAGTAATCAACATCCCCAAAATAAATATTAAACTCGGACATTATACTAATAATAATCGGCGGCCTTCTTCGAGATATACGATTCAACATACTAATAAATTGTGTACCTGGTCAAAAGCTTCACGATTGATGCTAGCTTTGAAGGCCCACAACATTGTTTATTCGAATTAGTGAATTTAGCGTATGTTTGTATGTACAAATATTAATATTTATAGTTTTAGTTATTTTCACTTGTTTTGTTTGGTTTGGTTTGGTTTAGTTTTAATATTGGCAGGTTTTTTTAACTGCATAATTATTATGATAATACAGCCTTCATTACATCTCGAGTGATCCTATAAAATACACACATATATATATATATATATATATATATATATATATATATATATATATATATATATATATATATGTTAATGATAAGCAGTTGAATGTATTATTATCATATTGATAGTTTATAAATAAAGCATATATTTAATATGCTAATTATAATGGCCAATAATACTCTATTGTAAAATCAATAATTAAAATCAATAATACTCTATTGTAAAATCAATAATTTGAATAAACAAGTTTGTGGGCGTACAAATCAGGCATAAATCGTTAATCTTTTGACCATAATCATTGTTATTTAATAATTATTATAATTATTATAATATGTTTATTATAATTATTATTATAATAATAATAACTTATAATAATTATATAATCTATTTTTCTATAATATAAACATATTTAAAATAATAAATTTATATTTAAATTAATATTAAAATATAAAATAATTTTATAAAATTTAAAAATGGTTTAAAATTTTAAAATATTCAATTACTCTTCTAATGCTAATTATAAAATACTATAAATTATTGTATTCTCTAGAAATATTACTCCTAGAATTATTAATTTTAAAATTATGTATAATAAAACCTTTCCTGATGCAGTACCACCAGCGACACCGATTAAGAACGGAGAAGAAGATGCTTTCATCTTTTTAATAACATCTCCACAACCACCAAATCCACCATTATAAGACATCAACAGACTATAAATAATAAAATTAATAAAATATTGTTAACAAATATGTATAGCCACCTAACGATGAGAGTAGATAATTACTTTTAAAATTTCATAAAAATATATTAAAAAAAATATTAGTTTAAAATTATAAATATAAAAAATTAAAAAATAATTAAATATTTTTAAAATTAATCAACCTGTCATTTTTATATAATTACCTCGGTTATTCATTATTAAGATTTATAAATATGTTTATCAATAAATACTTATTGGGTGATAGTTCATATTTTCATATAGGTCATAGTTTAAAAGGCGTTATATTATTTATTTATATTACAAAATACAAATACAAATATTTATATCATTATTGGATATTATACAAACTATAAATTTAACTAAATTCTGTTATTTTTAATATGGCTTCGACATATATGCCAAAAGTAATACAAAATCGTGGTAAAACTCCTGCACAAATAGCAAGGGATAATTTTGAAAGAAGCCAGGTATACAAACTTTATAATAGCGAATAATTATATTAATTATAATTTCAAATTATAAAATTTTTTGTAATTATTTATTTTTTTTGTAATATCATATTAACCTAGTCATTAATTAACTATGAATATTTAATATATATTATATTATATATTACTTATTTATAATATAATCGTATTATGTTACATACATATTATGTATAATTATTATGATAATAGGATATTAATATGATATTAATCATAAAAATGTATTAACTTAATAATTTAATTATTAATTAAGTTAATTAATAATTAATTATTAACTTAATACATTTTTATAACTTATATCATATGATATATGCCTAGTACTACTACTACTACTACTAGTAGTAGTAGTCTACTAGCAGTTACCATTGTCACAAATTCGCTCCTAACAACCGAGAGAAACTATCATACAAGCTAGAATCACATAGCTATTAAATGTAATTAACTATAATCTACTATTGAAAACTGGTTACTAGTAGTAAAGATTTTCCGAAGAAAAGATATAACACTTTCGCGAAATCGTGTAATTCGAATTTGTATACAAAATACCCTGGTGCCACCTATAGCGGGTTACTTTTAGGAACTATGCGTTGTTTATAATGTAAATTCGTATTCAACTATACACTTTTAAAATGTTAAATAATATGCTTTAAATTAATATTTATATGATGAAAACTAAGTGTTCATTACTAATATATAACAAACAAATATGATATGTATGTTTCAAATGCTATAAGTATATATTTAGTGAGTAAAAGTTAATTTATATTGCATGTAATTTAATAGAGCAATGAAAACATTGTTGTATGCAAACAGAGCCGAACCTAAATCTATTTCAGTGATTTCGATACTACTTCTAGCAGCGGTTGGGGCTATTACTAAATTACGTTGCATGCATAGGGAGTGTTATATCTTTGCTTCGCAAAATCTTTGCTAATAGTACTACGTTGTCGTTAATAAAACTGATAGTATATATATATATATATATATATATATATATATCATATATATATATATATATATATATATATATATATATATATCATATATATATATTATATGTATATTTAATAAATGTATAAATCATTTATTAGTATAGTGTTTAATATATTTACACTTTAATATTAAGTTAATATATATAAAAAATTCTACATATACGTAATAATTAATAAATAATAAAGAAAGGTACAATTTACGCTCTCATCATGTCCCCACCCACCTACAACAACTATTATATACAAAGTATCTGTGACAGTTTACATGCCTAACCGTATAGAATATGGCCACGTTTGTATTTGATTATGATTCAATGGGTAAACTTTAAAATATTTATTTCGATATATTACGCACTTGTGTACATGGTTAACTAATTGTAAGAGTTAAAATATATTATAATATTTATATAAATTATTTGTAATTATAATTTAAATTATACAGCGATACATATAAAATATTTGACCGACAACATAATTAAAATAAACTGAACCACATTCGATATGTTCACCCAGTGGTACCAGCCTACTATACTATGATAGTATAATATTATCTGACTTCATTGTTTCCACAATTTAACTCTACAGTCTTTCATAGTTATTTCGGTAGTATATTCTTTTGTATTTAGTAAATATGTATATATACATATCTACTATATACTATATATATATAATAACATGCTATGATAATATTGTATTATATATATATATATATAATAACATGCTATGATAATATTGTATTATATATATATATATATATATTTCATATTTACATAAACACATTTATATTTTATTATTAGTTTATAGATATTTAAATATATATATATATATATAGGAACAAATATTAAATATGTTAGAGTTTATGATTATGATTATGATTAACTACAAATATATATATGTTAATTTATCAAAATTACGAAATAAAAAAAAGTGTAAAAATAATAATATTATTGTATATATAAAAATATTACAACATTTTATTAGAAATATAATATCTCTGTATGGTTATATAGCATAGATTTATAGTTTACAACTTTGTAGTAAAGTTGTAAACTATAAATCTATGTTATAAGTAACATTTGTAATGATGATATTAACAATTATAAAATAGAATATTGAATATTCATACTATAAATTATAATGATTATTAAAATAAATAAATGTTGTTAATAATTATTTTTTAAATATGTAAAATTAAAACTGTTTATATTTATTATTAACTAAACTTTATATATATATATTTAAAGATGAATATTATGTTAAGTAATTGATTTAATTGATTGAACTGGATCATATCTATTATATCATTTTAAAAGAAGGACATACCATTATTTAATGAGTAAGAAAATAGTATTAATAATATTGCAAATATGATAGAAAAATGCTAAAATAACTGACCAGAGAGTTAATATTAATGAAATAGCTATCAAGGTTTTATGTATGATGATATGATTGTAAGATTTAATGTCATTCTTCATCTTTAGATCTCATCTTCAGCTCTCTGGAGAGTATTATTAATAATAATTTAGTATTATTAATTTTATTATTTTCTAGTTCAATATATAATTTTGTTATTATTTATATATATATACCAAAGAGTCTGCGAAGCATTAACATCGGAAAATCTTTTTATATACACTAATACAAATATATACTAATTCACATATACCTATATGATATAGGCTATATCATATATTATTATAAACTTATAATATCTTTGTACTAATTAAATATTTTGTAAATTTTATATCATTTAAATATGTTGATAACTCAATGTATATTACAAATATTATATAAAGTTTGTATATGTCTATCTCTATACCTAGACATTTAAAATAGTATATATATATATATATTTATATATTTATTCATAATAGTGATATTTATATTAATTATGTATTGAAAATAGGAAATATTAACTACATATTTCACTACCATTTCGACAACTGTTTCTCTAACGGCTTTATAACCTAACCCGTAGCCTTCGTTACATACATTCTCTATCATTATTCTCATTAATTATGATGTTGTACTTTTAATTATCAACGTATATTATATTTAATAGCTGTACGCATGTGAACGTTATGATAATTAAACACTGATGCGTGCTGTTTTATTTATAAGTGTTATTTAAATATATGTGTAGGTATGCGTTGACATCACAGCCAACAATGTAACACATTATATTACAACCAGTTTCATTTTATATATAACATGTTATATATATATATATATATATATATATATATATATATCTTTACCTATTATATTTATAAATAGGATACTTATGAACATAAATGGTGTACACCCTAATAGTGTTATTTTATAGCTGTATTTGTATAGGGTACATCATTTATAGGTATTAGTTATATAAGCCTCTGATCATATGTGTAGTAGTATGTGTAGTGAATCTGTCAGGTAGTACACTGAGATAATCAACACCACAGTTAGACTAACATGAATCATGATAGTTTATACACCGGTTCACATCAAATCTACTTATAATTGGTATATACAAGATATATGAAGATGTATATCATATTTCCTATAGAGTTTGGTTTCGTTCTGTATGACTTACATCTATTAGCTGACATTAAGTTTGTTATTGTGTTTATACAATAGCCTGCATGATATATAGTAAGCATCATACCTCTAGCTTAGCAAGCATGCCTCTCACCTCATGGTGATCACCTGTAGCCAAGCCTATTGCATAATAGTATAGAACAATAGCACTGAATACACAGCAATACTGTATTTGGTAAAGGTGGTGAAATGCACATGTACAGTGTCTACTGTTTAATTAGATTTTGTAAAGATATACAATTGTATACATCATATAATTAGAATTACCATATTGTATATATATATAAGTAAATGTTTATATTATGAGTTATAAATATTGTTTTAATGATAGCATTTTAGTTTTAGGTAGTTCAATATTTATCCATATTATATATTAGAAATATATATATACAATCTTATATGTTTATATATATACATGTGTTTGTATATAGCATCTAGTGATTATTTATTTATAAGATGTGAGGAGGTTTACACAAACACTTGTCAGTAAACAATGACTTGATCACTATGACTAAGTGCTGCTGCTGCTGCTGCTGCTTCTACTTTATTAACAAACATCTATAGCTTAATCTAGTATAATATATACATGAATGCACAGTTATATCACCTATTAGAATGCATACATCACACAATATATATAAGCATGGATTATTGTCACATGCATGTGATATTAACAGGTAGTAAATCATTACAGCATGTGTAGAATACTAATCATGATACATATCATGACATATGTGGTGGTAATAGTTAATAGTAATGGTTATCTTTAGTCAGCATATTATATGTAAACTATATAAGGGAATTATTGCATCAGAAGCACTAGTAGTAGTAGTAGTAGTATACATTCAATATATAGCACTATATTATTAATATAAGTACTATTTATATTCACTATTTTTATATGCAATAATACCATTACATGTTGTACAATATTACATGCTGAGTTGACAGTAAATGTAATCAGCAATATTAACCATTACTGCATTCAATACATATGTGTTAGTATATGTTTAGAATACATACATTGAATACTATTTAAATGATTAATTTACAATATATTACCTAGTTTTGTGACATTTATTTATATTGGAAAATATATTAGAATTCCAAACAAACATATACATGTATTATAAGCATTCTAACAGGTACACACTACATTATACCCTCGTTCACCCATACCTACACAAGCATACAAGTATCTCTATATAATAACCACAATATACCATTCTATACTATATACTACACATACCACTACTACTACACACTGTGAATTGCATACATATCTATTGTGTTACAATACACCCTTAACACTAATATATTTACCATAACATACCAACCTAAACCCACCCCTACATCTACACACCCCTACATCTACACACCCCTACATCTACATACCCCTACACCCCATACACACAGAACGCCAGTATCGCCAAGGCTATTAATGACGAGGAGACATGCGTGAAAGAGAAACACGTCAGAAGTATCCTTTACCTCTTACGTAATACCACTAGCACATGTTATGTAACACTTCAAGCTTATTACGTAATACTGCACGGTTATCTAATCTCTACTAATGCACTCGCGTTTGTACACTAATGTTTATACAAGATTATGATTAATACGAATTGCGATATCAACTCAGATTTCTTATAAAAAAAGGATGTAGTTATAATTGTATCCAGTTAATAATCTTATATTATGTTATTATAATAATTCATATTATTATAATAATGAGAATACGATACCTACACACACCCACAAGCACACACACACACACAGACACACACACACACACACACACACACACGAACACACACGCACACACACACATACACACACATACACACACACATATATATATATATATATATATATATATATATATATATATAATATCGATAATTATGAATATCCCATATCGCTTGAATACTTAGCATATAACTTAATGTAGGCAATTAACACTATGGGGTCATGCAACCTACTATGCCTACACGTATTGCATTGCGACGGCAAACAATACACTACAGTATCACAATGCACACTATACAGTATCAGTGTTATTCTAACGCGATATACCCTAGTAGTCTACGCCCAACGATCCCCATATTTAATAATTTGATGTGATTTATAGTATCCTCCTCCTCCTATTCCCTTCATCCTCCTCATCTTCCCTTCATCTCTGATTACTATCGCATATCCCACCGCCAGATGTCGACTATCACGTGGTTATATCCCTATACACACACACACCACTAGTGTTAGTATGTGATATTTCTGGTCTATTGAATATACGCACATACATACACATACATACACACACACATCTCTCTCACACACCGTATCACAGCTAACCTATACGATTACATAACTATGAGTCACCTACCATCACCTGTCAATCATAACTCGTGTGACGACATCGGTGGTGAACATTCTTAGAAGTCAATACACTTGTCTTTACAACTTAATGTCATGCGTGATTAGCCCTTGATTGTAGTAGTAGCAGTAGTAGTAGTAGTAGCATTGCTGTTATTGTTTTTATCATGTTTATAGTAGTAAATGCCTTTGTTATTAGTTAATAATGCACAATAACAATACCTATAATCAATATAGATGTAGTATAACTAAAGAGTAATACCTTATGTAGTAGAATGATCTCAACTACCTATAGTAAAAGCTATTTGTAGCTTCGGTAACAGTATGAGCTATTATTAATACAGCACGCTACACCTAAACTGAGGTAGTAATAGCAAAGCCCTTTGGTAATAGCAAAGCCCTTTGGTAATAGCATAAAGCACATGTCATCACTGCCTTTTTAGTAAACATCCTAACATATCACACACGTCTGTGTGTGTGTGTGTATGTGTGTGTGTGTGTGTGTGTGTGTGTGTAGTTATACATACACGCGTTTCTCATACACATAGTACTTTCTACGTTAGCATACGAGATCAACGTAACCGTATTAGTGTAACCAATTAACGTTAACCCTCGTATTAACACTATGGGGGTTAATCTTGTATTACCCCCTCGTTTACTTAACCCTTCGTTAACCCTGTGTGGTAATACCGTATGTCAACACTACCCACTCGCTACATAGTAACCGATGTCCTATATCTAATGCACGACCCATACACTGTATACACGCTAATAGGTACTAGGGTTGACAGCCCACCGCCACTGTTGTAGGCAATGTTAATTAGTAATTAGTAGTGGGCGTGGTCTCGTGTCTTGACGAGTGGGCGTGTTGTTGTGATCTGAACGCGCATGTATATAACACGCAGGTATATCTATAGGTATATCTACGGGTATAGCTCTCTATGGGTGTAGTAACCTAACGCCATTACTTTAACCTTGACCTAGTTAGGAACTATGATTTAAAACACTAGCGCGGCTTATGTTTCATACGCACGACGTCATTAACTATATAATAAACCACTTTACCACCACTATAGCTTACAACACTAAGCCTATTCACTATATATATACCTATAGGTGTATAGTAGGATATATAGGATATAGTCATAGAGCTAAAGAGAAATTCTCTCGGATATACATAACGATAGAGTATATATATACTATATAATATAGTGTATTAATGTTGGATATAATACAGGATATAGGTATATAATAATACAATATAATAATACAAGATATACTATACGATATATGAGTGGAGTGACTATACACCGTGTATCGCCAGGTCGCATCTGATGCATTCCTATACACACACTTGAACACCTATAGTATAAACAGCGCCATTACCGCAGCACCAGATGTGCGCGCTTGTTATTGTTATTGTCTGATGGCGACGCTGCATCACGTGTTAGTGACGGCATAGTGACGCATATCTCTGACGTCACTCACCCATCACCACGGTAACGCGGTGAACACGTGACGTAGTACACCCACGTGTGTGCGTGTCGTTCATTTCACGCACCACGGAGCTAGATAAACACTCCTCTTTCTATGATACGCACACAGCGATCAGAGAATAGACTAGGTGTATTCTCTAGAACGGTGTGATCTCCACGTACCACCCAACCACCGAGCTACAGCTGTATAGAGATAACTAGCTATCTCTCTAGCTCTATGTACGGACGAATGACTCATTCATTAGTACGAAACAGTGATATATGACACGCTCTCGCACACATATAACTACACCGAAGTGTACAATGTACATCTGAACAGTGTAAACAGTACATTGTACAGTGTACATCTCTAAGCATTTAAGCCGTGTACACACCGCTAGCATGCTAATGCTATTACTACTTCTGTACCTGTAGAATAGCGTTCATTATATATACACGAATCAGTGGCACTATTTATTAAGCAAGCGATACAGACTGATATCAGAGAGATATCTCTCAGACTCGATACACCGACATAGTACATTCAAATACGCGCTGTTGGACCAACAGTGTTGGTAGTAACGATGGAGTTAATGAACAGCTCGGTGACTCATCATCCTCTACCAGGCGTGAGTCACCACGGTGATCTGCTCGCTACGATGCGTCATAGCCGGCCGGTGCGTTAATTAGTAATAGGATACGGTGTTTACGTCGCACACCGCACACTACATCAATAGCATCATCAGTATCATCTGGTGGAGGTTTAACATCAGCCTCCTCCTCCTCCTCCCCGCCAGTGTTAACCCGTCACCACACGCTGACCAGAACGTCCATCCACCACTAATGATGTATTACCCCCCCCCCCCCTAGACACTATGAGGGCTACCTTCTAGCACCACATTGCGTGTAGATGTAATTATAACACACACACACACGCGCGCACGTTATTCGTAACCCACAGTGTGGGCCACAGTCATAGAGCTAGAGATTTCTCTCTAGCTATGTGGCCACAGTACCATAAGTTGTGTGCGCATGAGATATTCCGTTTGTATTTGTTATTATATTTGGTCGTGCGTCAATACCCGCAGGACCTGTGTGTGTATGTGTGTGTGTGTGTGTGTGTGTGTGTGTGTGTGTGTGTGTGTGTGTGTGTGTGTGTGTGTGTGTGTGTGATATAAGTACGCACACACACACACGTAGAACAACACGCCGACACACGCCGCTGTAATAACATCAAGGTCGTGTCCTAGCTTGTATGTGTATTACGTAACTATTATTAAGCTTGTTTATGACATCAGTGTACCGTGTGTGTGTATGGGTGCATGTGTGTGTAAGATACGTATGTCTCATACACATACACACACACACGTCGTACACACACACAAACACACACACACACACATACACACAAACAATAACACCTAACATAACACTTTACCGTATGCAGATATGATGTAGTCAATTGCCTGTAGGATATTAGTCCTAGGCTGTTGTCCCCCTCGTTCCCCCGTACTATTAACATGTCATTGTATATAGTGTATAGTGACTGTTCAATACCAACATAAATAGCAGTAGTAGTAGTAGAGGTAGTAGAGGTAGTATACTATAGTAGTAGAATCTCGTGTGACAAGTTGTGAATGACTCATACATTTGTATAAGACACACATACATAGAAAGATAGACTCGTTATAATGTATACATATGTGAAAATACCTAGATAGTTGTTATTATAGAAGAGGTGTGTTGCATCTCACGTGACAAGTTGCGCATGACTCATCAAGAGTATAATCATACACCACACTCGTGTATTAGAATATGCACATATCAATATAAACATACGATGATATTATATGTACATATATAGATAAACATTTACATTTTTTATATTATTAATGGCTCACCAGAATGACTCACCTACGCATGACTCACGTTCCCATCGTCACCGTTATGACCCTTAACCCCCCGTATAGTCATAATACTAGGCACCCACCAGGACCGTAACGCCGCCGTGTTCTGGAATCAGATACGTCACGTTCTACAGCTTCACAACAACAGCATCATGTCCTGGAAGTTCTGCTACGTGTCGCATCGGCTCGTCCGTGACGGTCACCCAGAGGTCAGAGTTCATGCAGGGGTTACTGGGAGTAATAAGGGGGAGTTGCCTGTTTGTGTGTGTGTGTGTGTGCGTGTTTGAATAACAGGTATATCTACAGTGATGTGAATGATTCTAGTGGGTTCAGTATCATTATGTTTAGTATATAAATATAAATGGAATATAATTATTAATAATGGTAAGTAAATATTGTGTTTTGTTAATAAAATAATGTTATGTTAATTACTATTACATAAAAGTAATATTATAATATGTATTTATGTAATGTTTGTTTCTTATTTATCATTATTGAAACTTCAATTTTTTGTGTTGAATATATACAAACACATATACCCACATACCCACACACACAAACATACACCCTACACCCACACGCACATATACAGTGTATATTATATACCCACATACACATACATATACATATACACACTCACACATCATATATAATAGTATATATAACTTTGAATAAATAAAACATAAGATGAAAAAAACTAATTAAAATGTGGTGCACCCCATAAATATCCATATCAAATATTTACTTCTATTTTGTACTCTCTGTTATAACCGGATATGAAGCTAAATCAATACTAACTATAATTAGTATACTATAGTATATACTTGACTATATGCACTGAAGTCATAGAGCTAGAGAGAACTTTCTCTCTAGTTCTGTGACTTAAGTAAATACATATAACTATGTCATCGTGTATCGTGCACGTCGTGTATAGTACTTCCGGTTCTAACCTCTGATACCTGCGAACACATCTCAAGGTCACGCCACCCACCCGGTGAGTTATTAGGCGCCGGGCATGCGCTACGGCAGTAAAACAATAAACACAATCCGGGCGTAGTAGTAGTCACAGCGGAGGAGAAGCAGTCAATTAGTAACAAAGGTAAAGAACAATACGCCGGCTGATGTTCTATAAATAGATTGCCGCTCACCGCACACCGCATCGCACCGCTCACCGCACACAACACACATTAACCGATGTAGAGAGAGAGCGCGCCGGGTTTATCAATAATGAAACGTGTTTCAATCTATCGATCGATGTGTCATCGACAGCGGTAGTGCTGAGTCATGCTGAGTAACACATCATAACATGTATTTATGTTATGCAGATCTGAGCTGGATATAAAACATCACAACCTTATAAGGAAGTCTTAATATACATATATATATATATATATATATATGTGTGTATGTATACATGTATAAATATGACTAATACAAACACAATAGAATCATGCCACATTGTACTGATTATAAGGGCATAACACTACCTATTGTTTAGCATTATTATTTTATGAATCTTGACTTAATAAGGTCATATGCAGAGTGAAAGTGTCAAGTTCACATAGGGGGTTGATATTAGGTATACAATGAGTGTACAGTAAATGTATATACATATGTATTAAATATAAATATACATATATGTATTAAACAGAGTAATTATATAATACTGCCTCGTTAATTAATACATAATACGTGTATGATTCTTATTACTCTATTAGTGATGTAGTAATACATTTACTTACATGCAGATCTTGAAGGACTCCCTTCGCTATCTGTCCTTCATACTGGAACTTGGTAAATACTGGGTTAGCATACATCTATATACTTACCTATTCTCCCCTACCTCCTCTACCCCGTTCCCCCTTTCCTTATGTTATCTAATGTTCATAATATAACTGTATACGTACTATGTTATCTTACCCCTCTTCCCCTACCCTCCCCTTCCTTCCCACATCTTTATCAACCCCTCCCCTCTCTCCACTATGTTAAACATCATCCATACTGGATTATCACATACCCATCACCTTCTTCTTTCAACTACTACCCCCCTAACTTATCCACCCCACTCCATCCCCTCTTCTATCTGTAGTTATTCATACTGGATTATCACACACCCCTCCTCCCCCCTTATAATGACATAACACCATGATTACATCATCATCATCATCTCAGGGTCACCTTGATGCCTATGGTAAACTGATTGCCCACTACATAAAGCTGTTGATTGGTAGATTCAAGTTCCACAGGAAGGTATATTGTTCTATTGTATTCTATTGTATTCTATTGTGTTCTATTGTATTCTATTGTGTTCTATTGTGTTCCATCTATCTGTAGCAGCACACTGTGTTGATATTTATTGTATGTATCACAACCAACACTATAGTGTGTGTGTATGTGGGTGTGTGTATATTGCCTGGTCAATAATATAATATATTATAGTTGAATTTAAAATAAGGAGGAAACCCAGGAAAATAAGTATTCATTTTATAAATACAATACACACACACACACACACACACACACACACACACACACACACACACACACACACACACACACACACACACACACACACACACACACACACACACACACACACACACACACACTGTGGTATTGCATAACATTATGTTATATCAAAATGAATACATTATGTTTTAGTACTAATATTAATATATTGTGAACTAGTATTGTATATCATAAAGGATATGTCCTTGACATCAGTAAGAACATGTCCTTGACATTGGTAATGTACATACATCAAGTTAATAGTATCTGCCAGTATACCCAGTACAATATATTCAATATAGCTTTGCATATGTATGCCAAGTCTTAGATTATAGTACTGAGTATGTGCCTTATGGATCACTTCTATCACTTCCATATACCTATACCTTAACTTTAGCCACACCTAACCCAACAACCAGTAATCTCGTGCAGAGTATTTTAATGTGGTTTGGTGTTTCGTGCGCCGTATACATTATACTATTATAAATAATTATTTAAATTAACATTGCGACGCACGAAACCACCATGAGTCACTTCACACGAGATCACTGGTATCACACTAACCCCAACTTAACCTATACCCCAGCCCTACCTAAACCTAAACCTATACCCCACTCCATAGTATTCAGCATTCCCTGGCACGCTAGAGCTCAGCAAGAACGGACTAACTAACCTCTGCAGTAACGACATCAACATCTACTTTGAACTCTGCGTCGACCTCTTGGATCTGATGGATGATCTGTTGTCTTTGCAACTAAACGGTAAGCAACAGTACAACCCACTAGTCACTAGTCTCTCTGATACGTATCTAGTATTCCACGTGATATGTAGCGCTCGCTTGTTTCAAACTACCATATTAATTATATATTTATTCCTAAATATATAAAAATTCAATATACACAAACATAGTTAATTATATATATATATATATATATCGTTAAAATAATAATTAATAAGACGGTTTATTTTTTTTTAAGTTGGTAACATATCTATTTCCATCAGTTATTTGGTATTTTAACTTCAGAATTAACATAATAATAAGCACACACTATTCCCCCCTGCCCCCTCATCTCCAGCTAACCAGACACACCCACTTCCCACTCAGTATTCAACTCCCTCGACAACTCAAGGTCGAACTCTATGACTAACAGCGGACAATGTCGTCTATCCCCCATGATCCTGTTGATACAGGACTCGTGTTTCCTGTACGACTACCTCGTACAGACGCTGTTCAAGCTACACTCAGGTTACTGGTGGCGCCACCACTCTGCAGTGCCA
>OZ025240.1:20864020-21221520 GCA_964019155.1 Osedax fenrisi | reverse complement strand
TTATTTATGTTAAATATTTTCATATATTGAGTGAATACATACACAATTACACCGATTTGATGTAAACAATTTAATCATATAATATTACCCATTATGCAAAGAGAGTGTCATATAGTGTCATATAATGGTGACTGAAGTAGATATCATATATAGTATATATATATATATATATATATATATATATATATATATATATAATATCATATATTAAAATCATATTATTTGTTGAAATATTATATATATATACCTATATATTTATAATATATTATTATTTTCATATAAATAAATTAATGTGATAACATAAATATATTATTAACAGTAACAATTATTGACAACAAAATGAATATAATTATAGTATAATAGATATATTTTTCAAATATATAAAATAATCATATATGTATGTATTTGGTAAATAAAATAAATTGTTATATTATTAATGGTTCGAGAACTTTGCGAGTTTATTCCATTTATTTGTCTCTACCCATTTTTACAATATTATACTTAATTAATCTATTTACTATATACTATTATAAAATAAAATGAGTTAATCGATCGAACCTAATAGTAGTGTAGCCTACCTCACACTCAATTCATACACGACATCGCTAACCTCCGCTATGTACACACCCACTTGTAGGAGGAGCCTAATTACCAGGAGATAATCGCGAGTCTCATGCAAGAGATAGAGAGGCTGAAGAGAGCAATAGACGATGCCCAAACTGAGGATGGGTTCCTCATCGAATCTCTGAAGACGCACATCCAAGACCTAGAGAAACAGATCGGAGATTTTAAACTCGCCTCTTTCTCAAATTCTGAGGTACCACCGATGATACTTCTACTGCTTCCTATTACCACTCTGATTACCTTTTATAATGTAATCATTCTATTTCACTATAAGTTCTATCTCACTATAAGCTCTATCTCACTATAAGTTCTAGCTCACTATGCCAACCTCTATTACACTAACTCCCCACGGTTACCAGGAGACCACCACCCTGAAGCAGTTGTTAGAGGAAAGTGAACAGAAGGCATCACTGGAGAAGACTTCGGAAGGTAATCCACGCGCGTATGCATTCTATTGAGTGTCATACATCATGTTAACGATAATTTATTACATTTTAATATTTTAATAACAATTAATTTTTATTATAAAAGAAATCGAAGGTTACCCCTGCCAATATGGAAATAATGTAAATAGAACTATAGTGATTGCATCATACAACACTTATGTATCCATAGTAGTTATATAATCATTTATATATGTTTAAATTACTTTATATTTACAGATTTAATGCTATTACATAGTCTACTATATTCACTAATGATTCATTATATACTGTATGTTAATACTATGTATTTCTATCAAAGTGGATTCGACGAGAATTAGTGACGAAAAATTAAAGAAAATGAAAGACATTTATTCCAAGTTACGGGAAGAGCATTTGAATCTCTTACGAAAGGTAATATTACTATATTCACTTCACTTGTAACTTCATACCATCTCTATAATCACTAGCAAAATGAAACTGTTAGGAAATACAAACAAGACATTACGGAAATGGAAAATAAACAAAAATTAGTACTCGTTAGTTACCATTATTTCCTCCTCCTCCTCCTCCTCCTCCTCCTCCTCCTCCTCCCCCTCCTCTTACTCATATTTATTATGTTATTATTGTATTAATTTAGTTTATGAATATTTCTACATTTACAATAATACTTTGTAAATATATGAAAATTATATATCTATATTTGTGTAACATAAATTGTGAAAATTCTCGCATTACTGTAATAATGTATACTTTATTTAGAATGATAAGTTGGGCAAAGTGATCTCTGATTATAATGAAGAAAGACTCCAGTTCTCCTCACAAGAGGAAAATAATCTCACCGAATTAAATAACATGAAACTATCATTAGAAGCATCTAAGAATGACAAATGCGTTAGTTATTGAATATGTTATGAAATTATTATGTAACATCTATTGTTACTCACTATTGTATTTCATAATATTGATTATATTTAGTTCACAATATGTATTATAATGAATTTTAATGAAACTGTACCTATTTATTCTATAATAACATCATAAATTATAAATAACATCGATTGTAATACATTTTACCACCACCACCACCACCACCATCATCATCATCATCATATTATATTGTAATTTTAATTCTATAATTTTAATTTTACTATTACTTTTAAACTAAACAATTGAATTATACATAGTTGTATATATATATATATATAATGAGTTATGAATATGTAACAATATTAAGTTTACATCTCATAGGACCTAGACGAACAGCTGAACAAGTACAAACAGCACAACGACGACCTTGAGACTCGACACACCGAACTAGAGCAGAGGATGACCGACGTCAAGGTCGACAACCTCGATGAGATCCGCTCGCTGAGCAAGAGCTACGAGTCGCAGAACACTCGGCTTCAACAGCTTAAGGACACCGCAGCCTCGCAGAACGAGGAGCTGAAGTCATCGCTGGAACAGGCGAAGTCGTTGAATGTGGTTAGTAGTACTGCGAGTGTGGCGGGAATACTATACGAATAGTATACGATGCATACTATACGATGCATACTATACAATGCATACTATACGATGTATAATATACGATGTATTCTATACGATGCATACTATACGATGCATACTATACGATGCATACTATACATGTGTGTTTCATGAAGTGGGTTAACATAATGTATAGAGTAGAGTGTATACTGTAGTAGATCTAAAGAACTGTCTCTGAATATCGTTAGTAGAATATACACTGCTCGTGTGGCCGGCAAACAATACATATGTGTTTGAATGATGCTGGTTTTATCAATCGAATACTTTTATTTTATTATAATATATATATATATAGTAATTGGGGTTAATTAAGAATAATAATATAAAAATGGATCGAGACAAATAGTTGAGAGAATAAACTTGCAGAGTTATTGAACCAGACAGTAGATATATTATACAGTAGCGTAGTGGAGTTATCTAGTACCCACTCATGCATAACAGCCACCTATATTCACACGCTGGTAGTTGTCAGCTCCCTATCTAGCTTGTAGAACAGAACTAGAGTAAGTGTGTGATATTCACCACTATTTACTGTTTATCGCATGTTAGATGTGTGCATAGGTTCTATATGCAGTTTTTGAGAACCACAATTCGCATGTGTCCTCACCATTGATATAAAATTTAATATTTGACATATATAATATGACATATATCCAATCAAAATCACTGATGCCATTTTGTTAATTTATCGATAAAAGTGCCATTCGCGTATCTATCTTTTACATGCATTGCGTGCCGCGTCAATTGCACAGATCCACTTTCTGTACATCGATGCAACAGCCTTAAGTGTATTTGTAAATGTTAACGAATTCATTATTTTCTATAAACAATATCGAAGGTTTGATGTCTATTAACAAACGATCACCTCATCTAAAACTACAGTTCATAATTAGAAAGGTGTTTAGTTTTATCATAGTAGATGTTCATTTATAGTTAAAGCTCTTTATTTATATCACGTGTTCTTGCCTAATAATAGTCCCATTGAGTAATCATGCAGCTTTAGAGGTAGCCAATATACGATGAGGTCATACCGTATACGTAACTCCTATTTCTCAATGTACTACCTGGTACCAGTTGTTCTGAGATAGCTAAGGATTGTCTTAGGATACTCCTAGGAATATCCTTCAATATAGTTTCTCAGAACAACATGCTCTGATCTTTATTCACCCCTCGAGATAACTTTAAATATTATACCCATTATATTAAATATACATCATTTACTATTATAATAGTGATTCATCCTCTCTTCTAGCATTACTCATCGTTTATTGTGTATGCATATAGTTAAGTAATATATTCATTGTATCTATAATTACAGATATAGTAATTTATTCATTGTATTCTACTTATTAGAATTACATTTAACGTATCATCTTGTATATGTACTACATACGATGAATAATGATATTCTATAAATAGATTTAGTTTAATACAATGTAAGACTACAATACTGTTATCATTATAGATTAGATTGTCTCCACTGAGAGATACAATGTTTACTTATCATATAACCCATGACGCCAGTGAGATAACTTTTAATTCTATCAACTATTTCAAAGATCATTAAATCAACGTATGAATCATAATCATAAGTTTTGATTAAACTTGTGTATTAATAGCGTTTGCTTTATGATGTATGCATTACGTTACCCCGATAAGATATCTTATGTTATATACTGGATGAGTTATTACCCCTACAATTTATGATGTTTTGATGATATACTATAATACAAGTTGTAAATATCAATCTCAAGTAAACATCAGTACTACTGTTATTATACAGTGATATTTGTTTACTTTGAAATATCTACGTTAATTTTCGCATTCGGATATGTTTTATAAATAAATATTCTCGTATCTTTTATATTTTCAAATCCTGGAAGCACACTTAAATTTCTATTAATACATACTACGTACATTTAAATAATATCTATATAATATATATATATATAAATAATTAAAGTAATATAAATGTATATATACACATTATTACCAGACATTGGAGAATGATCTAAGCGAGAAGACAAGTGCACTGAACAATCAAATAGACACCTTCAACGACTCCCTCCAAGATAAGGAATCATCGCATTCGGATGCCATCAGTAAACTTCAAGTAGATGACCTGATTAGAAGACGAGCTTTATTAAGTTTGTAGCCACTAGATGGAGTGACTGTACGTCATGACATGATTATACGATGTACATTCATTATACACATGTATATAGTATTCTCTGTATTAATGAATAGCTATTATATAGTTAGTACATTGTGGATTTTATTATAATATTTGTATTAGATATATATTTATTACCTTATTAATGTGCCCCAATTATATATCCTACAGATATATAATAATATAAGTAGTATTAACATGACAAATCAATATAGGATATGCTTACATCTAATATGACATGTGTTAACGCAATAGTGTAGTATACAATGCTTTACATAATACCATACTCAGTAACAATGCATTACATAATACTATTGCAGGTAGCACAACAGAAGCCTGTCAACATTCCTTGGTTACCAGTAAACAACTCGCAACAGATGAACTATACGACGCCGTGACCTGTTCTCAAGGTCAGTGTGAGTCATTAGTACACCCTATGCTTACCCCAGCATCTACCCGTACCTACCTTATAACTCTCCTATCTCTCTCATATCAATGCCTCTTATCATCCTCTTATCACCTTATCACTGTATTATCATTACAATATAACTCTCTTATCACCCCTGTATTACCCTGTACTACCTTATAAACTGTGTATAACTTCCCCCTATCACCCCTTTATAACTTACCCTTATCACCCCTTTATAACTTACCCTTATCATCTGGTACAGAATTCCTGATAGCAATGTGTACTAAAGCATTAAATAACGTCACCAACGTGAAATGTCACTTCAATGAATTCAACATCATCGGTTACTATACACCTCTAGTAGTGAAGCAAGCATACTATACCTACCCCCTGTAGAGTAGAGTGAAGCAAGCATACTATACCTACCCCCTCTATTACCTTACACCTCTAGAGTAGAGTGAAGCAAGCAAGCAGACTACCCCACTACCTACCCCACTACTGCATAGAGAGACATGCATACCTACAATACAGCCATTCCACCATGTAATGCCACCACTACGCCACTATGCCACTATGCCACTACGCCACTACGCCACTATGCCACTATGCCACCACTAGTGACATTCTAGTTTATAGATCATAAACATCGTAGGTAGAATTTAAATATCAACTAATGAATGCATATCAACAAAAACAAGTTATTAGAGTATTATCATATTAACTTGTCGTTATATAATTAATTAATAATTGAAATGAACATTTACTTTCTTCATTCTCTGTATCATATATTTCATATTTAATTAAGTCACTTGTTCGAATATATTCTAATACGACCGTTATAAACATTTAGTGTAGACTTTATATAGTGTGTAGAAATCACATGTTCATCAGTGTCATCTCACTAAATCACTAAGATTGAGAGGCATATACTGTATTGTATTGAATTGTAATGTATTATAGTGCATTACTTGGCAATCATTTCTCCACACAGCCAAATCCTCTACCTGCACCTCGCAACCCCCCCAACCATTATATCAGATGACATAACCCCCCCCCCACACACAGACAATGAGATCACAGACCAGATAGTGTGTGTGAACACCTTCACTAAAGTCACGTCGTCCCTTCCCCTCATAGTTTTAACCATCATAACCCCCCCCCCCCCTCACAGACAATGAGATCACAGACCAGATAGTCTGTGTGAACACCTTCACTAAAGTCACTTCTTCTCTCATAGAACATGGTATAGCTAACTCTAACACAGCAGCTGAAGACACATCTGCGGGTTAGTGGGCAAGACTGGCTGGGTTAGTGGGTAAGGCTGGCTGGCTGGCTGGGTAGGCTTGTTGTGATGTGTGTAGCATTGGGCAACTAGTGCTTGTAATATACACTCACACTAGCTCTCTACATACTATATAAATAGCATTAGCACTTAATATAATATGTAATTGTATTTATATAATTTCAGCGGCATTTATTTCATCTCTTGAACTTTTTCATCACATACTACAGCGATCATAGCACTATATTATCATACACTTGTTCTATCCTCTCAAATAATACATCAACAATGATCTTTAAGATAAGATCTTCATTTCTTAATACAATGATAACAATAACAGGCACTATTCTAGGCATATATCGTAATTAACTCTATAGTAAATAACATGTAATGCACGCGCGTGTACACATAACACACACATAACCGATGTATTATAACGTGGACATATCCTATGTAGACATCAAAGATATGTGTGCGGATATCGCGGACACCAGCATCAGCATGTTGGCGGACATCTCCAAGGGTTAGGCATCAACTGCTATGATCATTCCTTATACGGGCATGCAGTCTTATCTAGATCTTTATTATATCATTTAGCACATATTTAGATCTTTATTATATCATTTATTACATATTTAGATCTTTATTATTTCATTTATTGCATATTTAGATCTTTATTATTTCATTTATTACATATTTAGATCTTTATTATATCATTTATTACATATTTAGATCTTTATTATATCATTTATTACATATTTATATATTCATTGATTTTATTTAAGTAAACCGTAGTGGAAACTATAAAATGAAATATTGATTAACGACAGCGCGTACGCTATTGAAACAATTGATACATTAAACACTATAAAGCTATGGGTAACTAGTGCTTTCTTTTGGTTTGGTGATTTCGTGCGCAGTAAAATCTACTATTTTTAACTAATTATATACTTGAATGAATGAATGAATGAATGAATTTTATTTACCGAATATTTGCTATAATAATCGGAGGGATACCCAGAAGCTATGTTTAGCTTATACTAAGGATACCCTTAATAAAATAATAATATATATTACCATTGCACACGAGATCACTTCACACTAGATCACCCCCATGAAAACACTTCACACTAGATCACTGGTATTCATGTTACACCTATACATATATCGCTACTCTGCCATTATGACCAGGTGAAGACATAATCAGCGCTGACACCAGTAAAGTGACGGCTTCGATGGAACGTCTGCTCAGCATCCTCGAGAAGAACAGCAGCCTCCGTATAGAGGTCACAGAGGACGAGATGAACAAGGAGATGTCACAGACCTCGGCAGCTATAGAGGAGGCTGCCCAGCGAATAGCTGTTAGTGTGGGCGGGGCTTATGTGGGGGCGGGGCTTATATGTGGGCGGGTCTTATGTGTGGGCGGGGCTTATGTGTAGGGGGGCTTATGTGTGGGCGGGGCTTATGTGTAGGGGGAGTTATATGTAGGGGCTTATGTGGGCGGGGCTTATGTGTAGGGGGCTTATGTGTAGGGGGCTTATGTGTATGGGGCTTATGTGTAGGGGGCTTATGTGTAGGGGGCTTATGTGGGGGCGGGGCTTATGTGTAGGGGGAGTTATATGTAGGGGCTTATGGGGGCGGGGCTTATGTGTGGGCGGGGCTTATGTGTAGGGGGGCTTATGTGTAGGGGGCTTATGTGTGGGCGGGGCTTATGTGTAGGGGGAGTTATATGTAGGGGCTTATGTGGGCGGGGCTTATATGTAGGGGGCTTATGTGTATGGGGCTTATGTGTAGGGGGCTTATGTGTATGGGGCTTATGTGTATGGGGGGGTTTTATGTTACTGATAGAATTTGTATATTAAGTTTTTATATTATGTGTTCGATGATATGAAGTTATACTGGTGTCACCCTGTATAACCCCCCCCCCCTCCTACCCCCACAATTCACCTCCGAATAGAATACTGATCAATTGTACTTGATACTTGTATTATTTTTATAATATCGAAAATTAACGATTTATTTTATATAAGAATCTTATAATTTATTATAAAATATATTTAATTATAAATGTGATATATTTGTAAATAAAATATAATCATTAGATATACTATTTCATAGAGAAATTATTGTGGTAAACTGTTGTTTAACTCTAAATATAAGAAGAATTTATTATATTTAATAAATCTTTTAAATTATAATAATCAAGTCTCTGGTAATACCAGTGAGGGCTTGACTTGTTACCCTATTATAGGAAGTTAGTTACCCACCCTCTCCCCATGTTAGGTCATTGATTGTGTATAAGTATGCGTATAGATAGAATAAGATGTTTATTTAGGTATATATTTATATGAAGTGGTCTGCATTGCGTAGACATGCTAATAATATATTTTGTATATATAATTCAATTATTTAAGTCTGGGGTCGATGGCTCAGTGGGACAACCAAAAGCTAGTAAGCCAGAGGTCCCGAGTTCGACTCCAGGCAGTTCTTGATTTTCTCTTGTGTTTATAAAGAACTTAATAAACGATAAATCAAAACACAAGAAAAAAAATGTTACTATTTGTATTGTATTGTCCGGGGCCTCTCACAGTTATTTATAACATGTACAAGTCTATGACTTCTTGAGGGGTCCATTTGTATCCGCTATTTGTATTGTATTCAATATATATAAGAGATTTCAATAAATAAATATTATTATTATTATTATTATTATTTAAATTATTAAATTATGATGCTGATTTACCATGGTGATACAAGTATTTATTTATAGAAACAACATTTGTAAACCATCAATATTTAATATTATATTTATTTACATTTAATATATTAATTGTTATTGACGTTTTCAAATTTCAATAATATTTGTTTTGAATATTGTCACGGAAATGATAAATGTTATCATTACGAATATACTTTAAACATCAACAGGATAAATCAGTGAATGCTCATGTATATAGTGGTTTTTAATGCGAGATCCTATCATCAATATGAACTTAATATTTATTCTAATTAATTACGGTACACCCTATTTTTATATTATAGACCACGGAAGGTCGTAAATATGCTCGTATTTACTATATATATATAAATATATATATATATGTATATATATATATATATATATATATATGTATTTAATTTGTATCAGACATGAATAACAAAGGTCAATAGAGTATACAATAATTAAGACGAACAACAATATATATATATATCAATTTGTTTGTTTTAGTTTAAAAAATGATTTATTTTTTTAATTTTAATTCAATCACTAAAAATGTATCCGAGATTCTAGAATTTTAAATGATATTTTTTGATAAACATAATTTATTTATTTCATTATTAATATTCTACTATTAATGTGTATTTTAATATGATCAATGCACATGACATATGTAATGGGCAACAACAACAGGACATATTTATATTATTTTTAAGCCCTTTAGAAAAAAACAATATATAAATAATATTGTAATTTAACAGAAAATTCTTCTAATAAATATTATTATTATTATTATATACCTATTATTTTATTTAAATATTTTGTAATGTTTATTTAAGTGATTTAAGTGAATATAGCAGTCAATATTATTTACATATTAGTTATATATATATATATATATATATATATATATATTATTTCCCATTAGAAAGTTAATCTATTATAATATTATTTAAGATTATTTAATTTATTAATTTTAAAATAAAATTTAGATAAATCAAATATGGGTTATTTGGAAATATCATATGTTATTTTAAAATATAATTCATCTCTTTAGATATTATAATGGAATGTAATATATTATAATTTATTATACTAGATTATAATAGAATACAATTAAGAATTGTGTTTACAAGCATATTATATTATTCAGGCTTATTAAATAACATGACATTATTCAAGTATATACATAATACCTAAAATTGATTTTAATAATAATTCCTCACATCCACTATGTTTTGACACTAATGCATCTGCTATTATTAGCAGTACAGATTATCATATTAGTTCTATTACCAATAATAGTTTTATGTAAAAACAGATATTTTTTTACATGTACTTGAATTAATATATAGATATGAAATGACTATGGCTTAGTATACAAATTGTATGGGGTAATTATCTCGATAAGCAACACTGCTTCTATAATTACCCTGGAATTGCCTAAATCCGATAATAATAATAATACTAATATATTAATATTGTGAATAATAATTATAGATTATATAATGATAAGTGATATTATTGTAAACTTTAATATTTGTAACATTTGTTATTTACAAGTTATACTTTTTATAAATTTTCTTTAGAAGAGTGAATACTTTGTTAATAAATACATATTTAAAATTATTAATTTACTAATTAACTAATTATTCGTTTTAACAGAAAATCCTGGCAGAATCTCGTTTGCAGCATTCCGGAGTACAGCTTGAAGTTAACGAACGAATCCTCGAATCTTGTAACTCGCTAATGATCGTTAGTATCTTCTCACAGCCTCACAATCATGATATATGCACCTGAAACCATCATATCATGATTGAAGTGTGTAGAACCTATGCGAGTAACCTATGCAATAAACTGTAAAATGTTAATTTTTTCATTTATTTCAACTTATGTTATCATTAGAAAATATTTGAATTTTTATACTTTCAAATAACAAATCAATCAATAAATAATAAATGTTTACTATATACACCTCTAATGTTGACCATTGTTAATCTCGGCAGGCTATTAAAGTTCTAATAGAAAACTCGAAAGGAGTTCAAAATGAAATCGTTGCACAAAATAGAGTTAGTAATTACATTGTATTATCCTAAACTCTAATAATATAGTCTACCAATATTAAATAATCAACATACATATGAGGTAATATGAATCTACTAGTCAAGTAAACTATTTAAATATATTATATAAAAAGTTTGGAATAATATTTTAAGTTTCAAAATAAGGTTATAATTTATTATACATTTTAAATAAATTGATTTATAACATTATACAATTTTGAGTAATTTCAGTAATTTTAATAACTTACACATACCATAAATATCAATTTCATATAGATGAATTGTTAAAATAAAAATGTCCAATATATTTATTATAATTTATTTGTTAAAATATGATTTTATAAAAAATCTTAATGATTGATAATATAGTTTATTATATGATTGTAGAAATCATGTATCTCCGACTAATACAACGGAATTAATGATTATATTGGATTTTTTAATTAAATTAGGGAATTTACTAAAATAGACCAACTGAGCAAGTTTATAAATAATGATTTCAACATTACTAAGCTAGTATTACCATGCCTATTACCACCAGGGAGCTAGTACATCCAAGGAATTCTACAAGAAACACAACAGATGGACTGAAGGACTGATATCAGCAGCTAAGGCTGTCGGAAAGGGGGCCAATGTTCTAGTGTTAGTGTATATAGTACTCTAACTTACTCGCTATAAGTCCTTTGTTACTTTATTCTGCTATATGCATATATAATAATAAAACTAATAATATTAATTTATTAAAAGTTGTTTATAATGTTAAAATAAATATAAATAAAATTTTAAAATTATTTTTACTTCTAAAGGGATTACAATTAATATGTACATTTAATCTATTGTCATAAACCTATAGTTATTAATTACTCTTTCATATATATATATATATATATATACTAATTTGTTTAACTTTATCTATATTAACTTACTTGCTATAATCCTTGCTATATCCTACCTTTACGTGAATAACTGACTATTGATAATTATAATTATAATTATAATTAACCACTAACCTATCTAACCCTCATACACCCCTACCTAACCCTCTTACACCCCTACCACCACTACTATAACCTATTACACCCCTACCACCGCTACTATAACATCTTACACCCCTACCACCACTACTATAACCTCTTACACCCCTACCACCACTACTATAACCTCTTACACCCCTACCACCACTACTATAACCTCTTACACCCCTACCACTGCTACTATAACCTCTTACACCCCTACCACCCCTACTATAACCTCTTACACCCCTACCACCACTACTATAACCTCTTACACCCCTACCACCACTACTATAACCTCTTACACCCTTACCACCACTACTATAACCTCATACACCCCTACCACCACTACTATAACCTCTTACACCCCTACCACCACTACTATAACCTCTTACACCCCTACCACCACTACTATCACCTCTTACACCCCTACCACCGCTACTATAACCTCTTACACCCCTACCACTGCTACTATAACCTCTTACACCTCACACAGAGATGCCGCAGACAAAGTAGTAGCCGGAACGGGTAAACTGGAAGAGTTGATGGTATGCTCCCAAGAGATCTCCTCTAGTACAGCCCAACTAGTGGTAGCCAGTAAGGTTAAGGCTCCCAAGTATTCAGAGAAGTTGGCCGCTCTCACCGAAGCATCAAAGGTTCAGTCTAGTATAGGTGGTGCTGGTGTCGAAGATAATGTACGCTTTCTTTGATATTTATAGTTTAAATGAGTTCTATTTAATATAAATCTGTAATATCATCCATTCATACAAGTGTTATTTAAAAATATTTGTTTTAGTATACAATTAAATCTAATATTATTTTAAGAATTATCTACAGGTAATCAATATTAATGAAATAAAGAATAGTGCTGATGTGAATTGTATTACTAATGTATTATTTTAATTATAAATATATATAATAGTTACTTATTATGTATAATATCAATTAGATATGAGTTATATGTTAACATTGTATATAGTTTAAATCATATAGTATTAAGTATACTTATTCGATATCATTAAATATAATTATTTATATATATATATATTTGAATTCCACCGAATTAAACTAAATAACTTGTTTTACAAATGGAAATAACTAATCAATTAAGTAAATATGAGTTTATGTAATGAAATGAAATATTCATGAACAGGGTGTGACGTCTGCAACAGGTAAAGTTGTGGCCACTGCTAAGAGTGCCTCGCAAACCATTGAAGATTTAGGTTAGTCATTATCAATAGCATCTATATGATATGCTTAGGCATATTGTGGCTAGTATCATAGTACTAGTAATAGCTTGCAATATATACTTTAGTATACTATTTACATTTAAAATAATATCAGGATAGTTCTATAAATAATTACCATCCCTTGGTAATATTTCACAACCGATATCTTTAAAAGCCTATATATATAATAATACATTTATTGAATTTATAACTCTATGGATTTCACAAAAAGAGAATGTATTTCTATGCAATCTTTATCTGATAAATGAGAATGATACTTCCCTATTTATATATATATATATATATATATATACATATACATATATATATATATATATATATATACATATACATATACATATACATATACATATATACATATACATAAACATATACATATAGATAGCTTGTTTAGATTATATACAAGCCCCTAGATCATGTTTAAAGTTATAGCTAAGAAAGAACATCATTGTAATAAAGCTGGTTTATTGATCGAAATATAGTGTGGCACATGGTATAAAATACAATATTAACTCATTAATAAGAGCTGGGAGTAGTGGAATGACTGAAAGAGTAACTCAGTAACAATAAATATAATAAATAAATATAATAATAATATTAATGATAAAAAGTAACAATATTAATGATAAAGTAATAGTATTAATGATAAAGTATTACTATGATAACTATGATATGGCTATATAACTATTCACCACTAATCACTGGTGAAGTAGTACCACCCCATTACTGGGACCCGAGGGGTGGGGGTGGAGGGGTATTAACACCACGGTATCATTTATAACAATTGTAATGGTATAGATGCTAGTGTATCGCTACGTGTGTGTGTGCACTGTGTGTAGTAGTAGTAGTATCAGATGGACAGTGGTCAGTTAATACGGTCTACGATAGCCTAACACACAACGTATGATTCGTACAGATACCCATAAATATTCAAATTAATAATTTGTTGAATAATAAATAATTCAATTTTAAATTTAATTGGGGGTGGGGTGGGATATTGACAATTGTAATGGTATAGATGCTAGTGTATCAGTATAGTAGTAGTATCAGCCTAACACACACGCATGATTCCGGTACAGACACGCTTGACTTCACAAAGTTAACGCTACATCAAGCTAAACGACTAGAGATGGACTCGCAGGTTCATCTCCTCGAACTGGAGCACAGCGTCGAGATAGAGAGGAGGAAACTGTCGCAACTCAGACGTAAACATTACCAACTCGCCGGTGAAGGGGTTAGCAGCTGTTGTCTGTGTGAGTGTGTGAGTGTATGTGTATGGGTGTGTGTGGGAAAAGTGGGCATGAATATTCAAATTAATAATTTTTTTTAATAATAAATAATTTTAATTAATTTTAAAAATTTAATTATTTAATCTTTAATATAACCATATTGTATTTCTTTTCTAACCGTAATGCAGATTATAACGTTACTAAAATTTACCCTATATTCGATACACCGTTATTAATGCTAACTCACCCGCAGGATGACTAAACGACCAATCCGAATATCAGCAGCACAAGATCGCAATGCTTTCAATGTTATTTATTTGTATATCGTGCGTATGCATCTCTCTATTACCAGCGCGTGATCATCACCACTATACTACTGTTGATATTACCCCCACACGCGTGTATAATAAAGTGTGTTTATTTTATACAAACCGCCGCTTGTTCATGATTATGCCTCGTAGATGTGTCGCATGATTTCTCCTGCCGCCCCCTTCTGATTGGCTAATTCTTCACCCGGCCGCGACGCAAATCTAGAAATTAACAATCCACATGTAGTTATTCTATAAGAAATAGATAGATAGATAGATACAAAGTTTATGGAATTACTGGTTATATATAAAGAAAGTTATAATTATATATAAAAATATAATTATATAACATATATAAACAAAATATATAAATGTGATAACAGTAAGACAAAACGACACGATACAAAAAAAACAAGAAATAAACGGAGAAGTAAATTAAAAATAAAACATTATACGAGCCGTTGAAATACCAATATATATATATATAAAGAGTTTCCTGTAAATTTTCATACTTTGAAAAGGTCATGTATATTTACTGTGTGGAATTATATTAAAATTACACTAAATAATATTAAAAATTACAGTTGTCAGTAGCCTGATAGTAGTTTATATACTATATGAAATCTACTGCATAATGATTGTTTGATGCTAACTTAATCTGTTCGTGTCTGTACAAATGTATGGAGTAATTGCGACTCCAGTCGTAGCCTGATTTCCTATAGAGAAGATCCATACGGGTGTAGTTAGGGTACACTAGAGTTCTACTTTCCACGTGAATCAGGTGAGGTACCTGTAGTAGTAGTAGATCATTTAGAGTGGCTCTTCTCTCTTAAAGTACATCTGCACTTGCAAAGAAATATAATAATTGATAAAGTTCGGATAGACGGCGATATACATATGAAATTAGAATATTTACCTGTATTTGCATTAATTTGTAATAATAAATAAATAATTAACAATTTATTAAATTGTATACCTTATAAAGATTATCGGATTATATATATATATATATATCACTAAATGAGCTTCCATACACAAATTTATATAATGTGAAATTTATTTTTTGTATATTAGTTAATAATTATACATAATTACAAAATAAATATTATTAAAATATATAATATATAATTCCATATTATTATTTTTATGAAAATTATAAGAATTGTATCTATATTTGTAAATTATTAAATATTTTGTAGGTAAGTAATTATAATATCTTAAATGTTGTAAAGAAAATTTTGAATTGTTTTAAATGGTAAATTTAATTCAAATTTACATATTCTGAATGCTTTAGTTTCTATTTCATGCTATCAATTGACAGTTTAAAGTAAAATAATGTTTGATATCATTAAAATGATATTATATCTGGGCTTGGTATTAATTTTTGGTGTCAACAAAATAATTATATAAATAATAGATTAGATCTGATATCTTTTAGTGGCAAGAAGAATAATTATATTAAATTTGTCATATTTCATTGTTATTATACGATATTATTAAAAATTTCTTATATAAAAAAATATCTAAATAATAGCGATTATGCCGATAATGCGTAACATTGTCAGTGTTTATATGAAAAATAGCTATTTTTAAACAGGTAATAACTTTTTTATTTATGATTATTTTTTATAATTATTTAGATAAAATTCATCTCTAGTTAAATATGTACATCATAAAAAATAAATGTATTATTCAATAAAAAAAATGTAATTATAATATTGAAATTATTTAAAAATAAATTTATTAACATTTTTTTTATTATTTTTAAAATAATTATATTAATAAATTATATCTACGTTAGATTACATACCTATATATTAGTAACCATATATTATGTATATACTCAGATAATTTTATAAAGATTCATAAAAGAGTTCAAAAGTTATTAACATTTAAAAAAATAAAATCAACAAAAAAAACAACAGGGATATAGGCATCTAAAGTTTTACTTGCATTTTTATGGTAATAAATAATCCCACCATTTTGAATAGGTGTATGATTAAACTTCGTATTTGAGGCACTTATGTTTAATTTTATATTATATATTATATATCATTTTAAAGATATTGAATTACATTTTAATATTTTAATATAACAAAATGATCCCTAAAAAATAATATCGAAGGTTACGTTGGCCCTTAAAATTATACAAATACATGTGTGCTTTTGTAGCATGTAGAGACTAGATCTACAAATGAATCTATAAAGATCTACCTGCAATGAATCAACTGATAACATCTCAACTATCTTAGTTATATTTGTGAAATTCTAACCGAATATTCATTAACCATCACTCCTGCTACACATATCACACCATTATCATACAAGTATATAATACTATTGTTTGACTAGCCAAGACGGAGAGGTTATGAGCGAAGGTCAGAGAGTTCGCGAGCCAAGAGTTGGGCTTATAGTCGCGATAGCCCTCGAGCCAGATGCGCAGGAACTGAGAGTGGGGCGTCGCTACGATGATTCCGTTGGCAAGGAGACGGGCGCCCTCGCGGTCAAGGGTCAACTCGTACCGGCGACGCAGCGGGTCAAACGTTCTGGCCACTAGGACGTCGTTGTCCAGGTACAGTCCTCCGTAATCTATAGTAACGGCGCGATCATCGTGTTGAAAGTTAGGCATTACATTCACTAATATTTAGACATAATTATACATCTAATACATAATAATAATAATAATAATACATATTTATTAGAAGTTTTAATTTGTATATTTTTGTTGTTGTATGAAATATATAATTATTTATATTATTATTTCCTCTAAAAACATCATAATATGTATACATCTATACAACTGATTGAATGCATAATGCATTATGTTTTAATAAATAGACTAAATAGTTGCTGAAATAGACCATATATCTGCTGAAATAGAAACTCAACCGTTCACCGCCTAGCTACACAAGCAACGCAACGCAGGCAACCAACTGTACAACATCTTCAGACGTAAGAAGTCCGAGGCGTGCTGTAGGTATTTCAGCTTGCGGCCGTGTATGTGAGTGATGCTATCGTGATGCACAGTGTATATGTTGGCTACCTTCTCTTTGCATTTCTCCCACCTATAGGGGTGGTGGAGGCGCTTGTAGTGGAGGGGGGATCGCTAGTAGTGGAGGGGTGGGGGGGCTCGTATGCAACGGTTAACTTGTAATGGTGCGGTACTCGAAATGATTGAGGCATTGCATATTGATTCTAATGTTTTATTTTTGTGGACTAATTTCTTCATATCCAGGAACTAAGATAAATGTTTACTTATAACGAAATGGCTCTAATATACCTATGAAGTTAAGCTATCCAATTGTTAACGAGAACTGATTATTTTATACACACTTATATAAGACCACTTCTAACTATTATTTTAATATATATTATATTGGTCGGGATGGGAGTTTGACCCTATCCAACTGCATGATTATCTGACTCCTTATTTGGTTAGCTTAACAATCAACCAATAATTGGTTTATATTTATCACCTGGTAAAATAATTATTCTAACAAAAGAGATTCTACACAATATTATTTATTATAATGTTATTGATGTATATATCATACATTTATGAAACTTTGGCTACGATTAAAATGATGCAGGGGACAACATCTCATCCAATCAGAATCCATTACATAACTTAACTTAACTTAACTAACATAACTTAAATATAATAATGTGATTGGATTAGCCGTGACTCCAGCGTGGTACTAGCACAGCATCAAATCATCATCAAATCAGCATCAAAACTTAACATATAGATGACTGTTCTACTATAAAGAGTTATTCGCGCATTCACTACTTGAAACAGGATAACACCTAGTAGGTATTCAAATAGGCTAACTATGATAATTATACTATAGCGTGTATATATAGGCTAAATCAGATATATAAGGTGTTGTATGCTAACTAAACCCTAGAGGTCTAATAAGCCCTATACGCTATACAAACTAACCATTCACCCGTGAAGTTCACATCACCATGTACGAAGATGAAGTCAGGTTTCATGAACTTATGCACGCCTAGGAAGTTCAGGTAGTGCCGGAACTCAAACTGTAGTGGTCTGAGGGAGGGGTGGACTAGGATGAGCGTTACTGGAGGAGTTAGTAATGGCGTGAGGTAGTGCCGGATCCCTACTTCAGGGGTATACTCGGGGCGTGGTGGATGATGGATATGATGGGCGTAGGGTGGAGGGCAATCATGGGTGGGGTAGTTAATACATTGTAGTATGAGTAATGTTTTCTATGACATGAATGTGGTAGAGAGATTATAATCTTAGGTAACTATAGACAAGTGATTATGATCATCAATAAGATATCTATTTTTTTTATAGATATGTATATATTTATATTATATTAACTAGTCATAATATATAGATATATATATATATATATATATATATATATATATATATTGTGTTGCAATAGATAATTATTATTTGTATTATTATATGTTATGTTATTATTATACAATACATATATATATATATATATATATATATATATATATATATATATATATAAATATATATTTATATATATGTATGTATAAACTAACTTGCCGAAATGGATATAATGAACAATATTGGGAACTTTAAATTCTTCTTTATATTTTCGGGAAATAATATCTTTGCTTACCTAAGTCGTAATTATAGACAAATTAATTGTAAAGCGATCGATAATATTAGGGCGAGATATGACTATATTATGAAATCGGAAATGTGATCTGACATATCGATATTACGACCTATTTGATATGTATATATATTATGATATTTGTAACATATTGTAAATAATAGTGCATGAAAAAAAATTAAGGTTAAACTATTCATATGGATATTTAATTAGATATTCATTTAAATAATTATATATTTACCATTTAATTAAATAGTGAACAATAAATATTTTAATCAGTTTTTTTGTAAATCCTATGCCATAATTACTTACCTATATTTCTATATAAAATAATATTATATATATATATATATATATATATATTGTTGTTTAACTATGTGCAACTATTCATATGATCATTGCTTTATAATTATATCATAATATTGCAAAATTGTATTAAGAATAATCGAAGGTCACCATTATTTAACAGTTATAAGTTAAGTTTAATTATCATAGGGAAATACTGATGAAAATAAATAAATATAATTCATACCAAATAATAGATTATATTAATATATATATATATATATATATATATATATATATATATATGTGAGCCACATATTTACATGTGTAAGTATCATATACCTGTATAGGATTGAGGCCGTCGTGTTTCATGTTGGCGAGAAGAGTAGTAGTAGATGCTACGTTCGATTGTTTACCTCGCGACTCTACCCACTCCGAGTAGTAGTCCGTCAAATCCTGAGGTAGCGCAAACATACAGTAGCATAGGAAAACACACGTTCTCTTCATTTAAGTTGGATCTTGACAGTTGTAGTCGCATATCTTATATATAGGGATATCGATACTCGAATTAAGCACCTATAGCTTCTTCTAAGCACTTATAGTAGATACACTCGCTATATTATTTATAGTACAGATATTTACTATATATATAGGTTAATCCTGACCTAGCCTTATAACATATTCTATATATATATATATATATATATATATATATATATATATATATATATATATATATATATATATATATATATAATAAATAGGCCAACCTGTCATAATATATACTTATAAGTTATATAATTCATATAATTACATAAATTATAAATAACAAAAATTTTAGGGAACGAGGTAAAGAATAAAATAAACTACGAATGTGGTCAATAATAAACATTCATGTGTATAATTTATAATATATAGTAAATAGTTAAGTTTAAGTATTTTCTTAGAAACATTCGCCAGTGGCTAGTAGCCACCCATGTGTTGTATATTCAGTGTTAATCAGGTAGATTGTCATTCCCTGATAATATTGAAATATAGATAACTTTTGTTAGGTAGAAAATAAGGATATGGTTGTAATTAGAGGTGATTTCGATATTTTAATTAATGCCAGTCTAGTTCTTCGTGTTGTATAAGTTATTTACAATAAACTGTATATTTAAATTCTTATATGTCAAATTATATTGGAATTAACATTTTCTAATATGTGTATATATTATATACGAATAACTATTTGTTCTTTAATCAGTTTACAAACATATTCAATATAATTTTAAATATTACGCCATACTTATATTTTACTATCACCATATATTAATATTGTATATATACTTTTTAAAGTAGGTAAAAATAATAATAAAAATTCATAATTAATATGATAAAAAATTATAGCATATTGATTGTATAATATTACATAATAGTAAGAATAATACTTGCAAAAGAATAATAATAAATATATGTAAGATATATTAGTAATACATTTATTTTACATTTACTAATTGATTTAGTAATACTATAAGGGATTTGGTAACACTATATTATACATAATCGATGGTAGTTTGAACATATATAGCTGAGTGCACTCAATTAGTTGAGTCTATATTGCCTTAAATAGTTGAAAACACGAGATATCCCGATCACTATCCATAGTTTGAATACGAACCCTAAATCCGTGTATCGCGATCTTATCACCCGGCAGGGTGGTGCCAGGGGGTCCCGCTGTGTTGGTACCCCTCTGTTGAGCACCCTTAGTAGCATCTCCGGGGCCTCGAGTAGGGATGACCACCGCGTTACCCGGGGCGTCGTAGTCCAGTCGTTGTCTGTTCGCTTGGTCGGAATCGGCCGGAATGTAGGCGTTAATACTTCGGACAGCCGTCTCCTTAGGGCTGGCGGGGTACCTGTACGAACGGCTGAAGTGCACTATCCATATCGATGTCACCATTATCAGGAATATGTACAGGGACAGACGTATGTTAGATCGTTTTATCATTTCTATGATATTCTTAAGACTCTAAGATTCTTACGACGAAATCGTGATACGAATACTAATATTGCCAATATTATATTGAATATTATTTAATAATTTATTATATTTTAATCTGGTTTACTCAGTAAAGTAGTGTTATCTATATATCATATATTATATGCATTACAGTTAATAACTGAGTTATATAGAATATTAATAATATAATTAATATAGGAATTATAATTATATAATTATATAGGAATACATATTAATATTTATTCCGAATACTGAATCTAATTAATACTTAATACTGATCTAATTACTAATTATATACATATACTATTCCAATCAATTATAGACGTACTATTTATAATAAAAGTTAATGAAGCATATCGATATCAACAAATATTATGGATTAGTACCAATGATAAACTTTAAGAGAATACTCATTGACTTGGTACCAATAATGTTACATTCTTTTGGGTTACATCCATGGCCTCCTTTAGCTTCTTGAAGCTAAAGGAGGCCATGTTACATCCTTTGGGGTTACATTAAATGTACTAACATTTAACCTTTAACCTTCAAGTTTAACCACTCTATGTAGTAATATCCCTAGAGGGGGTAATACCATAGATATAGAGTACCATTTATAGTATATATATATTGTACTCTATATCTATGAGTAATACATACCTAAATAATGATAAATACTTCTCAGGCATAGATTTAGAGTACCAGGTAGGTAGGTATACTACTCTAAATCTATGTTCTCAGGCGTGGTGTAGGGGTATATATATATAACCTATATCCGGGGTGTGTATATATATATACTACTGTATATCCAACACCTCCTATATGTCATAGGAGGTATTGATATATCCTGATTTTATAAGGCTGTAACATCGATATAAAGACATTTATTTACATCGAAGGTCTGTATATATATGTTATAGAGTGAGTCATGATAGGTTTAGATTGTATAAGAGCGCCTCGACTGCGAACGTATATTGTAGCTATCGCAATCGGTATTCCATAAATACACTGCCACTATCCGATGCACTGGAGTGGAACGCGTTCAGTAAATATTGATTCGCGTTTATGTTATTTGTTTCATTCTGATTTTGGACACCAAACGTATAGTGTCAGTTATTTACTAACTAATATAGAATCGACGAACCCGCATACACGGTTGATACTGAATAAAGTTGATTAAAATAGAAACTCAGTTGTTCTTTCTTCTGTGGATAACAGTACTACGTCTATACGGCGACCGTACAACATTGGTGACAGCGGCTACTATTATCTCAAATGTAGACAACGGTGTATCGACGCCACGAGAAACCCGGAAGGACAACTGATACCCGGTAAAGCAGACGCCACGAGAAACCCGGAAGTACCAATCGGTACCCGGTATCATACACAACGGTGTATCGACGCCACGAGAAACCCGGAAAGACAACTGGTACCCGGTAAAGCAGACGCCACGAGAAACCCGGAAGTACCAATCGGTACCCGGTATCATACGTTAGTGTATTTATTGAGTGCGTGATTGTGGTAGCTAAGTGCAATATACGTGGACTGTTTCAGTGACCTATTTAACATTTTTTTTTTGCTTTTGTAACTAAAACTATCATGACCGAGGTAGATAAGGATACCAAACCTGTAGGGAGGCCACCGAAGAGGGATTCAAGTTATGTAAAATTGTCAAATTTTAGTGATGGCATAGATGTGAATGAGTGGATAAATATGGCGGATGAATGCGTAAGCTTATTAGGATTTAAAGGGGAGGAGGCAGCTGGATTTATACTTTACCACATACGGGGGGGCGCTAAGTTAGAATTGTCAATGCTAGGCGAGGCTCTATTAAGTAAGCAAGCGATATTTAAGGGTTTGAGGAATAGGTGTAAGCAGAAGAGGGCACGAGGGGAGAGGTTAAGAGTAATGGTAGAAAGGAGACAAGGGGAAGAGGAGAGCATTACTTCTTTTGCGGATGATATTTTAAGATTGGGAGTAGAGTTAAAGGAGGATGTGGATGGTTGGGAATCGTTGATGGTAGACACATTCAAAAGTAATGTATGGGATAGGAGTCTAAGGAGGGAGTTACTAGTGACTGGGGAGCTTAAGACATTCATCCAGGTACGGGAGAGGGCACGACTGTTCGAGTCACTTAGGGAGGAGGGAAGTGGTGGATATGAGACTCGGGCGGTAAAGGTAGATAGAGTAGATAGTACAGATAGAGATGAAATTAAAAGGCTGGGGAATCATGTTAGAGAACTAGAGTATAGATTAAGGGAGAGTGGTGGTAGACAGGTAGAGAGACATGGGCAAGTAGGTAGACCGATGGTTAGATGTTATCGGTGTGGTGAGATAGGACATATTTCGAGATGGTGTAAAACGGCAACCCATTTAAATGGCAACCCATCTCAGTAGGTCAGGTTACGGGGATGGAGAATAGGTCGAATTCCTGGTTAATAGGCGGTTGTCCGCGAGCAGGGGTTAAGATTAGTGTAGGGACGAAAGTGAGGGTAGTACAGTTTTTAGTTGACACGGGAAGTCAGGTATCAATAATTCCATATAGAATAGTTAAGGAGTTAGGGCTAGAGGTAATAGAATCCCCACAGCTAAGGTTAAAGGCAGCTAATGGCATGGGAGTACATAATTATGGCAATGTCATGGTAGATATAGAGCTATGGGGAAAGGTATTAAAAGGAGTAGGATTGGTAGTTACGAAAACAGACGGTGTATGTATATTAGGGATGAATATTCTTGCAATGATCGAGTATAGTAACTGGGAATTAGGTAGTAATCAAGTAGTAGTTGAATGTGATAAGGGTCTAGATATACATATTGGGTGCGATATAAGAAGTAGAAGGAAGGGGATCAAAGGCCTGATTGATCGCTATCGGGACTTATTTGTGAGGAAAGGTAGTCAGTTAGGGTGTGCTAATGTAGAGACCCATAAAATATGGACAGTTGACGAAGTTCCAGTAGCTCAAGCATATAGAAGGGTAGTACCGACGGAGGTTGGACCGGTAAAAATGCAAATAGAGGAATGGTGTAGAGATGGAGTTATAGTTAAGTCAAAGAGCGCATATGCCAGTCCTTTAGTAGTCGTAAAAAAAAGTAATGTGGATCTGAGACTTTGCGTAGACTATCGTAAATTAAATGCTAAAACTGTCAGGGATGCATATCCCATCCCAAGGGTAGATGATTCATTGCAATCTTTAGAAGGTGCTAAAATATTTTCATGCTTTGACCTTAAATCAGCTTATACGCAAGTAAGATTAGATGTGAAACACCAACATAAAACGGCATTTAGTTCGCCATGGGGCCTATATGAATTCACTAGGATGCCATTCGGTTTGGTTAACGCACCCGCGACTTTCCAAAGAATCATGTCTAATATATTTAGGGAGGAGATATTTAAGTTTATGGTGTGCTACCTAGATGATGTTGTGGTATATTCTAAAACATACGAAGAGCATGTAGAACATGTAGAGATAATATTGAAACGATTAGAAAAGGTTGGACTACGGCTTAATAGTAGTAAGTGTAAACTGTTTATGAGGGAGATTACATTCCTGGGTATGAATATTTCGGAAAATGGGATTAGGACTAATCAGGAGAAAACACGGGCTATTAGTGAGTGGCCTAGGCCAAGGAATTTAAAAGAATTAAGATCTTTTCTAGGAGTAGGGTCTTATTATAGGAAATTTATTAAGGGATATTCAACATTAGTGTCACCATTAACGTTATTAACTAAGTCTGGAGAGGGGAAGGGTAGGATTTCTAAGAGGAGAAGTAGGAGAATTAATTTAGAATGGAATGATGAGTGTGAGGTGGCCATGAAATCTTTAAAATCAAAGATTATAGAGGCACCGGTACTAAGTTTACCAAAATATGGGTTTCCCTTTATTTTAGAGACCGATGCCTAGGACGTTGGTCTGGGGGCCGTGTTAAGTCAGAGAATAGATGGTAAATTACGAACAATAGCATTCGCGAGTAGAACTCTTAGTACAGGGGAGAAAAATAAAGCTAATTACTCTTCAAAAAAACTAGAGTTTATAGCGATAGTTTGGGCAGTATCTGATAAATTCAGACATTATTTAATGGGATCCAAGTGAACTGTATATACGGATAATAGTGCTGTGGCGTATATATCAAGGAAAGGGGAGTTGACAGCATTAGAACAAAGATGGGTAGCTCGATTGGCACCGTTTGACTTAGATATAAAGTATAGAGCAGGAAGCTTAAATCAGGTGGCCGACGCATTGTCTAGGAAACGAAGTAGTGAAGTAGAAGGGGAGGATATTATGATATTATATGAAGATGACTTAGAGGTTACTGAGGTTAAGGTAGTACAGGATATTAGTAAAGAAGAGTTAAGGAAATATCAGTTAGAAGAGAGAGACTTAAGTAAGATTATAGGGGAATTAGAGTCGGGACATCCGAAAGGACACTATAGAATAATAGATGGTATATTATTCATGGGTAGAGAGAATGGTAATGATGTTCTAGTAGTGCCAAGGGTAATGATTAAAGAAATATTAGTAGGATTACATGATAAGAATGGGCATCAGGGGATAGACCGTACTGTATCTCTGATAAATAGTAGATATACATGGAAAGGTAGATATAAAGATGTAAAGGAATATATACTAAAGTGTGAAGTATGTCAGATATCGAAGCAAGGTAGAATACCTAGAGTAGAGATGGGATCACTGGTGGCATCTAGACCTCTAGAATTAGTATTTCTAGATTTTGTGGGATTAGATAAGGCTTCAGATGGAAGAGATAGCGTCTTGGTTATTATCGACGCATATACAAAATTAGCAAAGGCAGTACCCACTAGGAACCAATTGGCCGTAACAGTAGCAAATATATTGATGAATGATTGGATTTTCTGCTATGGGATCCCATTAAGGATACATACGGACCAGGGGAGGAATTTCCAATCAGAAGTAGTTCGAGAGATTTGCAAATTATTTGGTATAAGACAGAGTAGGACAAGTCCCTATCATCCGGAGGGTAATGGTCAATGCGAGCGAATGAATAGGTCAATAATTACTATGTTAAGGACTCTTTGTAGCGAGGACCAAAGTCAATGGCCAATACATCTACCGAAATTAATTCATGCTTATAACTGCACTCCGCATAAAACCACAGGGTTTTCATCATTCTTTCTGATGTTTGGCCGGGAGGAAAATCTACCTGTAGACACACAGATGGGTTTAAGTAGGAGAAATGTAGAAAGTGATTGGGTTTGGGAGACGAGTAAAAAGATGGGTGAAATTAACCGGCGGGTTCTCAAATTACTAGGGGAAACTAATAGAGGTAAGAAGGAATCGAGTGATGATCTCGAAGTTGGGTGTGAGGTATTAGTAAAAAATAGAGTATTAGGCAGGCGGAAATTAGCGAATATTTGGGGCGATGTAAGTTGGACGGTAGAAGGTAAAGTAAGAGACACGTCTGCATATATGATAATGAGAGGGGGGTTAAAAAGGGTTGAGAATAGAAGGAATTTGAGAAAGGTGACATTTAAGTAGTGTAGTATGAAAATGTTGGGGCAACATTTTTTTTTGTAGTAGGGGTGGATGTTATAGAGTGAGTCATGATAGGTTTAGATTGTATAAGAGCGCCTCGACTGCGAACGTATATTGTAGCTATCGCAATCGGTATTCCATAAATACACTGCCACTATCCGATGCACTGGAGTGGAACGCGTTCAGTAAATATTGATTCGCGTTTATGTTATTTGTTTCATTCTGATTTTGGACACCAAACGTATAGTGTCAGTTATTTACTAACTAATATAGAATCGACGAACCCGCATACACGGTTGATACTGAATAAAGTTGATTAAAATAGAAACTCAGTTGTTCTTTCTTCTGTGGATAACAGTACTACGTCTATACGGCGACCGTACAACATTGGTGACAGCGGCTACTATTATCTCAAATGTAGACAACGGTGTATCGACGCCACGAGAAACCCGGAAGGACAACTGATACCCGGTAAAGCAGACGCCACGAGAAACCCGGAAGTACCAATCGGTACCCGGTATCATACACAACGGTGTATCGACGCCACGAGAAACCCGGAAAGACAACTGGTACCCGGTAAAGCAGACGCCACGAGAAACCCGGAAGTACCAATCGGTACCCGGTATCATACGTTAGTGTATTTATTGAGTGCGTGATTGTGGTAGCTAAGTGCAATATACGTGGACTGTTTCAGTGACCTATTTAACATTTTTTTTTTGCTTTTGTAACTAAAACTATCATGACCGAGGTAGATAAGGATACCAAACCTGTAGGGAGGCCACCGAAGAGGGATTCAAGTTATGTAAAATTGTCAAATTTTAGTGATGGCATAGATGTGAATGAGTGGATAAATATGGCGGATGAATGCGTAAGCTTATTAGGATTTAAAGGGGAGGAGGCAGCTGGATTTATACTTTACCACATACGGGGGGGCGCTAAGTTAGAATTGTCAATGCTAGGCGAGGCTCTATTAAGTAAGCAAGCGATATTTAAGGGTTTGAGGAATAGGTGTAAGCAGAAGAGGGCACGAGGGGAGAGGTTAAGAGTAATGGTAGAAAGGAGACAAGGGGAAGAGGAGAGCATTACTTCTTTTGCGGATGATATTTTAAGATTGGGAGTAGAGTTAAAGGAGGATGTGGATGGTTGGGAATCGTTGATGGTAGACACATTCAAAAGTAATGTATGGGATAGGAGTCTAAGGAGGGAGTTACTAGTGACTGGGGAGCTTAAGACATTCATCCAGGTACGGGAGAGGGCACGACTGTTCGAGTCACTTAGGGAGGAGGGAAGTGGTGGATATGAGACTCGGGCGGTAAAGGTAGATAGAGTAGATAGTACAGATAGAGATGAAATTAAAAGGCTGGGGAATCATGTTAGAGAACTAGAGTATAGATTAAGGGAGAGTGGTGGTAGACAGGTAGAGAGACATGGGCAAGTAGGTAGACCGATGGTTAGATGTTATCGGTGTGGTGAGATAGGACATATTTCGAGATGGTGTAAAACGGCAACCCATTTAAATGGCAACCCATCTCAGTAGGTCAGGTTACGGGGATGGAGAATAGGTCGAATTCCTGGTTAATAGGCGGTTGTCCGCGAGCAGGGGTTAAGATTAGTGTAGGGACGAAAGTGAGGGTAGTACAGTTTTTAGTTGACACGGGAAGTCAGGTATCAATAATTCCATATAGAATAGTTAAGGAGTTAGGGCTAGAGGTAATAGAATCCCCACAGCTAAGGTTAAAGGCAGCTAATGGCATGGGAGTACATAATTATGGCAATGTCATGGTAGATATAGAGCTATGGGGAAAGGTATTAAAAGGAGTAGGATTGGTAGTTACGAAAACAGACGGTGTATGTATATTAGGGATGAATATTCTTGCAATGATCGAGTATAGTAACTGGGAATTAGGTAGTAATCAAGTAGTAGTTGAATGTGATAAGGGTCTAGATATACATATTGGGTGCGATATAAGAAGTAGAAGGAAGGGGATCAAAGGCCTGATTGATCGCTATCGGGACTTATTTGTGAGGAAAGGTAGTCAGTTAGGGTGTGCTAATGTAGAGACCCATAAAATATGGACAGTTGACGAAGTTCCAGTAGCTCAAGCATATAGAAGGGTAGTACCGACGGAGGTTGGACCGGTAAAAATGCAAATAGAGGAATGGTGTAGAGATGGAGTTATAGTTAAGTCAAAGAGCGCATATGCCAGTCCTTTAGTAGTCGTAAAAAAAAGTAATGTGGATCTGAGACTTTGCGTAGACTATCGTAAATTAAATGCTAAAACTGTCAGGGATGCATATCCCATCCCAAGGGTAGATGATTCATTGCAATCTTTAGAAGGTGCTAAAATATTTTCATGCTTTGACCTTAAATCAGCTTATACGCAAGTAAGATTAGATGTGAAACACCAACATAAAACGGCATTTAGTTCGCCATGGGGCCTATATGAATTCACTAGGATGCCATTCGGTTTGGTTAACGCACCCGCGACTTTCCAAAGAATCATGTCTAATATATTTAGGGAGGAGATATTTAAGTTTATGGTGTGCTACCTAGATGATGTTGTGGTATATTCTAAAACATACGAAGAGCATGTAGAACATGTAGAGATAATATTGAAACGATTAGAAAAGGTTGGACTACGGCTTAATAGTAGTAAGTGTAAACTGTTTATGAGGGAGATTACATTCCTGGGTATGAATATTTCGGAAAATGGGATTAGGACTAATCAGGAGAAAACACGGGCTATTAGTGAGTGGCCTAGGCCAAGGAATTTAAAAGAATTAAGATCTTTTCTAGGAGTAGGGTCTTATTATAGGAAATTTATTAAGGGATATTCAACATTAGTGTCACCATTAACGTTATTAACTAAGTCTGGAGAGGGGAAGGGTAGGATTTCTAAGAGGAGAAGTAGGAGAATTAATTTAGAATGGAATGATGAGTGTGAGGTGGCCATGAAATCTTTAAAATCAAAGATTATAGAGGCACCGGTACTAAGTTTACCAAAATATGGGTTTCCCTTTATTTTAGAGACCGATGCCTAGGACGTTGGTCTGGGGGCCGTGTTAAGTCAGAGAATAGATGGTAAATTACGAACAATAGCATTCGCGAGTAGAACTCTTAGTACAGGGGAGAAAAATAAAGCTAATTACTCTTCAAAAAAACTAGAGTTTATAGCGATAGTTTGGGCAGTATCTGATAAATTCAGACATTATTTAATGGGATCCAAGTGAACTGTATATACGGATAATAGTGCTGTGGCGTATATATCAAGGAAAGGGGAGTTGACAGCATTAGAACAAAGATGGGTAGCTCGATTGGCACCGTTTGACTTAGATATAAAGTATAGAGCAGGAAGCTTAAATCAGGTGGCCGACGCATTGTCTAGGAAACGAAGTAGTGAAGTAGAAGGGGAGGATATTATGATATTATATGAAGATGACTTAGAGGTTACTGAGGTTAAGGTAGTACAGGATATTAGTAAAGAAGAGTTAAGGAAATATCAGTTAGAAGAGAGAGACTTAAGTAAGATTATAGGGGAATTAGAGTCGGGACATCCGAAAGGACACTATAGAATAATAGATGGTATATTATTCATGGGTAGAGAGAATGGTAATGATGTTCTAGTAGTGCCAAGGGTAATGATTAAAGAAATATTAGTAGGATTACATGATAAGAATGGGCATCAGGGGATAGACCGTACTGTATCTCTGATAAATAGTAGATATACATGGAAAGGTAGATATAAAGATGTAAAGGAATATATACTAAAGTGTGAAGTATGTCAGATATCGAAGCAAGGTAGAATACCTAGAGTAGAGATGGGATCACTGGTGGCATCTAGACCTCTAGAATTAGTATTTCTAGATTTTGTGGGATTAGATAAGGCTTCAGATGGAAGAGATAGCGTCTTGGTTATTATCGACGCATATACAAAATTAGCAAAGGCAGTACCCACTAGGAACCAATTGGCCGTAACAGTAGCAAATATATTGATGAATGATTGGATTTTCTGCTATGGGATCCCATTAAGGATACATACGGACCAGGGGAGGAATTTCCAATCAGAAGTAGTTCGAGAGATTTGCAAATTATTTGGTATAAGACAGAGTAGGACAAGTCCCTATCATCCGGAGGGTAATGGTCAATGCGAGCGAATGAATAGGTCAATAATTACTATGTTAAGGACTCTTTGTAGCGAGGACCAAAGTCAATGGCCAATACATCTACCGAAATTAATTCATGCTTATAACTGCACTCCGCATAAAACCACAGGGTTTTCATCATTCTTTCTGATGTTTGGCCGGGAGGAAAATCTACCTGTAGACACACAGATGGGTTTAAGTAGGAGAAATGTAGAAAGTGATTGGGTTTGGGAGACGAGTAAAAAGATGGGTGAAATTAACCGGCGGGTTCTCAAATTACTAGGGGAAACTAATAGAGGTAAGAAGGAATCGAGTGATGATCTCGAAGTTGGGTGTGAGGTATTAGTAAAAAATAGAGTATTAGGCAGGCGGAAATTAGCGAATATTTGGGGCGATGTAAGTTGGACGGTAGAAGGTAAAGTAAGAGACACGTCTGCATATATGATAATGAGAGGGGGGTTAAAAAGGGTTGAGAATAGAAGGAATTTGAGAAAGGTGACATTTAAGTAGTGTAGTATGAAAATGTTGGGGCAACATTTTTTTTTGTAGTAGGGGTGGATGTTATAGAGTGAGTCATGATAGGTTTAGATTGTATAAGAGCGCCTCGACTGCGAACGTATATTGTAGCTATCGCAATCGGTATTCCATAAATACACTGCCACTATCCGATGCACTGGAGTGGAACGCGTTCAGTAAATATTGATTCGCGTTTATGTTATTTGTTTCATTCTGATTTTGGACACCAAACGTATAGTGTCAGTTATTTACTAACTAATATAGAATCGACGAACCCGCGGTTGATACTGAATACACGGTTGATACTGAATAAAGTTGATTAAAATGGAAACACAGTTGTTCTTTCTTCTGTGGATAACAGTACTACGTCTATACGGCGACCGTACAACATATATATTAATATATATATATATATATATATATATATATATATATTTATATATATATACCTTATACAATCAGGATATACCAAGACCTCCTATAACCTCGAGGTTATAGGTCTTGGATATAATAAAATATAAAATGTATAATATATATATATATATATATATAGGTTATGTTATAGATTTATGGTAATGTAGATACATATATGCATATAATATACATTGTATATTATACAACCCATGGGTTGTATAATATACAATGTATATTATATATGACATAATACTGTGTATTATACGTTCATAAGAGTATGTGTGTAATGCATACTAGGTAATTATCAATGCCTCCTATAACCACCGGAGGTTATAGGATGTCTTGTAATTATACAGCATATAGGTAATTATATATAGACACTTGCACCTACACACTTGCAGGACACAATATAGTTCCAATACCACCACAAGATTGATACACAGGTATTATTATAAGTTATATTTATTATTATTAATTCATACGGTAATTAATCTAATTATCAGACTAATATAATTTTAATATTATAATAGATATTAGTGAATTATATTTAAAAAAATATATTTTCAAATTACGACATTTTCACGGTATTGAAAGTTTACATGTACATATATCCGAGAGTGGTGGGTTTCGAAGCCAACCGGACGCTATGGGTGATTATAGAAAAACAAGTTTTTTCAGACACATCGCATCTTATAGCTATTGAAATTCTAAGAATATATGTATACTTAAATTTTTTTTTGAGTAATTTTTTATGACATACTGTCACTCTTTTTTTTAGTCATTTTTTACGATTTTTTACATGTACGATTTTTTATATACTGTTAAATTTCCAAGAAATTTCCAGGACATTTTTTTTTTAATTCTATTTTTTATATTTTCTATTCCATTATTATAAAATAAATAGTGTGTTAAAATTTGATAACAAATTATTCATTACAAAGGTTTCAAATACTTATTTTTTATAATTAATTTTTTACATTTCAATATTTGTATCTTACTACATGTTAAACTTCACGAGGCTGTCGTGTGACCTTAGATTAATAAAAATAAAAAAAAATGTGCGTGCTTCATTTTAAGGGTATATTCATTAAGAAAAACATAGTCCAATGTTAATCTGTTAATTTTCAATTTTCTATGATCGCCCTTACCTTGAGCGTCCCAGGTTGCGGATAGGGGAATGGCCTCGAAGAGGTTAGCTGCGAACTGAAATGAGCAGTCGCATATATTGCCTTGTAGATACTTAATGGACTGAGAAACGCTAAGGGAGATATCCCTGACAGAAAACTGGGAACGGAGGGTTCCTTTAGACGGTTATAAGTTATAACTGATTGGTATCCGGCTCCCTCCACCTATAATGTCCTTAGAGAGTGTCTAGGTTAAAAATCTCAAAAGTTGTGAGCTTTTTTGTTGTGAGTCACAATACACATGAACACAACAAATAATAAAATGGTCCTCAGTCCCGATCTAATAGAGGGTACGAACAATCTCCCGGTTAGGATTTCTACATGGAACACGAGAACACTAAAAGAAACGGATACAATAGACATATTATTACATGCAACACAAAGAATGGGAATTGACATTATTGGTGTAACAGAGAATTATTGGACATCAGATATACCTACGATATGGGAAAAAAATGGATATGTCATCATACACTCTCCCAGAAAAGATGGTATATGTAGACAAGGAGTCGCTTTAATCCTGAAGAAACAGTTGAAAGAGAAGATAGTGAACTGTAAAGAAATATCAAGCAGGTTACTAAATGTGACTATGGAGTGGGAATCCTATAGAGTCACATACTTTATAGTATACGCACCATACTACAGTTACGATTATGTAATTGTAGAAGACTTTTTCGGTACACCACTAGATGAGATGAACCTCCTACCATCAACTGATAAAATAGTATTGTTAGGAGATTTCAATGCATCAGTAGGAAACACTATGCATGATAACTGGCCAGAAATAGTAGGATATTATGCTGTGGGAACCAACATCGTAAGGGGGCTTAAACTGCTTACATGCTGTGCTATAAACGATCTATTCATAGAAAATTTAATTTTCAAGCATAAAGAAAAGAGAAGATATACATGGATTTCACCGGATCGTACAGAAAAACAAATTGAATACATAATAATTTCAAGGAAATTAAAGTCAACCCTAAAATACTGCAGATAATATAACTAAGCTGAGATTGGATCAGATGACTCAATAGTGATTGCAAATACTGATGACAAAAAATCAAAAAAGTTTAACACACTAAATAAATACCTCCAAGACGGTACGATAATGACAAAATGCAAATTCAAAATGGAGAGATATCAAAGACATTTGCAGCAGTAATTAAAGAACGGTTGGCTACCCTATTAGATGATGACGATGATGACACTGCGATGCCAGATGATCTTTACAATAAATTAAAAAATATTCTACATAGGCCTACTACTGCTGAACAAGACATTGGATATAAACAATTTAATGAAGTTACCGGATTATCAAATGAAGTAAAAGAGCTATGTGCTAGACGTAGAAAAGCAAAATTGCTTCTACTAAATTATCCAAATAACGTTGAGATCATAAATAATTACATAACATTAAATAAGAGAGTAAAACTAGATGTCAACAAACAAAAGAGTGATAATCTAGATGAAAAATATCAGAAATGGAAGAAAACTTCAAAAATAATAATAGCCACAACAAATTTAAACAATCAGAGAATTAGAAGGAAAAAGGTACAAAACTGTATTTTGTATGAAAAAGTCTCAAGGGTAGCTAATGATGAAGAAATAAGATATTTTAAATATCTGGAAATCACACTTTGAGAAACACCTCAATACACAGTTTCCACATGATGAAGATGCTTTGATAGAGTTTGAGCCAGAGGCAGAAAACGTAACAGAGAATATTCCGCCAATAACCGAATAAGAAGTAAAACATTCCATCTAAAGGTTATATAACATAAAGGCACCAGGAATTGATGGAAAAATATCCGAATTAATTAGAGCATGGGGTGATTTGATGATTATAATACTGATAATATTGTTCAATAAAATAATCAAGACTGAGAAATCACCAGAAGACTGGTCTAAAATGATTATTACCCCAATTCATAAAAAAGGCGATAAATTAAACGCAGAAAACTACAGAGCTATTGAATTATTATCAATACCAGGGAAATTATTCTGTAAAATCCTGATGTGCAGATACTCACATATAATTGAAGAATCAATGAGTGACTCGAAATTAGGCTTCAGGTCATGTAGAGGAACAATAGATGCAATATTCATCATAAGGTAGATAATAGAGAATTCAAGAGAACATACAGTTCCGCTACATATCCACTTTATTGACTTTAAGGCCGAATTTGATACAATTTGGAGAGAGGCACTTTGGACATTTTGGAAAATGATAATCCAGATAGGCATCCCTCAGAAATAAGTTGCGAAAATAAAAAACCTATATAACGATAAAAACTGTGCAATAATTGATGTTGGGCAACTAAATGACTGGTTCAATATATTGCTAGAACATGTAATGAAGGGCCTCACAAGTTTAGATAGAAATCTCCGATTGGATGATGAAATGTCAATTGATATCAGGTACGCAGATGACACAACTCTAGTATCGGCTGTTTTTGAAAAATTGCACATAGCAACTTTGGAGCTAGAAAAAACTTGTCATAAATGGGGCCTAAAGATCAATCCACTTATATGTGCAGTTCTGACAACTGAAAAAAGGACATCAAAATCGGCAATAATATTGTCCCCAAAGTTAACCAGTTCAAGTTTCTGGGCAATCTCGTCCCCAGATGATGTTCTGCAAATAATTTCGATGGGGTCCCAGGATTTTTGTAGACTAAGAGTTACAATATGGACTTCCAGAGGGGTATCTAAAAAACTCAAGATTAGACTCTACAAATCCCTCATTCTCACAATAGCTATATACGGGTCAGAGACACCAATTCCCTGCTGGTTTTCGAAATGAAGTGTTTAAGAGCAATTCAGTGAGTGACAGACTCAGTAATATAGCGATTCGAAAACCACTGAACGTAGTTGAAACTATAGAAGAAGTAATTGTGAAAAGAAAACTTCATGGTTCGGTCATGTAGCAAGAAGACGATATATAGGTAATGCTATCTACAAGCAGTTATGGGCACGGATCCTTTTTTCCTGGATATGCGATCCAGATACCGATCCTCTATTAATTATATTATGGGATCCTTTCCCGATCCCTATCCTAATTTTCTTACCCGATCCCGATCACGACATTATTTATAAATTCAATTAATACGATTTTATTTCATAATTCGAAAAAATATATATGTAGGTATAATATGTATATAATAGGTATAATAGCCTACCTAAGTAATATAAATTGTTAATAATTGTAAATAATATTTATTATTAATATATTGTATTATATTTCAATTAAATTAAATGCATATATGAATGTATATCATATAGACCCAAGGATATAGTCTATATGTTATAGTGAATTAAATATAATTTATTGATATAAATGCATTGCATTTGAAGTAAATATCTACTCATTGTATGACGTACAATGTACGTCGAGTCTATGTCGGTAGTTTACTTATATGGTATCAATTGATTAAATTATATTATAGAGTATCGTATATACAATGATGAGCATGATCCTTTTTTATGGATCGGGATCGCAGATCTCTATCCTTTTCCCAATCCAGATCCCGATCCTGCCTATCACTGGCTACAAGTTGAACTTCACAAATCCATGACCAAGAAGACGTTCATTAAAGAGATGTTCAGATGGCATCAGAGAGAATAGTGGCGTTCCACTTATGACCTTGGAAAGAAGGGCATCAGACCGAGAGGCTTACCAAAATCAAGTGTACATGTGTTCTGCAAGGTGAAGCCAAGTCCTACGCAACTAAGTTAAGTAAGTCAAACATGACTGAATCGATCTAATTTTGACCTATACAAATTCGATAAAAATTTTATGTATTCACATTTGATATCTTCAAATAATATTGTCGCGGTACACTTACTTTTTGATATATATCGAATTCGTATACATACCTTAATTTATGATTATATTATGGTATTATTTTTAGAATTTGCATGTAAATATATACGATATCCAAAAATATATGTTAGTCATCTACCGTCGAATTTGAGGTATTGTCGGGTTTATTTCAATAATTCGGTCGAGTGAACCATTTTTCATTCGGAAAATCTTTGTTAACATTAACCCACTGATAAAGGAAGTAATCCAATGTAATAAGTGAAATTGAAGTATACTATAATTATACGAACAATAACAAATATTAGTACCTATTACCAAATATTTTACGAATCAAAGAAAACTATTTGGAAAGATCCTTAGAAAAATCGTTGGTATTACTCATAGAGCTATAGCTTCTATAGCTTATAGTTTCTATAGAACGAAATTTCTCTCTAGCTCTATGATATTACTAAATCTAGCTTTCGATAGTATACTATCATATATGATAACTAGGTTGACTTGGTTAACCAGGACACATAGGTAACACAGTATACTGTTATCACGAGTGTGTAATGTTATCTATTGTAATATACTTAGGTAACAGGATATTTCCATACATGGTACTCACGAGACTGGATTACCGATTGGATAATATCGTTAATTATAAGTTTACACTTGGAATTTAATATTGACACATATATGCAACTAACACTAGATTTACAGTATTTTAACGGTAAACTATAGTTAACTATAGTTAAATATATAACTCTATGATCTTAACATAATCTTGTATATAGGGGACGATTTTCCGGAGGAATGATATGTCACTATAGTTATTTTATATTGTAGTATTTTATAGTATATTGTAGTATATTGTATACAATGAATTTGTTAGATTAATGAAAAATACGACATTGAAGTAATACATAAGAGTTATAACTCTTTATTTCAATTCTATGTTTAGATTATATTTATGAACTTGTCAGTTTGAAACATATATTACTATTATAAATGAAAAGTTGTGTACATTTTTGAATACAATCAATATTTAATTTATAGTGTTTGTTTTAATAATATAACATTATTTTATAATCAGAAAAATCTTAAAATATACAGCCATATTCAATAAATGTAATAAATCAATATATACATTTTCAATGTAACATTCTAAAGTATCAATACTATATAACAATTCTTTGACAAATAGCGTAGAAATGATTAAAAACGATAGTAGGATATACAGATATTAAGTTAACCTGTTATTGACCTACCTATTACCATCTATATTTAAAACTATTCAGCATTACATTTATTTCACGTAACCCTACAATGTAGGGCATACATGGGCCTATTTCTTGTATATAAAATGTGAAAGACTTTTTTTTAATATTTCGATGTTCTCATTTATCAAATAATGTATTTAATTTTTTATATTTTCTATTTGGACTATTTTAGTTTACATTTACGTAGTGTTTTATAAATCAGAAAACTTATGCCATTTGTTTTTTAATTTAATAAATTCCATGTTTATTACAATAGCCTACGTTATGTTATCACCATTTTTAATTATATTTTATAATTCAATTGAATATAATTAATTATGTTAATTGAAAATTTTAAAAATAATTTTTTTTTCAAAATTAAATATTATTTATTTTTATATTATTTGTTATATCGATGAATAATAAACAATAACAAATAACATACTAAAGCATTGCACGCATTCACATACAAACACACGATACGCCACGACCTCTACGGTAAACCGGATATACGCTGTATACGGTGACGTCACATGGTTATGTTTGCACGTAGACATATCCTGTAAACAATGCAATGGAAAGTCACATCGATATTCATGTGCTCAATCGGAGTCATGCACGTGGTCCGTATTACGTAACGTTATTAAGTATTATATAACACACACGTGCGTATGTCACGTGCTGTTTACATATTAATTGATTTATAAATCAATATATTAAAATTAAATAATATTGCATATATATAGCCTATATATACAAATTAACCCAAACACATTAATTTAATTTTCATACATATATATATATATATATAAAATATATCACAAGATAATAATAACTTGTACAATAGTCTCTGTAAACATATACAATTTATAGTTTGATTTTGAGTTCATGATATTATTATAAATTTGTAAACTACATATTACTCGAGGAATGTTATCCTTTACGATATTATCCGACGGGTATTTTAATAGAATATGCATAGAAATATGTATATATATATATATATATATATATATATATATATATATATATAGGATTGTATGTAAAGTAGCAACACAAAAATAAAAAAACTAAAAATATCGCGCGCGCATCAGAAATTACATTTTAGTGAACGCGAGAGCTAAACATAGATTTGTATTTTTGTTAAACTATATAAATCTATGGAACTAAAGAGTAGGACATACGAATGCACGACGCACTGTACGACGTGAGCCGGTTCGTAGAGCATGTTTTTTATATAATAGATAAGGTCTTCCACGTATGTTACTTAAGATAGAATATATAGAAAGAAAAATCCGAAAACAAAAATGAGTTAAATATTTCCTGGATTTTTTATTGATACCTGGTGATGAATTAGTGGGAAGAAACATATATAGTTGTATGTAATCTACATATAGATGTTAATAGATATTTGGATATTTAGATATTATGGATGGTAGTGCGTATAAATAAATAGAGAAAAGTAAGGACCGAGTACTAATCCCTGGGGAACACCATATTTCATAGGAGAAGGGGAAGAATTATATATGTTTACACTGCTATTATAGTCAGATAGATGTGATGTAAACTATGAGAAGGTAAAGTCTAATATTCCAAGCAGGTGTAGACGGGACAGTAACATTTGGTGGCCATGACTTGCAAGCATAGCGAAAGCACTGGATATGTCCATAATTACTAGTTGACAGCATTTTGTAGTATTAAGGGTATACGTGATAACATAAATTATATTTATTAGTGTTGTTTCTGTGGAGTGTCATCGGCGAAAACCACTTTGCAGAGTAAGATGGATATTATTGGCGTTTAAATAGGAGATTAATTGATGAGAGATAATTTTACTCACCAAAGATAGCTGGGAAAGTGGGCGTGTTTGAAATTGAGAAGTGATTCGAGATCGAGTGAAGGTTTTTGAGATTCGGAGTGATTATTGCTTGTTTAAAAATATAAGGTACAGTACCGGACTTTAGGAAATATGAGATAATTTTTCAGATAGTTTCACAAATATAATCGGAGTAAAGTTTAAAAATATATAGTGGAACAAGATCGGAGGGAGATATCGAAGTGGACACATGTATGAGTTTAGATATGAGAGATATATGTGGCGGAAAAAAAAACTTAAGAAGCAGATATAGGTGGGGTGACTATGATTGAAGGATAGTTGGCAGTAGGGTTATGATTCTTGATCTTTATTATGATGGAGTCAATCTTATTAGAACATATTTTGGAGAAGAGATATCCTAATTGTAATGGAGAAATATTAGTTATAGATGGTATTAATGCTGGTTTTGGGTTAAATATCAACTTATTAGCCAGTCTGAAAAGTCGTCGGTAATCAGAAGCAAGATCGTTTATAACCCGAGTATAATAGCTAGATTTGGCATATGAAATTGCTAACTTGTAGATATTACGTTTGTCAATGAATGAAGCTCTGTTATTTCGGATTTATTAAGTAATATATTCAAGGACATGAGGTGGGAAGTAAAACATATGGTGTCAGGATGGAGAGTTACTGATATGGTTTTTGAAGGGGCATGTTTATCCAGTAAATGGGATAGTATGGAATTTAATACAATTGGAGAATAACAGTAGTCACTCAAGGCAGAATGTAAGTCAGCTAAGAATATCCGAGAATTAATATTATTAATGGGTATGTATGTCATACGTGTTATCTGATTAGGAGTTAAAGTAAAAATAGTTTTTAACGAGATTAGGAAGTGATCGGAAACCTAGATCAATTCTATAAATATTACTCACCATGAGTATATAATGGAGATAACTGGAGAATACGAGATTCCGTGAGAAAAACGTCAGGTGATAAAGTGAGGGAGCGGGAGTAACATGAATGATTTACTTATTTGAATATGTATTCGCGCGATACCAATAATCGTTAAATAGTGTCATTTTTTAATCGATTTACGTAATCGAAAAATTTAAATTCGAAGCAAATTTTTAATAACAAACTTTATCGTGAATAATGTGATGGTAAATAATTTCGTACAAATGAGTTTATTTAATATATAATACATTACGTTGATTTACGAAATGATACTTCTGGTTTGAATATCTGAATACAAATTTTTACATCGGAATTAATTTATCCGTATTATTGAGGTGAAATTCAAGAATCGAGTTAATATTTTTCAAGTTTATAATAATTATTTCCTATCTACGCAATGTAAAAATAAATTATTAAACATAGTTGATGCGATACGGTGAAGTAAACAATCAAAATCTACAATAATGATTCGATTTCAATAATGTTATCTTTACAGAGATAATTAAAATAGAATATAATTTTATAAATTGTGACTTCTTATGTTTAAAATTCTTCTAGCTACGGCAGAAATAGTGAAAAATACATGATTTTAGAGTAGTCTATTTGACCAATTTCCGGTCATATTTTCTTAAAAATTATGGATTCATCAGATTAGGAGTACGAAAATACATTTAATAAAATGAGAAAAATCATGAAAATATGAATAATAGGGTTTCCATCTCTGTTTTAATATTTCGCCAAATGTCATCACATGGTCTTGACAGAAGAAAAGTTATTTCCACAGTTTTGTTTATGTTGGGTTAAGTTTTAATTTTTGTATGTTTTTTTTAGCTGCATTACTTCCCGAGTGAGACTATGCAATCATATTGATATATGTTTGTATGTTGTGGTTGATATTGTTAGTTATAGTTATTTTCACTGTTGTGGTTAAGTTGGGTTAAGTTATTTAATATTGGTAGATTTTTTTTAGCTGCATTACATCCCGAATGAACCTATAAAAGCATATTGATATATGGGTGTGTGTGTCATTGATATTTGTAGTTATAGTTATTTTCACAGTTGTGGTTAGGTTGGGTTAAGTTTTAATTTTTGTAGGTTTTTTTTAACTGCATTACTTCCAGAGTGAGCCCTATAAAAGCATATTTATTTATATTGTTAATTTCACAGTTGTGGTTAGGTTGGGTTAAGTTTTAATTTCTGTAGGTTTTTTAGAGGCATTACATCCCCATTGAGTTTATAACAGAATATTGATATATATGTATGTGTTTTCATTGGTATTGTGAGTGTTAGTTATTTTGTTGTTGTTAGATTGGATTAATATTGGTAGTTTTTTTAGCTGCATCACTTCCCGAATGCATTACATCATTAAAGTGAACCTTACGATCGAACACGGGCGAAGCCGGGCTCCGGCCACCTAGTAATAATTAATATTAATAATATTAATAATATTAATATTTATATGAATTCGGAAATGTACATGTTGTGGTAGTTATAATGAATTTGTTAAATTGATGAATATAATATGTGGATTTGCTTTAGAATGTTAGAAATGATAGTTGAAATAATCAAGAATAATAGGGTGATATGTAGTTGAACTTATGAGATAAGTATATATATATAAAGGTACTACTTATGATATATATATGGGTGTGTATATGTGTAATGTAAACTACGTGGCCTATGTGACACACGTGACACACGTCACGTGATACTAACCGATACATACCGTCACGTGATAGATGGGAGCCATATTTTCCATAGTGTATGGATGTCTAGTGCTAGGCGCGCCTCATTACATCCTCAAGAAGGAGATCCAGTTCATGATAGGAACGACCTCCGACGAAACCATTGAACTTCACGAGGTCGGTTCCACCAATCAATCCGCCAACCATACTACCGTATCGCCTAGTTATATATTCATTATATTATATATTCATTATATTATATATTATATATATTATATATTATATATATGTAGTATAGTATATATATTATATATTACATATATTATATATTAAATATATTATATATTACATATATTATATATTACATATATTATATATTACATATATTATATATTACATATATTATATATTACATATATTATATATCACATATATTATATATTACATATATTATATATGACATATATTATATATTACATATATTATATATTAATAATTAACACTTGGTTTTAATCTTATAAATAATTATTTAATACATACTAGTTTACATTATAAAATGGTGTAGTTTGATATGAATTTACATTATAAATGTCGCGTAGTTCTGAAAATTGACCTTATATAGGTGGCGATTTATTTGTTTTGTATACAAAATCAAATTGCATGATTTCGCATGAAATTGCATGATATTATAATTACAGTTTTGTCTGTAATTAGGTAGGTTTACTCATGGAAAATATCACGCTAACATATATTATAATTTTTATATTTTATGATTTTCTTAATGATGTAGATATTAATTCAGATGATGTTATGTTTATTTTATGAGATATTTTTATATAATTTCTTCATATTACTAATTACTGAATATTGTATACTATTAATTATAAATAGGTTAATAAATAATTAATAGTAGATATATATTAAATACAATATTATATAATATAAAGAAAGCATACGATAAAGCCTATTATAATATATTTATAATAAGTAAAATTATAAGAACTAATTACCTATTTACATTATTGAATTACATGAAATACATTTTTGACAAAAGTATATTCAAAAAGTAAATTACGAGGTACGTGGTTTATATTTAGGTAGACAATGATAATAGAAGTGTTTTTAATTATATAGTTATATTTGATATACACATATTACATATACTACATAATAGTTATCACATAATATGTATAGATTATTACATTTACTATAGATAGATAAGTAGACGATTTATATATATATATATACAACAATATAACAAAGATAGTTCTCATTTATGTTTTAGCAAAATAATAATACATTAATAAATAAACGATAAAATAATATATAGTTAAAATAAAATAGGATGTTAGATATATAAACGTGAACAACATAAATTATAATGTATATATATATATATATATATATATATATGCATTGATATGTATATTTGTATTTAATTATATTTATCTTTTGATATAGTTTGGAATACAAACTTATTTTATACCACAAATAATAGTTAAGTGGTTGTATTCCTGTTTGCATTATACTAATATAGTATATATATATATAGTATATTATCATCATGAGCAGTGAGTGTCATAAGTGCAGCACTGATTGTGTTTCTGATTACATTACATGTATCAAGTGTGATTCTTTTCTACACTTCAAATGCATACATGCTCCTAGTATTATTAACAATTCATGGAGTAATAGTAATAAGCTTCCAGATTATGCATTATCTATTCTCAATTCTGAAAATATCATGTATTTATACAATTCATGCAAGCCTAACTTCAATAAGAATATAACTACTCCTGAGATATCAGTGATATCACTATAAAACTAGATGAAATTAAAAATATAGTTGATAATACTTATACATTTACTAATACTCATAAGAAAATTTTCGCTGATGCATTAATACATTCTATTGAGTCTAAGCTTAACACTATTTCTGATACAATTAATAAATCAGGCAATCATTCAAATTCTACGAAATTAGATTATAAACATACAATTACTATTGAACATATAGGTAGATATTACAAATTTCAATACTAAATATATTAAATCATTATTTACCCTACTTAATATCAGTTTTTCTTCCATTACAAATATATATTTTCGTAACAATAATGTTTATGTTTACTTTATTAATTCATTTTCAAAATTTGATTTTTTATCTTGTACTAGATTATCTAGATCTAAATTAATAGGCACCGACTATAAATATATTTTCATTCGTGAGTATTTAGATAAAGACATTTTTAAAAGAGGGCATGTTTATTATCATACATTGAAATTGAAACTAATAACATATTATAAATTGGTTTTCAATTATAAGACAAAAAACTATGAATTGCGTCCATTGATTAAAATATATGGTATTGGTAAAATTGATTGGATTTGTAATTTAGTTGTACCTTCTACTATTCAATTTGAGGAATGGAATACCTCATTTGAAAAATTTATTTTATCAAAGAATTCTAATAGTCCTAATAACGCCGAATCCTCAAATAGCTCTTTTTCAGATTGACTAGCTGAGCGTAATCATAATATACCTTCTCGATTTTCTTAACATAATACATATTGTTTTATGTTCAATGCATGGTCAGTTTGTAATAAGGCTGATATTACATCAATTAATTATTGATTCTAAATGTTTTATAGTTGCTATTAATGAGACATGGCTGACAAATAATGACTCTTCCATTCTTTCACAATTGACTCCAACTAATTTCGATATTATTTAATCGAAAAGACTATCGCCATCCCGTGGAGGAGGTTTAGCTATTATGTATTCTTCTGAATTTAAGCTACTATCATCATCTATTTCAATTACTATCTCTTGCGAAATACTCAGTTGTCGTTTCTTGTTACCTAATTCAATTATTATTCAATTTATTCTTATTTATCGTCCACCATCATCAATATTTAACAACTTTTTATCTGAACTTGAATCCCTTTTTGAATCAATCTCGACAGATAATTTGATAATTCTTGGTGATTTTAATGTTCAAGTGAATACACATTCGTTATGCTCTGAATCATGTAAGAAGCTTATCTTTGAATATTCTTACAATCAACTTGTTAATTTCCCAATACATACTAGTGGTAATACTATTGACTTGATAATTATTCCCCCTGATTCAGCTATTATTTCAAAATCCATTCAAGGTAATCTGATTTCTGACCATTATGTTATTTATTTTGATATACTTGTCTCTCATTTTATATTTAGTGACCATGTAAAACACTACAGAAACATTTCAAAAATTAATCTACAATTGTTCATAAATTCTGTATATGCTTATATATCTATTCATAATACATCTTTAGCGAATTACATATATTATGATAATTTTAATGACGCATTACGATATTCCCATGATGCACATTTACCTTTAATAATTAGTACCAAGAAATATGGTGCTCACTCTCCTTGGTTTAACAATGACCTTGTTCTTCTAAAGAGAAGACTTCGCTACCATCAGTTGAAATTCAAACGAAGCAAATGTTTTACCCATCTTGAATCTTTCAAAATTATAAGATCTTTGTACAAGAACAAATTATCAGCTGCAAAATCTTCCTTCTATACTGATAAACTTAATAAGTATGGCACTTCTTCCAAAGAAGATTTTAAATTAGCTTTTTCTCTAATTGGTAAACATCGGAATAAAAAACTACCAGATGGTTCTGATGATAATCTGTGTTCTTTATTTAATGAATTTTTTCAAATTAAAGTTTTAAAAATAATAGAAGATCTTCCTGTAGTAGATTCTATTTATTTTGAAAGACAAACCCTCTTTCTCTGATACTCACTGGTCTTATTTTAATTAACCCACTTATTCTGTTGTCCTTTCTCTCATGTCTTGTTTGAAATCCAATTCCCCACTTGACCCTATTCCTCTTAATTTACTTCGTATATTATCTCCCTATCTAATTGATATATTTACTGGTATAATTCTTGTATCATTATCTTCATCTATTGTACCATAATCGATGAAGTATGCTTACATCACTCCGATATTAAAGAAACATAATCTCGATTCTTCCATACTATCCAACTATCTTCCTGTTTCGGAATTATAATCAATTTCTAAGACTATGGAACGTATAGTTGCGCGTCAGCTTATTGATTATATCATATCGAACTCTATTGTGGATTGCTTTCAGAGTGCATACCTTCCCAATCGTAGTACAGAAACTGCCCTAAACATTGTGTTTAACGATATTATACTATCTATGGATAATAAGGATTCTTGCTATTTGGTTCGTCTTGATCTATCTAGTGCCTTTGATACGTTAAAGCATAGGATTCTTTCTTACGTCTACGTGAAATAGATATTCATGGACAGGTTCACAACTGGTTGATGTCATTTGTATCTAATATAATATCTTCGGTAAAGATCAAGTCATCTTTGTCGGATCCATTTGATCACACTCATGGCGTTCCTCGAGGATCAATACTGGGTCCTATACTTTTTATTTTGTATATTCTTCCCATTAATTTGATTTTTTTAAATACCCATATATTTGTTATCACCTCTTTGCTGATGACTTACAAATTTATACTTTTTTACACCTGGTTCTGATATTGATATAATTCAACTTTCAATTGCTAACTGTATTAATGATTTAATCTCTTGGTTTCCTGTAATTCACTTTCATTAAATATTACTAAAACTGATAGTATTATACTTTCTAGATCTATTTCTTCAATTACTCTCACTCATCTATTCCTTATCTCACTTCCTATCTCAAACACCATCACTACTCTAGGTTTTACTATAAATAATGCATTAGATTAATCAGTACATATATCAAACACTGTCCGCACTGCTAATTATTTCCTGTATAATATAGGCAAGACTCGCTCTAAGCTAACATTTAATTTAATAAATCATTATTAAATTCATTAGTATTTAGTCGACTTAGATATTGTAATTAGCTTTTCATTAACATTCCGCAAAAATTGATGAAACAATTCGATTCAATACAACGTAGAGATGTTCGCATATTATTTAATCTAAAGCATAGTGATGTAATCATATCTATACATTCCATAATGGCGACTCTCGGTTGGTTGCAGTTTCGAGATTTATGCAAGTTTCGACTTCTTTGCATTACTCACAAGGCTATATATATATGATGGAGTTCCGGAATACCTATCGAAGGGACTCATAATTCGAACAACTACTCGTCCGAGTAGCAAATGTTAGCTGATGAAACACTCTTTACCGCTTGTCTCATCTATGTATGCATATGCTGCTTTCACTGTTGCTGCTCCGAAATACTGGAACAGTCTTCCTGATGTATTACGGACCATGTCATATGTTATTACTTTTAAATGTTTACGGAAAACATCCCATACTATAAATTGTATTTAACAAATGTTTATTATAATAATTATTAACATCTAAAATATTAACATTAAAATCCCCAACTAAAAATAAATTATTCTTTACTGAAAGCATATTAAAATTATTATATATAAAATCGCTAAAATTAATTATATTTGATTTCCGAGATTTATATATCCCACTAATAATTATATTTGTATTACATATATTTAATTATATAGTGCACTATATCTAAAAAATTGGGAATTGATATACATAAAGTATCTAATTATATCTGTTATATAAATACAATCATATTGAATACAAATAGACACACCACCACAAACGTTATTATTTGTGGTACTATTATTATTTCGAACTACATGAATACATATATATTTATCAATTGTATAAATATCTTTATTTATTTCTTGAAACCAAGTTTCAGTAATAAATATAACATTAAATTTAAATTTACATTCATCTAATAAAAAAATGATATAATCAAAATGTTTAATAACACTACATGCATTTATATGTATAATATAAATTCCTTGATTAGACTCTATATCTATTGAATAAATATTTAAATAATTACAATTTACATTTGGAATTATATTCATAAAATCATCTGACATATATTTAGTATTATTATTGATATTATCACTATTATTATAATCATTATATGTAAATTCAATATCATTAATGTTAGAAGGACAATTAACATTGTTTATCATTATATAGAATGTAATAGAATGTAATAGAATATAAACATATAAAAATGTATATAAATATAAAATAAATGGATTAATAAATGTAAAAAATATATGGATTAAAATATTTACAACAAAATATAACTAAAATAATTATGCAATAAAATATGAACCTATTGATTTATTTTTTATATTATGGAATTAATTACCAACTACCAATATTGTAATTACTACTAAATAATGAAATATGCAGTTTTAGAGAATTTTTTTGATTACCAATAAATTAATATGTGAATAAATCAATATATGAATTTAATGATAAGTCAAATAATATAAAAAATTTAAATATAAATATTTAAATAGTCATGCACCAGTGATTTCAGAAAATTGTTATGTAATATTTATATAAATGTGCATGTTGTATGTATTAATATTATTGTTAATTTTCTAAATAATAGACGTATCGTATGTAATATATATATATATATATATATATATATATATATATATCAATAAGTAATATAGTAATATAGTAGTATACAATCATGGCCTCCTTTAGCTTCCAGAAGCTAAAGGAGGCCATGATACAATAGGCTTATCTTATTGGTGATTTTTTCTGATTATTAAATATATATATTTATATTTATAAATTTATATTTATAAATATAAATTTCTGTTAGTAAAATATAACCAGGAAGAGGAACTGAAATATGTATATATATATATATATATATATATATACTATGTTATGTTTATCGATATAAAGATTTATTTATATCGATGGTTATATTATATTACTTATGATAACCTATGATAACCTACATTTCAGTATATGGATTCAATGAAATTCGAAGATAGTGTATATAACGTTTGTTTATAGATATATCAACTAAGTTACTACGCATACATACACATACACATATATACACACACATACACATATTCACACATACACACATACATATATATATAAATTATATTCTAATAAATAGTTTAAATTATTAACCCAGTAAATAACAATCAATGGTATCATGAAAAATAGTCGAAAAATATATTGCATATATGTAGTATATTCATATAATATATCCTATAGGAATATATACTTATATATACCTATATATATATATATATATATATATATATATATATATATATATATATTGGTATTCTTGTTATAAAATTCGCAATAAATTTATAACAAGAATTACTGCCTTATAATGATAATAGATTTATGTATATACGTTAATGGTGATATAAACTGTACAGTAGACCGGTTCGTTCGATTCAATTTTTAATCCTTCATATAAAATATAATACATATCTATATTTTAGTATAATATGTATTAACAATTTTTATAAAAAAATAGTTACCTTTGGTCACGAAGCATTTAAAGTTTGAAATATAAATTATTATTTTTAAATAAAATGTATAATATTCCATGTATAATAGTAATGATGCCATCTTATTATCGTTGATGTTTACAAATATTTAAATTAATATTTAAAATTAATTATGTATTTGTATTATATTTAATGAATTAATATAATATATAACATTATTTATATTTATTAATAATATAATATCTATATTTAATTTGTATATCTACAAATTACCAATATTAATGTCTCCTATAACTCGAGAAAATACACCATTTTACAGTATTCATTTTAAAGTATTTATTTCAAAATAATTCAAAAAAATAATTAATTTTTAAAATTAATATATATAATTATACTTTACATAAATTTGAGTTATCAGATTGTATTGAATTGTGGATATAAGTTAGATATAAATGTCCTTTATACAAATACAATTTTAAAAATTAAAAAATATGTAAAAATATTTTGTATTTCATATTTCGAATAAAAATCCAAAAAAATTTACAAATGATGTTAATTTTTTTTCTAAAAATAATTTTTAATTTTTTAATAATTAATTTGAATTGTATTATTATTATCTATAAATTATATATTTTAATTTTTAAAATTAAATTGTAATAATTTATTTATATTAAATTATACGATTTTTAGATATTTTTTTTTACTAAAATTATTTTATCAAATTTGGGCATCTAGATTGTTATGAAAAATATTTTGTACTGTTAATACTACTTGTTATATATGTTTCTAGGATATATCCATAGTTGGCTTAAAAAAAATCATCCAATTTTATAAAAATTGAATAAAACTTATTTCTATATCTCCCCCATGTTAACTTTTGTATGTATTCAATGTTAAAATAAAAAGGTCTCGTGACATAACAATATTTAAGATATAGGTCTAACATTTTAAACACTTATTCATCATAGCATACATAATCGTCACATATGTGAAGGTTTATAAAATTGCCAAAAAAAATTTAGTACGAACCGGTCTACTGTACAGTATAATAATAACCCACTGATGAATCATATCTGAGGTATTACCGATTAACGATTAATAGATAACCTACTATCAAGGATATGTCCTGGCTATAGCTATAGTATACTAGATACTAAATACTACGAATAAGTTGATTAATACTACGATTGCTACAATTAATAATATAATGACTAATATAACTAATACTATGACTAATTAAATTACTACTATGATTACTATAATTAATGATAATAAAATATCATTAATTATATTAATACAATGAATATTACAATACTTAACATATAGAAAATAGGTACAATCTTCATACTGGAAGGAAGCATGCTTCTGTTAGCAATATTTTCCATGGATATGGGAATCATGTATAAAGCAGCATTTGGCATATATATGGTCAGTATTGATGTATTATGTTTGAATATACTTATTATAATGTATGTTTACCATTCAATTATATATATATATATATATATATATATATATATATAATTGAATGTTTATTTTAATTATTTATATATATATATACTTTATTATTTATATATATATATACAATTATATATGTATATTATACATACATATTATAACATTTATCGATATAGATTGATATGCTTATTTGCCACATTAATAATGTTTCCCCACTGTAGTTTATGATTCTGATTATGTTGTCGGGGGCGTTGCGTATCTATACGATATACGAGAAGCTGTCAGTTCCGGTTAGTGTGATGATCATTATTCATGATAACCGTGCTTGTACTTCCGATTAATAACGCTTATCACACGATACACGACTTCTGTATTGTGTTCATATGTCACGTATACGTTTAGATGTATCTTACTATATTAACTAGTATCATATATATATATATATATATATATATATATATATAATAAATAATAATAATATTTATTTATTGAATCACACTTATACAAATAACGGATACAAATAGACCCCTAAATAAATCATAGACTTGTACATGTTATAAATAACTGTTAGCCTAACAGTGTTAGGGGCATAGGACAATATAAAACAAATATTAAAAATGTTTTTCTTGTGTTTTGAATCAATATTTATTAAATTCTTGATAGACACATGAGAATAATAACAACCTGTAGTCTATCTCAGGACCTCTCGCTTTCTAGATATTGACATTCTACATTATGTATGTACAAAGTGAAGTACGTTCGTATATAACTTTATTGATGACAAATACCTGTTGAATATAGCTACACAAATAATACAGTAATACTAATAATAATAATAATAATAATAATAACGACAATATGTACTAACCCGGTGAAACGCAGAAACAAAAGTGTATCGATCTCACCGAGCGGCGTTCCTTTTATAGGAAAATAATAACACGAAATAGACAAACGATAACAAATATAAAATACAAATCGAATAACAATTTATAAAAATGATAAAAAATGTAATTACAAAATAGAAATATACACATGGCTATGACATCAATCAAGCATGAAGCCTAAAACAATTTATTTTTCAGATATATCGATATTACATAAGCACCTAATTGAATTAAACTTAATTCTCCACATATGTATGTTATATTAATCGACATATCTGCAGACTTCACTTTATAACACGCACACATATATATATATATATATAATATATTATATATACCTAGTAGGTATTACCTACATATAGATAGTATACTACTATAGGTAAATACATATAGGTATACATATATGTATTTACCTCAATTTCAATAATATATAATAAATAAAGTATCAATATATCTACTATGTTATATTGATACTTTAATTATTATATAGTATTGCAATTTAAACCATATTAAGAATAATATTAATAATCTAACTTTTATATATATAAATTATATTTCTTAAAATAACTTAATATTATTATTTGAATCAATGTTGATATTTTTAATTTATTAATTGATCAAAAGTTTATTATTAATATCTAAAAAATCTACAAACAATCTAAAATTAAATGAATGAATATTTATTTTGTTCCTGAATAATTATTAATAGATGGAAGGATATTTATAAGACATAAGTAACTTATATTAAGAATATTCTAGGATATTATAAGCTTATAATACGAATATAAAAGTGATGAGATAATAATAATAATAAAATAATAAAATATAATAATAATAATATGTAATACTGTATTAATGATACAAGAATATACCTTACTTTACCAGGTCGACCTTGCTCGGCATTCTAAGACACGTTTCTTCCATTAATTTCTATTTTCCTTCAAGTTTATCAGCTCTTCCACTTCAAATTCAGTATCTTCTACCATTTGATCTACAAATGTACTAGCCGGTCTTCCACGAGAGCGCTGACCATGTTTGGGAGTCCATAGTAGCACATCACTAACTAGCTCATTTTTGCTTCTACAACAGTGTTCGGAAAATCGCATTCTTTGTTTACGTATTGAACTTGTTATTCTTGGAATATTGTTATAAAGCTCTCTGTTTGTCATATGCTCTCTCCAAGACACGTTCAGGGCGGCTCGTAGCATGCGCATGTAGGCACCATCGATATTCTTCTCCGGTGTTGATGTTAATGTCCATGTAATTGTTCCATATACTAGTACTGACTCAACTGTTGTTCTGAAGAAGTTTCTCTTCAAGTTTTTTGAGAGTCTAGATTTACATATATTAGTTAACTGGTTTAATGTATACCAATTTTTTCCAATTCTGATATTGATATCGTGCTCTGTAGATGCGATATAACTACCAAGATATTTAAAATCGTTAACTTGCATCCTTTCACCGTTCTGTATACTCATTACATCTCGTATAGTATTATGTTGATTGAATGTCATGTACTCAGTTTTATCAATATTAATTTGAAGTCCAATTTCCTTTGCCCACTTTTCTATGCTATGTAATAGTAAATTTGCTTCTCTGATAGACAAGAATATTAATATCGAATATATATATATTATTAATAATAATAATAATAATAATAAAGTATAAAAATACATTCAAAATACCTACAGTATACTGTAGTTATTTTGAATGTATTTTATACCGTATATTAGAAGTTATAGAGTAATACCAAAGGACATGTCCTTTGTAATACTTTATTACTAATAAAGTATTACTAATTACTATTGTTTGTATACAAATCATGAAGTTAACTTTAGCAACGACAGGTTATCTATACAAATATAGGTGATGATACATTTTTTAATAACTATCGTCCAATTTCTCTCACCTGTCAATTCGCAAAGATTTTAGAAAAAATATTTTATTCTCGCTTTTATAGTTTTTTATCATCTTTTAATATATTATCTCCTTCTCAATTTGGTTTTAGGAAAGGATACAGTACATCACATGCAATATTTAACCTCCAGTCACAAATCAGTACCTGTTTTAATAATAACAATGTTGGCGCTATAATCTTTATTGATTTAAAAAAAGCATTTGACACAGTTAATCACAGAATATTACTTTTTAAATTAAAAAATATTGGAGTACGAGGCATTGCACTTAACTGGATAATGAGCTATTTAACAAATAGATATCAACAGTGTATATATAATGATGTAATTTCAGATAAACTAAAAGTCATAACGGGTGTACCCCAAGGCACCATCCTAGGACCCATTTTATTTTTAATTTATATTAATGATATTACAAAATCATCTTCTTTATGTAAGTTTACCATGTTCGCAGATGATACTACTTTATATTTTGAAAATACATCAGCCGAATTACTTAATTATATTTGTCAAACTGAATTAAAAAATATTAATAAATGGTTAATATATAATAGGTTATCATTAAATTTAAATAAAACTTGCTTTATGTCTATTAATTCAAGAACTATTATAAATATAAATTTAAATAACAGAAATATTGAAAGAGTTACATTTTATAAATTTTTAGGCGTAATTATAGACGATATATTAAACTGGAAACAACATATCTTGTTTTTAAAATCAAAACTAAAAAAAATCATATGGATTACCAACATTATTTCCAAATTTATAAATAAAAAAGCATTACTTCATATATATAATTCCATATTCTTGCCTCATATAAAGTATTGTAACATATTTTGGGGAAATACATATAAATCTAATGTATCATGCATATATATTCTTCAAAAGCGAATGATAAGAATTATATGTAAAAAATATTTTTTACATCATACTAATGGACTATTTATTGATAATTCTTTATTAAAAATAAATGAAATTACATATATAAGTACATGTGAATTTATGTTTAAAATTTTCAATGATCTTCATCCTGTTATAACAAATGCATTTTTTTCTGTAACTTCATCATCTCACAACACTAGGAGCATAAATAATTTCTCAATTATTAATTTCAAAAAAGAACTATGCAGAAGAACATTAATATACATTGGACCAATTACCTGGAATAAGCTTGATAATATTTTAAAAAATATTTCAAATTATAAATTATTCAGGAAACGTATGTATACAAATTTGTTATCTTCTTACTCAGTATACTTATAATCTAAATCTCATTTTTCTAATTTAATATCTTTTATCATGTCTTTTATCTAATATTGTATTATATACTAAGATCCACATTTTATTCTTATTTTAATTTATTGACGTTTATGTAAAAATTAAAAAAAAATTAATAATTTTGAGTGTTTTACTTTACAATATTTTATTTCCCCGACATTAATAATATTATTTTACTGAATTTTTGCATTTTATATTTGAATTTACTTTCATGTTTTCTTTCTTTTTAATTGACGTTTATATAAAAATAATAAAATTAAAAAAAAACTGTTAGGTATTTCTTTTTTCTTTAGTATTTTCTTTAGTATTTTTTATTTCCCTCTGACTAATAATATTATTTGACTTTATTTTTAATTCATAAACATTTTGTATTGAATCTTTTTTCTTGTATACTTGATTATACTTCTTTGTTTTATTTCTCTTTATTGACACTTATATAAAAATTAGTAATTAAACTAACATTTCAGTTTGAACAAATATTTTACATTCTTTACATTATTATAAAGTATTACAAAAAAATTCCTAAAACTTATTTACTGAAAAAAAAAAAAAAAAAAAAAAAAAAATGTTACATACAGTTCTTACCATCTTTCTAGATATTCTTTTTGTTATGTTTTATTCAGTTTTATTCAGTTTTACTTCATTTTACTTCATTTTTTTCTTCTTTTATACTAATACATCTATATTTTTGTTTAGTGTATTATTTTATAGTACTTATTATTTATTTTAGTTATTTATTTATAAATAATTAAATGATGATTACATAATTTTATGGCAAGTTCAAACAATTTATATTATTTTTCTATTTTATTCATTGTATTGTATCTATGTAAACAGGAAGTCATCTAATATTTTATAATATTTTATTTATTTAGTTTTTTTTTGAACTTGCTTTAAAATTAAGGGTAATTGTCTCGATAAGCTTTAGCTTCTACAAAAACCCTGGTGCAAACCTAAATCTGATAATAATAGGTAGTTATAATATACTAATATAATAGCCTATTATCAGATTATGCAACTCCTTCACATAACTATATATAGAACATATATGTTCTATTTATTTTAACCAATAATACATATATGAACAGTGTACAGTGTACACTGTACACACACGCACGCATACACATGCACGCATACATACTCAGCAACACATACCATGTATGTCATACATACATAGGGGAGGGAAGGGGTAGTGGCCGAGGACGGAGTAGTGGCCGTTTTAATTAACGATTAAATGGTGCTTGATAGGATAACAAGTTTTATATACAATATTATAATCAAAATATATAGTAAATTTTTTTTTTAAATAATTAATTAAGTACTCTAATTTATTACATAATCATTTGTTGTCAAATTTTGATAAAAACATAATTATATATATTTATGCTTATTTATGTGTATATATAATTAAATCATTGAATCAAATAAGGTGTGTATGCATCATGAATATAATTATTTAATATTACATAATTAACAAAATATAAAACGAATACATTACGAGACACCTATCGCATTGTCTGGTACTAGCGGCCACTACTACGGCCTTACCTTGTTTTAGTGCTTTTTTGTATGCCTAATCAAACGTTTATATTATTAGGTTAAACACTTTATATATAAAAGTGAAATCACAGTATTCTAGAACTATATGATTTCTAGTTAATTCAAAAAATTAATAGCCTAAAATTCAGTATTTATCGATATATTAGAAATCTTCTGAGACATATTAAGTATCGGCCACTACTCCCTTCCCTCCCCTATTAACTGTCGCCATACCTATCACAGGGTTTAATGAAACAACAGAAATTTATATCCAATCTGATGGACAGTCAATATGGTTAATTTTATATATGCTTAATCTATAAATATTATATATATATACGAAAAGTAAGTAAATTATCTAATTTACTGAAGTCTGATAAATACGACATATTTTACATGAATTTCATTAACAAAATAAGTACACGGTTCTTTTATATATATATATATATATATTTATATTTATATAAATATATATAAAAATAACAGTGTACTTATTTTGTCAATGAAATTCATGCAAAATATGTCGTATTTATCAGACTTCAGTAAATTAGATAATGTACTTACTTTTTCGTAGGAAAAATACTTACAAATACAAAAAATATATGTTTACATAATACATACTAGTTTATATATATATATATATATATATATATATATATATATATATATATATACATATACGTATAACCTATAGGTTATACATTCTATGGGCTTATATTATGTTATGTATCAATGATTGCAATTGTATTCATTAGTTTATATTTCAATTGGACTATATAATTGCTAATATATAATACATTTGTAATGAATATATGCATACATACATTATACTTATATTATATATGATAATGGCCTGGGATGTTTAGTGTTAATACATATGGAAATCTAATTAATGAAAATATTAAAAAAAATATATAATCAATATATTTAAAATAAATAATATTTTCTAATAATATTCGTTTATCTTAAAAAAATAAATTTATTTTTTTACAAAGTTAATTTTGTCTATTTTAATATTATAAATATTATAGTTGCTCATTTTTGATAAAGATATATTTAATTGCAAATTATTTACTCATAGTGAAAACAAATTTAAATTATATTGTAAATTAAATATATAATTCTTAGATGTGTATACAAATATATTGCTGCATTATTAACTGCATGTCTGGCTTATTTGGCTAATGCGTCAGACACACAAGCAGTATGACGTGGGTTTGAGCCTCATCTAGACATTAGAATAGGTCTAAAATAATATTTAGAAATGATTTTATATAATTGTGTAAAATAAATGGACGGCTCTTGTTAAAACTATAGATGCCTTAACATATTAACTTCCTTAATAATTATTAAGGATGTTTAAATTCGAAGCGTCATTAGTGACATATATGGCTCTAATGACCCTTATAATGACACTATATAAGTATAAGTTAATACTTCATATATATTATTATTATCATTATTAATTTTATTATCAGATTTAGGCAATACCAGGGTAATTATAGAATCAATGTTGCTTATCGAAGAAATGTTGCTTATCGAGACAATTACCCATTTATTAACATGATAATTTTCATTATAGATAAGAGTATACTCTATATTATCTAGTATTATAATAAATTAATAATAATGTTATAATATTACGATTTCCTGTTTATATATATATGATAAAAATAAATAAAATATATAATAAAATATAATAAAACTTATCATTTAACTAAATGTAATCATCATATAATAATGTAATCACGTAATAATATAAATAAATGATAACATTATAAAAAGCTAATAAATACATCAAGCATTAAAATAACATAAAGTAAAATATAACATAGTGGAAATAAATAGTAGATAGCTAATATTTAAAAGTAAAAGAACCAATAGAAAAAATAACAAAATATATTAAATAAAATATAGTTTAACAATATTGAATGTACAGAAAAATATATAACCTGAAGTAATTTATTTAATGTCAAAAAATGTAATAATAAAACTAAAGCTAATAAAATCATATATAATAATTTTTATAAAGTCAGTTTTTTTATAGTGTCAACATTTTATATAATGTTAGTATTTTTATAGTGTCAAATAAATATACAAATTAAAATAAAATATAAAAAATTATTTTCATAATTCAAATATATTAAATAACAATTTGAACTAAAATATATGCAATATAATAGACAAGTATTATATATAATTATTTTAAGATTTTTACATAATAATGATAACAAATGGGACTTTCTTATATCTATACTTCGATACTTCCTGATTTAAATGATGACATATGCGCAAACTATTTTCATAATTTCTTTCTATTAAAGTTACAGACAATCATAGATTCCTTACCTATATGCAATTATTCCTATCAACCTCTGAATAGTGACATCCACATTATTGACAGTTTTTCTCCCCCATCTATTGAAAAAATTGAAATTTTAATACGAACTATTAAATCAACATCAAAAGAAGATCCTCTACTATTGAAATTACTGCAGTCCCAGCATCTACACTAGCTCCGTATCTCCTTCAGATAATCAAGTGTTCATTCGAATCAGGTACATTTCCTGCTTCTATGAAATTTTCATCAATAATACCATTGATCAAGAAACCTGGAAGCGATAAGAATATCCTGAAAAATTATCGACCTATTTCTCAACTTACTGCTTTCTCATAACTCCTCGAACGAATTGTTTATACACAAATAATCAGTCATCTATTAACTTCAAAAGTACTTCATCCTCACCAAAGTGCTTATATGCCTGGACTGAGCACAGAGACAGCCCTATGCCGTATAAATGATGATGTTCTCAACAATAAAACCGGTTCACTCATGTTATTTTTAGATTTATCTGCTGCCTTCGATACGCTCAACCACAAGATTCTTATACAAAGGCTAATCGAGAGTGGATTTTCTGGGAAAGCTTTATATTGGTTAACATCGTACATTTCTGATATAACGAGTAGAGTCAGTATTGGCGAGTATTCTTCCGAATATCAAAAGATGACTCACGGAGTACCACAAGGATCAATACTAGGACCACTACTTTTTTCGATATACTTATCACCTGTTTTCAAAATCTTCGCCAACCATCCATTGATTAAATGTCATTCATACGCCGATGACATCCGCATTTTTACTGATGCTGATAATGAAAATGACTCATCTGCCCACATCCGTTTGCAGAACTGTCTACGTGAACTCTCTATCTGGTTTCACGAAAACTCATTACAACTGAACCCTTTAAAAACTGAAGTAATGTACGTCAATCACACTTCTAAACACTTTTCAACATCGTTCACTTTTTCATTTGACAAGTGTTTATTATCATCATCACAAACGATAAAGAATTTGGGTGTAATTTTGAATTCTAACCACGACATGAAATCTGTTATATTAGCAAAAATTCGTACAGTAAACTTTCAACTGTACAGAATTAAAAAAACAGAAAATCTTTAAATTTCTTTACTTGCAAAATGTTAGTGACTAGTTTAGTAATAGGAGTTTTCGATTATTGTAATGTGCTGCTTATAGGTCTACCAGCTATCACATTGGCTGAACTTACCTCCCTTCAACGATATGCTGTACGTATAATTCACAAGCTACCTCATCGAGAAGAAAATAACCATATCAGCATCACACAATTAATGAAGGAATTACACTGGCTACCCATACAAGAAAGAATCATCTATAAAATATGTCTTATAACTCATAATGCACTCCACTTTGAAACGCCGTCATATTTATATGAATTGATAGAGAGAATCGACCAGACAAGAAGTCTCAGGCCGTGTCATGTTAATCGTATACGACCTAGATCGACAATACATTCTACTGCTGCCCGTTCACGCGTCTTCTCGTCACAAGCACCGCTAGCCTGGAACTCACTACCTGCAACACTCCTTGCTGAAAGAAACTCAGAAAAGTTCAAAAAGAATTTAAAAACATATTTATTTACACTATAATTTTCTTATTATTTCATTATACATTATTGTTAACTTAATTATTTAAACGATGTCTAAATAAAATGTCTTCTTCTTCTATAAGTTTGAATAAAATCACAGTTACTCCTTATATTAAATATTTTTTAGACGTCAATGTAAAATGATTACAAATAATTGAATGGCACAATTTATAGAATATTTTATACATATAAATGCAAGTCTTGTACTTACAAATATCATATAAAGATAATATTTTATTTTCCTTAAATAAAGAAACAGTTGAAAATTAATTTGGTTTATTAACAATTATTTTTAAAATATTTTTTTTAATTAAATAAATGATATTTAAGTTTTACACATAACTATGACCCCATATTTCTATACAGTAAATTACATTTAAAATACATTAAAATAAAGCATAGTATAGTTTGATCATGGAATATGTATTTACAAAATATGAAATATTTGTTATTAGGTATCTATAACATTTTCAATAATTTTTAAGATAACCTAAATGAAATTTCCAATTTAAACAAGTAGGATAGACAACCTATCTAGATGTATTCCAATACATGTTGTAGAAGTTACTTGAGATAAAAGTGTATTATCTATATTTATATTAAATATTATATATTAATATTACATCATTTAAAAAAGCTACAATGCGTTTTATCTATATTTATGGATAATTTATTAAGTTTAGACACTAGAAAAATGTCATCACATGCTGATTGTAATTTATAATTTAGATTATTAGATGATTTATCACTAATAGGATATAATTTATCACCTAATTACATTAGTAGGATAACAAAATATCATATCATTAATAAATACAGAAAAAGGTAATATAAAAAAGGTATAAGAATATATATAGCCTATATAATATAGGTAATATATATTATAATCAAAAAACTGTTTGATGATTTAAAATAAATTAATTAATTACCTAAGTCTTATTTACTAAATATATCAATGTTAAAAATAATATTCTTAATAATAATATAAAGTTTCTAATTTGTATTATTGTCTAAATCGCTAAAAGTTGTTCTTTCCTAAAAATTAATTCGGTAAATATTAAAAGTATTAATTAAATTATTAAACACAAGTAAAATAATATAAATTTATATATATATATATATATATATATATATATAACTGTTGTTAACTAGATTCATAATATATATATATACGTATTTTATAAATACAAATTAAATTTTATTAAATGTAAGCATAGATTTATAGTTTACAACTATAAATCTATGAATGTAAGTGCTTATTATAGTTACTTAAATTAATATAGTTACTATGGTTACCTGCATGTATACACAGTGGGTATACGATACGTCGTATGTGTACTTAATGATGGTTATCAAGTTGTATCTAGCGATTAGACAACTATTTGTAATCGTGAGTTTATGAATATTAAGCCAATATGCAACATTACGCATTAGCATTACCTACTTTATATTTAATATATATCACAATAAACATTACTACTAATATGATATATATATATACGAGAATTGATATATGCGCATTATTTCAGGTGTAAATATGACATTCACTTATTTTGTTGATAATGTGCAAAGTAAGGTTAGATAATAACTATATAGGTTGTATTATAAATATAATAGTATAATATATTAATTTTCTCACCTATACCATGTAAAATAATACATATATGTGTATATATATATATGTATATAAATATATAATTATATATATATATATATAGTACATATAATATACATAACTTTACGGATAATTTATCAGGTTTAGTAGTCAGCCGTACATTATAAAGCTGAATCAAACCATAACTAATAATATAGTTCTTAACATACTATAGTAGTAACACATAATACTAGTAATATAATCAAACTCACACTTTCCCGCGATAGTACAAATGCTGCGGTGTAAATTTTGCTGGCGAATATCTGAAATCGGACTTCTACAAAGCGAGTTAGTTATTTTGTATATTAACAGCGTACAGTGTACACTATAGTTTATAAAATATACTTATATGTGTGTGCAGGGCCGGCTTAAGCATACTATAGGCCCCGGGCAAAAAAAACGCATGGGCCCCATAATAATTTAATAACATATTAAATGGGCCATTTTGGCAAAAACTAATATTTATAACTCTTCAATTTTATCAAATGTTATCATTATACTAATTATTTTGTAATTTATTTGTATACTTTAATCAACTCCTCATAATAATTTCTTTTCTCGCATATATATTTAGAGCAGTGGTTCCCAACCTTTTTTCACCGTGACCCTTTTTTATAATTCTTAATTAAAAAATATACCATGACCCAATGACAAATTTTATTTTGTTATTATTATACTTTAATCATAAAATAATCATATAAAAATTAATATACATATATTTAAATATATATTTCCATCTTAAATTTTTCTCGACCATAAATCCAATTTGCATATAAAAGCATTTATATTATTTTTTAGAAATTGGACCAGGACCTACACAAAATACTCAATGACCAATAGGTTGAGAACCACTGATTTATAGAGTGCATCAATATTTTGTATTACCGCTATTATCTCAATGTAACCTAATTGCAATACTTTTCTGATCGACTTTATTCTACAAAGTAATTAGCTCCACGGTTTTCATTATATCGAAGTCTTAAATTCTAAAATTGCATTTTATTGAATAAATACGTTGACTCTAGTAATGTAATTTAAGTTATATTTTAACATATATAATATCAGATATAAATTATGTAATTAGGTCCTATAAGAAGTCCTCAAGAGACTGCACTAACAGAATCTGCTTGCGATCACAATTTTATATTCGATAATGCTTTTAATAAAAAATATTATATTCTTCTTTAATCTAGATTTTAATATATTCTTTATATAGTTTGGCTAAATAAATTATATTGATTTGGGATGAAGGCAAATAATATTGCTACACTTGTCGAAGATTTAACGGCATTTTGCCTAACCAGATTTAAGGAATACACAGTGTAGATATGTGAATCCATATTGACAATGGACTATGGTTATTATAATATATTTCATGTCATTGAATCTTCCATAGACATATGCTGGCATTTTCATAACTTTGAGCTCTATAATCTATTATAATTATATTATTATTGAACAAATTCTAATAGATCGGTAGCTAAATATTGACCAATGTGATAAATTCTAACTGATAAATTATCAGTGATAATGAATCTCAACGTACAATCGTACGTCGTAAATCAATAAATACTTATATAATAATAGTAGGCTATAATACCTACATAACTTGATATAAATAACGATAATATATATCGATGTGATATATATGGAATTGAGTACACTGATATATAATATAATATTTTGAATTTTGTATTTCTTCAATTATGTAGTTATCAGTGATAACTTATCACCTATTCTCCAATAAGAATATCGCCATTGTGTATTTATTTGATGAGGGTGATGTCAATCTAAACATTCATGTGCAAGTAATAGGTGGATAATTGCAAAAATGCCTTTAGTATTATATGTATGTTATATATACATATATATATATATATATATATATTTATAAATAATATCTGTTTCAATAAATATAATATCTTTCTGTAATGATAGTATGTTGAAAAATATAATCATTGTATGTACATAATTCCCTTTCATCAATAGACATTATTATCAATAATATAGGAATAACCTAAAGCAGAATAATCCTATTTAAATTAAAACTATTATATATATATTATGTGTACTAATACAACTATAATAATATATACACTATGAGAATATACACATTTGATTATTACGAGCATAAGATAGAGAAAGTTAATTATTTTGAGAAAAATTATTTTGAAAATATCTATTTTTTTAATTACTATAAAAATTATAAATCTATATAGAATATCGTTTTTCTCGTAATTTATAATCAATATAATCCTTTACGAATATCAGAAATCATAGTTAAAATATATCTTATAAATATATTTAATTTTAATAAAAAAAAGTATACTTTTTGTTTTGTAAACTAATTATAGAATTATAAATTGTTAAGATTTAACTATGGTTAATAATACCTTAATACGTTTATCATTTATCACCTTCTAGTTTATCAAACAATTATTTATCAATCGGTTTCATACTATTTGATCTAACAATCAGAGATGTGTGAGAAGATCTATGTTATCACTATTAGCATGTTCTCCAAAATCTTCATGTAGCTGTTTCCACCATATCTTCGTGTCAATTTAGAAATTTTTGTAAAATTCACTCTTTAAATCGGCCTAAATGACTCATATTTAATTAATTTATTATATTATTTTTATTTTTTTAATTAGAATTAATAATATATAAGAAAAATAGTTAAGACATTTTTTTTTTCATATAAATAGTAAAAAAAAAATGTCTCAAATAATTCATGGGCCCCCCAAAATTTGGGGCCCCGGGCAATTGCCCGATTTGCCCCCCCTTAAGCCGGCACTGTGTGTGTATGTATGTGTACATTTGTAGGTTCCCATGTATATGTGTGTATGTCTTTAGGGGAGAGAACGGAGTAGTGGCCGATAATTTATATGCTTCAGCATATATGAAGTAGAAGTTTACTTAGAAGTATACTTCTAATATATCGATAAATATTTAATTTTAAGATCTTATTTTTTGTGAATATGCTATAAATCATATAGGTTTAGAATACGGTGATTTCACTTTAATATATTACTGAATATTATTAACGATTTATTAGGCATTACAAAAGGCATACAAAAGTATTAAAATAAGGCAAGTCCGGGGTAGTGGCCTATTGTATCAGAATATGCAATAGGTGTCTCGTAATGTATTCGATTTATATTTTTTGTAATTATATAATATTAAATAATTATATTTATGATGCATACGCACCTTATTTGATCTAATGATTTAATTATATATATATATACACACTCACACACATAAATAAGTATAATTATATATAATCATGTTTTTGTTAAAATTTGACAAAAAATGATTATGTAACAAATTACTTGTTATCCTAGATAGCACCATTTAAGCGTTAATTAAAACGGCCACTACCCCGTTCCGTCCCCTACATATAAATATACTACCTTATTATATTTGTTTATTTGTTTATAATAATAATATAAAAGTTGATTTATATATTCTACAAAAACTTTGCAACCGATATATAGGTATACCTATAACCAGTAATTCAATAAACTTTTAATCTATCTATCTATCTATCTATACCAAGCTAATGTATTACTAATAGTTGTTAACGATAATACATATAAAATGATGTCTTTAATTTTGTGATTTCATATTATTTTTTGTTTATTTCAATAATTTTTTCAAGTATGTTATCATTTAGTAAATATGTATATTATATATTTTCTTAAATAAATTATCAATACCTCAATATATAGTATACTATATAATATCAATAATACTAATTGTAATAATAATAATAATACTAATAATAATAATAATAATAATAATAATAATAATAATAATAATAATAATAATAATAATAATAATAATAATAATAATAATAATAATAATAATAATAATAATAATAATAATAATAATAATAATAATAATAATAATAATAATAATAATAATAATAATAATAATAATAATAATAATAATAATAATAATAATAATAATAATAATAATAATAATAATAATAATAATAATAATAATAATAATAATAATAATGATGATGATGATGATGATGATGATGATGATGATGATGATGATAATAATAATAATAATAATAATAATAATAATAATAATAATAATAATAATAATAATAATAATAATAATAATAATAATAATAATAATAATAATAATAATAATAATAATAATAATAATAATAATAATAATAATAATAATAATAATAATAATAATAATAATAATAATAATATTAATAATAATAATAATAATAATAATAATAATAATAATAATAATAATAATAATAATAATAATAATAATAATAATAATAATAATAATAATAATAATAATAATAATAATTATAATAATAATAATAATAATGTTACTAAACTATTATATCGCGTACTAGATCAAGTATTTCCGAGTTCATGTTGTAGAACTACAGAGATATCCAACTGCACATTAGAAACTGTTTATAAGGTTCCATATATACGAGTAATGTACCTACGTATCTAATATATACACATATATATTGTTATTGTTATTGTTATTGTTATTTGGTGGAGTCCTTTCATCCCATCCAGAACTTAGATGAAATTGTTCACTTATAACCATATATGGCTCGAATGTCCCTTCGAAGCCGCTCTCATGTTAAGGCATCCATGGTTTTAACGAGAGCCGATCTTTATTTATATCCAATTATATAAGATCACTTCTAAATAATATTTTAAGACCCATTTTATAAAATTAATTAATGGTCCAGACGAGGCTCGAACCCGTGTCATACTGCTAGTGTGTCTGACACCTTAGCCACTGATCCAGACAGGTAGTTAATATATATATATATATATATATATATATATATATATATATATATATATTAAATACGTATATACATAATGTAAACACCCTACACCAAATAGTCGCCGTGCTTCGACATATTGAAAAAACAGAAGAACATAGTCAAACTTGTAATATTCACGTTCTACGTCATCATAACCCTATTCGACGTTAGACACTAACTATTAACAACTAACTATATTAACAATTAACTATTAACAACTAACTATATTAACAACTAACTATATTAACAACTAACTATATTAACAACTAACTATATTAACAACTAACTATATTAACAACTAACTATATTAACAACTAACTATATTAACAACTAACTATATTAACAACTAACTATATTAACAACTAACTATATTAACAACTAACTATATTAACAATTAACTATTAACAACTAACTATATTAACAACTAACTATATTAACAACTAACCATATTAACAACAAACTATATTAACAACTAACTATATTAACAACTAACTATATTAACAACTAACTATATTAACAACTAACTATATTAACAACTAACCATATTAACAACTAACTATATTAACAACTAACTATATTAACAACTAACTATATTAACAACTAACTAATTAACAACTAACTATTAACAACTAACTATATTAACAACTAACTATATTAACAACTAAATATATTAACAACTAACTATTAACAACTAACTATGTTAACAACTAACTATATTAACAACTAACTATATTAACAACTAACTATATTAACAACTAACTATATTAACAACTAACTATATTAACAACTACTATTAACAACTAACTATTAACAACTAACTATTAACAACTAACTATATTAACAACTAACTATATTAACAACTAACTATGTTAACAACTAACTATATTAACAACTAACTATATTAACAACTAACTAATTAACAACTAACTATACTAACAACTAACTATATTAACAACTAACTATATTAACAACTAACTATATTAACAACTAACTATATTAACAACTAACTAATTAACAACTAACTATATTAACAACTAACTATATTAACAACTAACTATATTAACAACTAACTATATTAACAACTAACTATTAACAACTAACTATATTAACAACTAACTATATTAACAACTAACTATATTAACAACTAACTATTAACAACTAACTATATTAACAACTAACTATTAACAACTAACTATATTAACAACTAACTATATTAACAACTAACTATATTAACAACTAACTATATTAACAACTAACTATATTAACAACTAACTATTAACAACTAACTATATTAACAACTAACTATTAACAACTAACTATATTAACAACTAACCATATTAACAACTAACTATTAACAACTAACTATATTAACAACTAACCATATTAACAACTAACTATATTAACAACTAACTATTAACAACTAACTATATTAACAACTAACTATATTAACAACTAACTATATTAACAACTAACTATATTAACAACTAACTATATTAACAACTAACTATTAACAACTAACTATTAACAACTAACTATATTAACAACTAACTATATTAACAACTAACTATTAACAACTAACTATTAACAACTAACTATATTAACAACTAACTATATTAAAAACTAACTATGTTAACAACTAACTATATTAACAACTAACTATATTAACAACTAACTATTAACAACTAACTATATTAACAACTAACTATATTAACAACTAACTATTAACAACTAACTATATTAACAACTAACTATATTAATAACTAACTAATTAACAACTAATTATACTAACAACTAACTATATTAACAACTAACCATATTAACAACTAACTATATTAACAACTAACTATATTAACAACTAACTATATTAACAACTAACTATATTAACAACTAACTATATTAACAACTAACTATTAACAACTAACTATTAACAACTAACTATATTAACAACTAACTATATTAACAACTAACTATATTAACAACTAACTATATTAACAACTAACTATTAACAACTAACTATTAACAACTAACTATATTAACAACTAACTATTAACAACTAACTATATTAACAATTAACTATATTAATAATTAACTATTAACAACTAACTATATTAACAACTAACTATATTAACAACTAACTATGTTAACAACTAACTATATTAACAACTAACTATATTAACAACTAACTAATTAACAACTAACTATATTAACAATTAACTATATTAACAATTAACTATTAACAACTAACTATATTAACAACTAACTATATTAACAACTAACTATATTAACAACTAACTATATTAACAACTAACTATATTAACAACTAACTATGTTAACAACTAACTATATTAACAACTAACTATATTAACAACTAACTATATTAACAACTAACTATATTAACAACTAACTATATTAACAACTAACTAATTAACAACTAACTATATTAACAACTAACTATTAACAACTAACTATATTAACAACTAACTATATTAACAACTAACTATATTAACAACTAACTATATTAACAACTAACTATATTAACAACTAACTATATTAACAACTAACTATATTAACAACTAACTATATTAACAACTAACTATATTAACAACTAACTATATTAACAACTAACTATATTAACAACTAACTATATTAACAACTAACTAATTAACAACTAACTATTAACAACTAACTATATTAACAACTAACTATATTAACAACTAACTATATTAACAACTAACTATTAACAACTAACTATATTAACAACTAACTATATTAACAACTAACTATTAACAACTAACTATTAACAACTAACTATTTAACAACTAACTATATTAACAACTAACTATATTAACAACTAACTATATTAACAACTAACTATATTAACAACTAACTATTTAACAACTAACTATTAACAACTAACTATATTAACAACTAACTATATTAACAACTAACCATATTAACAACTAACTATATTAACAACTAACTATATTAACAACTAACTATATTAACAACTAACTATTAACAACTAACTATTAACAACTAACTATGTTAACAATTAACTATATTAACAACTAACTATATTAACAACTAACTATATTAACAACTAACTATAACAACTAACTATATTAACAACTAACTATTAACAACTAACTATATTAACAACTAACTATTAACAACTAACTATATTAACAACTAACTATATTAACAACTAACTATATTAACAACTAACTATATTAACAACTAACTATTAACAACTAACTATATTAACAACTAACTATATTAACAACTAACTATATTAACAACTAACTATATTAATAACTAACTATATTAACAACTAACTATATTAACAACTAACTATATTAACAACTAACTATATTAACAACTAACTATTAACAACTAACTATATTAACAACTAACTATATTAACAACTAACTATTAACAACTAACTATATTAACAACTAACTATATTAACAACTAACTATATTTACAACTAACTATATTAACAACTAACTATATTAACAACTAACTATATTATCAACTAACTATATTAATAACTAACTATATTAACAACTAACTATATTATCAACTAACTATATTAACAACTAACTATATTAACAACTAACTATATTAACAACTAACTATATTAACAACTAACTATATTAACAACTAACTATATTAACAACTAACTATATTAACAACTAACTATATTAACAACTAACTATATTAACAACTAACTATATTAACAACTAACTATATTAACAACTAACTATATTAACAATTAACTATTAACAACTAACTATATTAACAACTAACTATATTAACAACTAACTATATTAACAACTAACTATATTAACAACTAACTATATTAACAACTAACTATATTAACAACTAACTATATTATCAACTAACTATTAACAACTAACTATATTAACAACTAACTATATTAACAACTAACTATATTAACAACTAACTATATTAACAACTAACTATTAACAACTAACTTTATTAACAACTAACTATATTAACAACTAACTATATTAACAATTAACTATATTAACAACTAACTATATTAACAACTAACTATATTAACAACTAACCATATTAACAACTAACTATATTAACAACTAACTATATTAACAACTAACTATATTAACAACTAACTATTAACAACTAACTATATTAACAACTAACTATATTAACAACTAACTATTAACAACTAACTATATTAACAACTAACTATATTAACAACTAACTATATTAACAACTAACTATTAACAACTAACTATATTAACAACTAACTATATTAACAACTAACTATATTAATAACTAACTATATTAACAACTAACTATTAACAACTAACTATATTAACAACTAACTATATTAACAACTAACTATTAACAACTAACTATATTAACAACTAACTATATTAACAACTAACTATATTAACAACTAACTATATTAACAACTAACTATATTAACAACTAACTATATTATCAACTAACTATTAACAACTAACTATATTAACAACTAACTATATTAACAACTAACTATATTAACAACTAACTATATTAACAACTAACTATTAACAACTAACTATATTAACAACTAACTATATTAACAACTAACTATTAACAACTAACTATATTAACAACTAACTATATTAACAACTAACTATATTAACAACTAACTATATTAACAACTAACTATATTAACAACTAACTATATTAACAACTAACTATATTATCAACTAACTATTAACAACTAACTATATTAACAATTAACTATATTGACAACTAACTATATTAACAACTAACTAGTATACAATATTATATTACATATACAATTAATACTAACTTTATAAAATACGTAATCATATAGAAATATGAAATGTAAACACGTTTCGATATCACTTAATTACTAATATATATATATATATATATATGTATACGAAATTACTAATATAAACTACTCGATGGGCTTCTCGTATTTTACCAGGTATACCTAGTCGGTGACATTTTATTACGTAATAGTGTACGATTTAGTTATGTTAAAGTTATTTACGTTCACTTTAGTTATTTTGCCCAAGTACAATACTTATATATTTTGAATGTATCTATAATTAAATTGAAAACCAACGTCAGCGGTTAAACATATAAAGAATAGCTGTAAGCAGTATCATAACATATATAGAGGGGTATACGTGGAATTATAATATATACTACAAAGGAGGGGGGATCACTTACTGCATACGTATATATTTAAGATTTGCGATCGTAATTGCCGGATAAAGCAGATGTTCATTAGTATTATATGTTATACATCTAGGATTTAAAATGGGGTTTACATGCAGGTATGCTATTATTTAGAAGAATTAAGGTAGGAATCCTAAGATAAAATGATATCGAAAAGGTACATATATATATTTATATATATATATATTTGTATATATGATTCCTACCTTCATTCTTCATAATATTAGCATATCTGCATTTGAGCCCCATTTTAAGTCCCAGAAGTATAAAATGTAATACTAATGAACATCTGATTAATCCGTAATATAATCATATATATTATATAATCACATATATATATATATATATATAATCATATATTAAAATATATAGTTGACACTCATTTATAATGGGACGGTAATAATAAGTGAAATTCAACGTATGGTTTTCGAAAGAGTTCTGTCTACGTAAGTTATCTAATATCAATACCAATATATATCATAGTTATATATATATATATATATATATATATATATATATATATATAGTTTCTAATGAACTAAATAATTATTTAAATCATAATTAACCGTTTCATATTATTAATTAGCATTTGTATTTATTATATCGTGATATTATGTTTAGTTTTCTTCTATTTTGTTTTGGGTTATTTATTTTCTTATTCCATTGTACAATAGTGAGGGTATTTTTTAATATATTAATGTTATAAAATAACTATCCTACCCTGTCATATACTATATATATATATATATATATATATATATATATATATATATATAATAGTGAGCATCTATTGGGCTTCTTTGATACCTTCACTTACTAATGCAATATCATTAGCGAAGTCCATATATGTAACAGTGAGGGTGGTACTCTTCTGCTTTTTCTTTTCCATAGTTGGAAACCTAGCTTATCTTCCCTTCTCAGTAGAGCTGTTCTCATAACATAATAGATAACTATGACAAAAAGTTATGGAGATAACGTATCTCCTTGTAAAACACCACCTATAATATTGAAAGTTTCCGTTTCTCCATCGGGTGCAATGACCTTGGCAGTAGTATCTACATACAGTATGCTTATAGCCGTCACCAACTCCTTCGGTATCCCGTAAGCTTTAGCTTCATAGGCATTTACCCTTTATGTATAGTAACACCTGCTTTCTTGAAGTCAATGAATATCGGGGTTGCTTCTATATTATTATTTTTAACTCCCCCAATAAGTCGTCTGAATACTAGTATTTGACTGCTTATTGTTCTGTCACTTCTGAAACCATTTTTATTTGTCATTATATGACCATCTATGTGAGTTTTAATTCTATTAATTATCATACGATTATAAGTTGTCGTACTAATGAACTAATATTTATAGGATACCTACCATGATAATTACTACCTTGATAAGATCTCCCTTTTTGGGTATTGGAATTATATTCAAAATTGACCATTGATTTGGCTTCATTTGATCTAATATTACTTTGTTACAGAAGTAGAGGATAATTTCATAGATATTGCATAATTGTAATACTTCTGACCGTATTTCATCAAAATCACAGTTTTTACCTTCTATGATTACCTCTGTTGCCAACTTTTACTCATTCATTTCAAAAGCTCCATGTCTAGATATGTTATAACTTGTATTATAATTTTATTTGGGGTGGTTTGCCTAATAAATCCTGAAAATATTTGTACCAAGTTTGTAGATATTCTTTTGGATCTTTTTCCTTTAATCATTCTTTTTTAGTTGTTTTCTACCAGTTATTTCATTTATTAATTCCCAGGTACCTTAATACTTTCTATTGCGATCAGCACGGATCCATATATGTCCAAAGTTTATTCAACTTCTTTTGAAAACAGGTATATGTTATTACTAATTATTTTTCATTTATAATATATTTTAAGAATACACCATTTTTATTTGTTTCTTGATGACATGTAAAATTCCCGTCATCTTTCCCTATCCTTGCATTGAAATCTCCAATAATGATTAGGACATTGTGATATGGTATAGTTTCTATGGTTATTCTAAGGTCATCATGGAATTTGTTTATAACTTCATCTTCTAGAATTTGTTGGTGCATATATGATTATAATAGATGTTGCAGGATTTCCATGGAATTTGCTATAAATATTATCTCATGTGTGTTTAAATATATATATATATATATATATATATATTAATTCATATGCCTAATTCGACACAAATAGCTAATAATATTATAATCCCCTCATAGAACGTCGCTCTTCACAGCGAAACCTGTTACACCTTATAGACAAGAATTTGAGCCGGTAGTCCCAGCTCTAGCAACTCCGGATATTACGGATACAAATACAAGTTTATATTGAAGAATGCATGCATGCATATATATATTTAAACTTATATATTATATTATTCACACTACGACATTAAAAAAAGTTCCATATTCATATGTGTTAATCAAAATTGAATTCAATTCATTAGGTAGGACTATAGTTATAGGTATACATTGTTGATAGATTACATACAATTAGAATTATAAATAAATACTTTTCTGTACAGATGGCACAGTAGGTTCACACTATTTCATTAATTCACAAATTAATTACAGTGGCATATATTATATCTATAGATACTATAGATCTCTATAAGAACTATACTATAGTATACTATATAATATAGTATATAGTATAGTATATATAGTATATATGGTTATTATTTTAATATTAATAATGATTATAAAAATATATTTGGATAGGCGTGAAATAAAAATAGATACTATTTCTAGAAAAATCCTTATTTATATAATAGTTGCTAGATAAGATACTAGTACATCCTTATTATTATCTCTAAATTAACTACAATTCAATACAATAAAGTTTTTAATAACATTACAATTTGACATATATATATAGAGAAAGGGGGGAATAATTCTGATAATAAAACGATAATATCAAATTTCACTATAAATATATGTAGATATAGTTTATATTATACTATTTACTATATTATATATTTAAATAAATATATAACTATATACTAGGTAACCTATATATATATAGTAGGATATATAGTAGGTTGCATATATAGTAGTATTTATTTACATTAGGTTTTTATAATGGTTATAAATGAAAATAAATCATATTAGGCCTACACAATGTTGTAATAATAACATTTTTCATTCTATAAAATACTTAGATTTCTCTATTGATTACACCCCTACTGTTTTGAGCCTACTTCTGTTATCCATATATATATATAATACCTATGCGGTGTATTACATAATAATTTCCTGGAATTTATTAGCATATACTATCATATATTCAACTCTAATACTCTAAATATTATCTCCCTTTCTCAACTATTGAAATTGCGATCTCTATTAAACACTGACTTCTCATCAAAATTCTTCTACTAAATACTTTTAGTGCCCTTCTTAACATAATAAAAAATTCCCCATATCGTCCTTTTACTTTACTAATAAACATATTATCCTACATTACAAATAAGCTATCAATCTTTAAGTTGTATTCGATTTTGATATATCTAGTCATATTACTAAAATTAATAAAGCTTCTCAACTATAATATATTTAGAATCTTATGTATCAGTAACATATTAGGCATATTAACCTAAACTCCTACTACCCCTGTGATCTTTCCATTAACTAAATCACTTGTAATTTCTCGTATATATTATTATTTATCTTGATTATATCACTCTGTTGATTCCTCGGCCGTCATCAATTTCTCTATACATATTTAATTTCTCGTAATATAATATAACAAATATGGAAATACAAAAATAACAACAATAACAAAAATAACAATAAAACAATGAACAACAGTTCTCGGAATAGAGGAAGACAAATTATATACCGTATTTGTGTCTGTATCGAAAAATGGGGAGGATTTACTTAATATGATATGACTACATGTGTGTAAAGGTTATATTAGTTTCCAAACTAAAACTTGACCCGGAATTTACTTTATTTCACTTTTACGTAAACTCCCCAGTAAACCAAAATCAGATAATTGCCAGCCAATATCTACTTTTTATCCAGTAAATTGATGATTAAAATTACGACATTTCGCCAGATAGTCGCCTGATACCTATTAGCGATACAATTTGAGATACATTTTCCACCATATGAGATAATTTATCTAACAAATTGTCAAATATTATATGTAGAATTTGAGATAAATTATCTATAACCTCTTCCTGGTATTATCATAACAAAAGAATTTGTCTCAACATATCTCACAATTATCGGAGTGTAAATATTAGGCATTTTTATCTAATTATAGATAATTGTTCTTAAAAGATCTCAATTTTATCGGTATTTATTGAGTTGGTAAAATGTTCTCAAATTATCTAACTTTATATACTAATTACCTATATAATTTTTCTCAAAATATCTCCCTATTATCTGTATTTATTGAGTTAGACACATTTTCTCAAATTATCTTTGATTTATCTGAAATTATCCAACATTATCTAATTTTAGTTTACTGGGTCAATAATGAGATAATCCCTTATATATATTCTAATAATACTTTACACTATCCCCTTTTATAATCTACTATGTAGACCTCCCGTATATATTTTTAAGGTATAGGTCTACTTATCACATTATACTGACAGCTGACTTATCACTAGGATTCTGATGTAGGTCTATAATCGTCGCACATCATACATAACCATTATATTTGATAAACAACAACATTAGAAAAGACACCTCAACCAAATATACACTGAATTATATTAATTACAAAAACATTCATATCTCACCTTAATTCCTATATTTTTGCAATCTTATCAAATATTAATATTAGGGGAAAGTAACTTGATACGGACACTTTAACAATAAATTATCTTAATATTTTATATCTCATTATTTTTATTTTAAAATTACAATATGTTAATATTATATGATTATAAATATTATTGTAATTTTAAAATTTTATTAAATCTTTTAATTCCATATAATATAAATTTAAATTCATACACATGGGTGTCCGAATTCGGACACCCTGTGTTATAATACGGACACACTAAATACCACTATATAAACTATATATTATTGATGAATCAATCAAATAAATTACAATTACATCATTTATACCTAATTAATTTTATGAATAATTTATTCTAATTTAATTAGTTAATAATTTTGATTATTTTTCTAAATAATAATACAATTAAGTATCTAAATAATACACATTTTAGATTTAGCTTTATTGGTGGTATTAATATTATAACGCATGCGATTTTTATGAAAATCATAATAGTTTATATGCTGCGCGCTGATTGGTTATATGGTTTCCGTATTAAGACATATATAGTATCCGTATTAGGGACTTATATCAAGACCTCCTATAACCTCGAGGTTATAGGAGGTCTTGCTTATATGATCTCTAGATTGCTTATAACTTAATGACTATTTTATAACAAATATAGAAATTATATATATAATTTTTAAAATGCTTAATTTTTTAATAATATAGTGTTATATCGATACATTTGTATATTCTTGAGAAGGTTTTGAATTGACATTTTTTTTCATAAATTTAAAAACCTAATAAAAAAATCAGTTTATTGGATACATCATTAATATTTTGAATAATGAAAAAATAAAAAATACTTTTTTAGACTATTTATATAATTATGAATATTTTATTCATTAAACATTTTTTTTAGGATTTATGATTTCTGAGATACGGAGAGTGTCCCTATTCGGTTACTTTCCTTTACCTAATTTAATAATAACTTAAATTCCATTTTCCGAAATTCAATTATATTGATTCCATTCTTAATGTATAGAAATTAACTCTACAAAATCTTTTAAAATCATAAGACCTGTTCTCTTTTTCATATGTATAACTGTCACATTCTAACTTCATCATTTAACTCTTTAAAATTATTTATATTCTTAAATATTTGTATTAATAAAGCTCATCACGTGATTCCAAACCCATTTCCAATTATCTCAACTTAAATATTATAATTCTTTACTTTTGTACTTCATTCATTCTTATTAACTAGACTAAATAGTTTTTTTTATATTGAGTTATACCTATATTTAATCTATATTATACTGACTATTCTATATGCCTTACATTACAACATATATGTATATATATATATATATATATATATATATATATATATATAGTTAATCTTTTATAACTTACTTATAAATCATACATACCACAACAAACTTAATCAGCTCACACACTTTCATATTCATGATCGCTATTTAAGATGATGATTGATATCATGTGTAAATATGTTAAGATATTTACCATTTGAATTGTTTAATGATTTATTATTAATTAATTATATGATGTATACTAAATTAACTGAGCTAGTACCTCTAGCATTCTAGATGGTGATAGTTTATTTTTAATTTTTAAACAATATTTACATTTGTAATCCAGAAAAAATACAATTTACATGTACTTAGCTACTTTTCATTTATTAGGATTGAAATAAGATAGATAGGTACCTACTTACATATTTTAAGTGACGTATACTTATATAATTATACTAATACAATTATCATGAGAGAGTGAAATGTTTTTCATACGTTTAGTTTGATCAAATTATTATAAAGTTTACTATCATACAATTGATTTATAATTTCTATAGAACTGATTAAATATATTTAATTACCATTTTGATGAATTGAATCATTTTTTATTTTAGGTGATTTTTGATTATTTTTTGTATTCTCAAATAACACCATATCGTTCGAAACAGTGATGCATGATGTTGTGATGCAGATGGTATCTGTAATTTTTAGGAAATTATATAGAATTTAAATAAAATATTATAAAATAATTAAAGAAATTTTTTTAAGAAAAGTAAGTAAATTAAATTGACCTATCACAGATAATAATAGTCATATTTGTGTGTTAAATATTTCTTAACCCTTAATAAAACATATTTAAAATATACATTAACAAAATTCATATTGTATTTGATATTTTAATATATTAATGATGCAACAAAAAGCTTTAATACTTAAATTTCTCAGTAATTATATGACGCAACGAATGACACCACATAAACTTAAATATTAAACCCAAATAGCTAGTATTAAAGATGCACATATCCATTGAATTAGTATCATTATCAATTATAAATATAATTATATATTACAACTTATTAATAATGTGTTATATACTATATAGATTATGAAGAGAACCAATATGGAACAGTGCAGGTATAATAAACATGGACAGAGTATTACACAACGGAGCAGCTATCCAATTCACAAACACCATCACATATATACATAATAAATTATATTTAAATTATGTATATTTATTTATTACATTAATTGTATTTTACGAATTTATATCAAAAGATATGTGCACATATAAATAATAAAAAAGAACATAATAATGGAGTTATACTGAGATAACCTCTGTACATCTATAGTATACTTTGAGACTATCATTGTCAATACATTATATTAGATACGTATTTATTGAAAGAACTCATTATAGATTATATAATGCGTATATTATATAAGTGTATATTATAAAAATAATAAAATAATAATACATGCTGGTAAAAATTATTAATTCGTCGACCAATATAAATATCAAATAATTGTAATATATATATAGATAGATATACATATTTGGAGTGTATATTTTTCCAATAAATGAAAATGATTGTAAACTTGGTGAGATACAATTGTGATGGCGGCACTGGTCAAGCACTTGTCATGTAATCAGACAGCAGGGGTCAGATGAATATCTCTCTTCGGATGTCTCGCTGGCGATTACTGCCCGTCCGTAGTCGTAGTATGCTGAGGAAACGTTCGTTGTTGGATGTATCGTCAGCTTCCTCCTCCTCCTCCCCATCCTCCTCCTCCGCCTCCACCTCATCATCCTCCTCTTCCACTACTACTACTGAACCGGGCAAGCGATGCGTGTTTAGAGTGGGTATCGATGGCGGAGGCTGGTTCTGTTGTTGTTGTTGTTGTTGTTGTGGATGATGATCCAGTTGTGTCGGAGAACTATTGGAGTGACAGGTGTAATAATCTATACGAGCAATATAGTATTAATTCGTTTATTGCGATACACTTTATGGTAATACACGCTTATTAGATATATTATATAATAATGTATGCTATATTAAGCACAATATTACTATATATTGGTTATACATGATACCTATAATAATGATTACGTATTTCATGTCGAATAGGCCGAGATCATCTTGTCATAGTTATCATTAACACATTATTTAGGGTAATGTTAATATTGCAATTACATTATAATAGTTATATACAATCAATGATACACATGTACACACCCATGTTACATTAAAACTGTACAGACTTCATATGTATATATATAGAGTGGTGCATAATTAATAATATTTCGTGGAAGTAAGATGGAAACCTAGAAAAGGACATATCAACTTTAAATAAGGACGTATCCCTCGGCTCACTTTCTCCTCTCATTATAGTTCTGTAACTTCTATTGTAATCACTGGAGGAGTCGAGTTCCTAAAGGCAATCACAACAACTTATTAATATATTAGTTATTATATAATACATTTAATATATCATATTGATTATTATATGGTTAATTTAATTGTACACACTATATTTATAATATAAAGGAAATAAAAATAGAGATATTGTTATAATATATTATAAAAAATACATTAACTTACATGTGTATTATGTACCGTAATAGTGAATATATTGTATTAAAATTATAATATATATATATATATATATATATATGTATATATATTTTAAATTGACTATTGAGATATAAATAGATTATAACTAGTAGTTTACAAAGACAGTAAGAATAGTAAACTACGAACACGTAGATAGCATTATAGTTGTACATTGCAGTACTATATTTATTACTTTATTTTTTATAATTCGTATTTGTTAATTCAAAGTATTTATGAAATGTGTATATTAGATGGTAAATAACATCTATAAATACACAAATACACATGCATACACAACGAAATACCATTATTTATTATCTATAATCCACTGTATATCAATGTTATGTACAATTTATATAGATTTATTAAATATTAATTAAATTTACATTTAGGTATTTATATAGCCAAAAATATAGACATAGCAATACAATTAATAGTGTATTAATAATACCAATTTATAATATAACAATTATTACATGTATTATATAAAAAAAGTGGAATACTAAAATCTGGAAACATAAAAGAATGTATTAACTAATGTTTATGATTTTATCAGATTAGCAATCAATGTAAAGTCCTTATTAGGCAATGTTATATGATTGTTCGTTGGATAGGCTGTGCAAACTATAAGTGAGAATATAAAAAAACTTCCAGAATGTGTGTATATATGAGTAATCTGCAAATAGATAATGTAGAAGTAATACTACATTAATGATATACATAGAACACTACTTGAACACTGCATAATCATTAGTGATATCGGTAATATAGGTAGGGTTTACTGTACGAAATATAATAGTTATATTTAAGAGCTTATGGAAGAGTATATATACTCTATTTTTATATTATATTTATTTTAATCTATGCTTCAATTAAAAATAAATATAATATAAAAATATATAATGATAACCTTATAATTATATAAGTCATACGAGGATCATATCATTTATATCAAATATAGACATACAAATACATAATAGTACACAGGTTATAGGTCACAGTACTAAAGAGATATCAAGTTGTAACATAACAAGTAGCATACCAATTGAATTGAACATAATACATGATATATTGGCATATATAATAATAGTGGTGAGTGTAAGAACTATGACTCATTAGGCCACGCCCCCTAACCTCCATATAGAGGTATCCTGAGTCGTCTGATAGTGAAGATTGCAGAGTGTTGTGTCTGTGAAGGTGGCTATTCTGTTCAATCTATTAGTCGAGGAGGCAATATTGAATTGGGGAGCCAGTGTTTAGCAGTGTATTAGTGTAGCTCTACTGGTGTTAGATTACATGTCATAATACTTGTATAATAATTATGCAATACTTATGTAATACATACATTATTAGAATATAAAAAGGTGATATATATTAGTCTGATTATAGATTTAGTAAGAAATGTGGTTTATTTTAAAGTTAATGTATACGATTCATTTCTTATGATTATTATAATTTATAAGATTATAATTTTCCATACAAATATTAATTTTATATAATTGGATTCAATCTTAATAACAAATTTAGTATTAGATAATATATATATAAATAAACATGACATAACATTTTATTAATGAATAATAAGAATGGCTCAGAAACTCTGAAATATTTAATGTTTTACCTCATTATTCGAAGCATATTTTAATTTCCATATTGAGGATTCAATTGAAATCAGTTTATCATATAAGTGCAGGTCAGTCTCTCTCATAGAACACTAAAGTGATGGATTAAAGAGTAATCTTAGCTGTTTAAAGAGTCTATAAATTGTATTTAAAAATGTAATATTAAAATGTATTATTATAAGTAATCTAATTATTATGATAAATTAATATATATTTATTTTAATCTCGTGAATAATTATAGTTTATTACAATACAATATTAAGTAGTCTGTTATTAAGTAGGTTAATGTTCAACAAATATCACTAACAAGTACATCCTTGATCTGTTTCAAACTATTCGAAATGCTCTCTATTCTGGAAGTATTGGTCATTTGTTTAAAGTAAACAGCTCCCTGGTATGTGTATTCTAGGGTAGAGTAGAATAACACAATAGAGGGGTACGATAGAGGGGTACGGTGCACTTCTTGGGTTACTGTGTACACAACTGCGGACCTGTGCCTGTGATTAGTGTAGTTGTTATTAAATATGTTACTACATTAAAAAAGGGTGTTAACTAAACTAAAAAAATATTATATTATTCTTTAAATATAATGTATTAATAATAATAATAATATATATAGTTTAATAAAATAAATGAATTATTGTCATTTAACTAGAAAATATAAAGAAAATATTATGATATTATTGTAAATATAAATAAAAATGTATGGAATTCGCCCTTAAAGAGATGTAAAAACAACATACATAAATAAAATATTAAATATAACCAATAATACACTGACATGCAATATGAATGAATATATTGAAAGTAAATGTAGCCAACAATAGAGAAGTATGATGTAATATGAGTATGATGTAATAGAGGAGCTTTCATTAATACAAGTATGACGTAATAGATGAGTATGATGTACTTTTTAGTATGATGTAATATATGATTAAGAAATAATAGAAGTATGATGTAATAGTAATATATGTAGTATTAGGTCATACAATTATGATTATGAATATATGTCCCCCTCCTCCCTGTAGGAAGTAGACCAGTATTAGTCCAGTTTTAGTAGCTGGTTACTAGTACTACTATAGAGATTACTAACAATCATTAACACAAAAGGTAGGATGATGTCATGAGGTATACCTTAGACAATGGGAGGTAGCCGATATCTCACTAGTGGGGTACATATATGTATAGATCTATAGATCTATACTAAGTGATGCATGTACATTGCACAATGGTAAGGTGGTCAGAATAATAATTATATGTTTCAAGCCATTGATTATAGGCCGTTGGCGAGATAGTAGGAAGTCAGATTATTAATATTCATATGTAATAATCGCATAGACTGGTAAGTTATATGTACAGTGATAAACTATGGTTAAAGCTGTGCATTTTGTTCGAGAAATAGAAATTGACGTGAAATATATGTATTAGTGTTAACATGTAATGTATATCACTTATTCAATAATAATGTTATTACTATATATATATATATATATATATATATATATAAAATAATAATAATAATATAATGAACTCGTTATAACTATAGCATCTCATTATAACTTAATGCAGTTACTTAATGGAGTAATAGTGTAAGATTCGTATAATGAAGAAGGACATATCATGAAGAATGACATTCAATGAAGAGGGATATACAATGAAGAAGGACATACAATGAATAAGGACATACAATGAAGTGATAACTATAATGGAGAGGGGAATTGTACGTAAAGTATATCAACAACGAAATACAAAGGTATTGTGTTCAAATAGTAGATACACACACAGACACCACGTAGACATGATGAGACGAACTGGTTATTATGCAATAAAGCCATGTAACCCAATATCAATAAGTTTACACAAGTAATAGGATATAATCTCTATATATGATATAATATCTGGTATAGTATATTATATACTATTTGGTAACATTCTAATAATATCACACCATATATATATATATATATGTATACTTTATGGATATGTAAATTAAAATATAACTTAGTATAGTAAATTGAGTTAAATAAATGCAATAATAAGATTAATATGTATACGTATATATCATATTATATATACACGTATTAAAATATAATTACTGTGATCAATTATAAGCGTGCACAATGACCCCTAACCGCAGCGATACAATGCCTATTGTTACAGCAGTGTATTGTACTATAGTAAGATGTATACGAGTGTAATGACTAAATAGAGACTAGGTGCGATTCTCTCGAGCGATATCATGTCGCACCTCTATACACGTGTAAACACAATGTACTGTTGTATAGGTATACCACGTGTTCATCTCTCTGTGTGTGTCAGCCTCCTCCGTCAGGGTGTACCGTTACTGAGAAACATAACTACGGCCACGGATGTGTTAGTCGTGGCTGATACAGCAATTATAGTAGGTCACGTGCAAGTATGGTAGGTCACGTGCAATATTAAGTCACGTGCATACACATCATCAGTGTACGGCGTACACTAGGTAGGTACGACAATGTACAATGTACGACGTGCAAGATGCCCGTGTACCCGAGATGCTAACACCGTATAGGGTATATCCTGTATACTATACGATATAATGTATAATGTATAGTATACATTATACTGTAAAATATATAATATATACTATACATTACATTGTATAGGTTATATTGTAAATGCTTACCGTTCCAAATACAGGTTTTACACGATATGATTATACTATGTTATGGTTTTATCGTACGCGAATGGGTATAGGAAGTATGCGTTTTAGTATTGAATACTTTCGCAAGCATTACACTTCAACATTTGACTTGGCAATACTTTCACAAGGATCGTGTCAGCGTTTTGAAATAAAGATATTATCTAGGCCGATGTACAGAACGTATTACGTAATGCGGTGTTCGCGCGAGTCCATCAAAGGGTAGAAAGTACATGTGAATTAGCGTTAATTACGTAATATATGTATATCGTACATCGGCCTACATTAAGTCAACAATGTTTCAATCTAATCCCATGGACTAGTTAATCTGATTAATTACCTCGTACATCATTTCCTGCGGGATTACTGATAATAGAGATTATGTAATACCACGATAAAGTATAATGCAACATACATAAGAAATAGATAATCTATTTTGTAATTAATTATGTGTATGTATGTTTTTACAAAAAGTGTTCTTAAGGAAATATATTACATTAACACACACATATATATATATATATATATACAATATTATAATAATTATACAGTATATATATATACGATTATCATATATAATAATCATAGATTGTATTCACCAGTAACGAGTGTTTACTAAATAACAATCTGTGATTATAATAAACTAGAATTTCGTTCTATCGGTATTATTTATTCAATAGGTGGCGATACAGTCGTATAATGTACGACGTATACGTGTAGAATTAGGTAATGTAACTTCACTAAATATTTGATTGTACAAAAATGTTCACACTGTACCTTCCGTAATATTATAAACAGGAAGTATACTTAATATAGTGCACACTACCTTATACACTAAGTGGATTCTATACACAACACATCAAATCATGTTAACTTCCTCTATTGTTGTCTATGTGTGTAGGTGTATTATTATGACGGTGATATACTACTCGGGTGATCTATTGGGGGGGGGGTGGAGGGGTGGAAGGGGTTAATAGCAATACAGTACATACATCATAACACACACTCATGCGCAGTGAGAGCGTGTCAAGTATGTGTTATACGTACTGTTGTTAGGTGAGGGTAGTTACGATATACTACCATACAACCATTACTATTTATATCAGGTAGAATAGTTTTATAATTTGTTTATAGACATTTCTTTTTCTATAATAATAGTATTTATTTTTTTATAATAATATGTATTCATTGAAATCTCATATATATATATATATATATATATATATATATTGAATACGATACAAATAACGGATACGAATGGACCCCCTCAAGAAGTCATATACGTATACATGTTATAAATAACTATAGGGCCCGGACAATACAATACAATAGTAACATATATTATAATGTGTTTTGATTTATCGTTTTAGTTCTTGATTAACGCAAGAGACAAACAAGAACTGCCTGCATTGAATGACCTCTGGCTTACTAGCTTTTGCAATATCTAGTGAGCATGGTTTTCCCACTGAGATATATATGGCTATATAGACTATATACAAAGATTTTCCGAAGGAAAGATATCTTAAGAACACTTACGCGAAATCGTGTAATTCGAATTTGTATACAAAATACCCTGGTGCCACCTATAGCGGGTTACTTTTAGGAACTATGCGTTGTTTATAATGTAAATTCGTATTTAACTATACACTTTTAAAATGTTAAATAATATGCTTCAAATTAATATTTATATGATGAAAACTAAGTGTTCATTACTAATATATAACAAACAAATATGATATTAATGTTTTAAATGCTATAAGTATATATTTAGTAAGTAAAAGTTAATTTATATTGCATGTAATTTAATAGAGCAATGAAAACATTGTTGTATGCAAACAGAGCCGAACCTAAATCTATTTCAGTGATTTCGATACTACTACTAGCAGCGGTTGGGGATATTACTAAATTACGTTGCATGCATAGGGAGTGTTATATCTTTGCTTCGCAAAATATTTGCTATATATATATATAGACTATATATATATTTTGTATATATTGATTATTTGAATGAACGATAACACTGGTCTGCATTTGAATTTTTTTTGTTTGTTATCAAGGGTTTCTTAACTGATTATAAGCTACTTTTTGACACTGAATTCAAATCTGAAAACCGTTTTGCTCAATCAGCTCTAGTTCTTTTTTTATTAAACTTTTAATTTTGTCAACAAATATGAGAAATATTTCAAATAAATTATCAAGAAAAATATATTTAAGTGATATATATAATTTATTAGGAATATAAAATAATAATAATATGTATTAATATTATAGAATATTATTTAAATATTATATAAATGACTGTTTAATAGCTTTTCTCTTGTGTTTTGCATTAATATCCTTTTTTTTTAAACACCAACTGTAATCCGAAAGCATATTTATATCCCATTTTCCTTTATATTTATCTTTCATTATAGTTATATCCTGGAGAAAGCACTTTCCTTAAATACATTTGTTCTTCGCTAAAATCACCACAACTGCTTGGAATATAATCAAGATGGGATCTTAAAAAATGTATAATGGAGGAATAAAGGAATAGTATTCTATTGGGATTAACAAGATAATTCTAGATTATATTGTGTGAACCAGGATGTAAATTATTACATTCTGGCCATATGCGTCTTGAATAATGTTCTCGGTCAGCTCTAGTATCCCATTTGTAGAGAAAGCATGGGTATTTAGTATACCCAGATTGCATACACAAAAGTATGGTGACGATCTACAAATGTATATATTACAATAATAGAACATTTTAAATAATTATAATTATTATAATATATTAACTTCAAGTCTCCGAAAATCATCCAATTGTGAAAATTATAATTTAATGAATCAAGAAGTACAATCATATTATTGTAATTTTCTAATATACTAATTGAATAACCGACAGGAATTGAAGAGACTCTATTACCATTGTATAATAAAACTGTCTTAAGACTTTTATTTGATGAATCGATAAATAATCTCCAGTCTGGATCTGCATACGTAATACCCATACCTTCTACCAATCCAATAATATTGTTACAATATACAAGTTCTCCATTGGTAGTCAATTATTCCTAAACTCAATGTCACGACTTCGATACCAAGAGTATGTTGTTTCTTTTGATAACATTTGACGTTCTACTAATCTAGACCCAAATAATTGAGCAGATTCTTGTCTCTTGTTAACTCATTTAACTCATGTTGATTAAATGGATCAAGATTTCTTTTATTTTCAAGGGGAATGTATTCCTTTGATAAATCATCATTAATTTCATTTTTCTCATCTAATTCTGATGATGAATCAAGATTGTCTGGTGGTATTGGTATCGGAATATCATCATTATGAGGTACATACCGTATAGCTGAATGTATATCAGGATATATAACACGTGCTTTATTCTTCATATGTATTTCTACATATATAATTATATAAATAGTATAAAGGTATACATATGTATTCTATATATGAACCATTAATATTTAATATATTTAATATATGTTAAACAAGCAAAAATAACAATCTGATACATGATTCTGACCTTCTCTCCATATCATTGGTATTCCGAAATTTAAATATTTAATTTCTTATTATTCCAACGATGTACGTTAACTGTACAGGTTTTACAACAAATATGCTGTGCAAATAGTGTGTCTTGGTCTCCTAAATGCATTCTGAAATAATCCTTGTAGGTTTTTTTTATAAATGGCATTATATTTGACTTCTGATTCAACAATGTTAACTTACCACAAATGTAACACAACTTATCCGGATTGTTAATACAAGTTCTTCTATTCATGGTTAATGTAGTTTAAAATATGTTATACTTATTTAAAGTTTTATGATGTAATGATATTATTGACTTATTTAAAATAATGATTTTTATATGTTAATTTCAAGAGTCAGAAAATTATTGTAAATTAATATACAATATATTTCTGAATATTTAGTAATTACATATTAATTAACTTATTAAGGGAATACCCCTAATCAACTCCCGTACCATTTGTACACTATTTATATATTACTAACACATTTATATAATAAAATAACTAAATATATAGGTATGAACGGATTAAAATACTGTATAATTTTTATATGAAATCCTATATTTTCCTTAGGAAATTTCTGATATTTCCAAAAAAATAAAAATTTGAATAAAAAAAGAACTAGAGCTGATTGAGTAAAATGGTTTTAAGATTTGAATTCAGTGTCAAAAAGTAGCTTATAATCAGTTAAGAAACACTTGATAACAAAAATGATGCAGACCAGTGTAATTAATGATATGAAATATTAGTATCATAGTATGATCTTACGGTATATTATTGTTGTATAATACTTGTTTATAACAATGCAATGATTCGAGATTCGTATAGCATCACACGAATATATAGTGTTGTCGGTTGTCCACCATATAGGGGACATACATGTGTACACAAGTATGTCTACATACGCAGTACACTGCACTGTTTGTGTACTTATTAATCAATATATAATGTACTGAATATTATTTAGATAAACAACATATATAAATACACAACATATATATATATATATATACATATATATATATATATATATATATATATATATATATATATATATATATATATAGTGTATTATTTCATATATAATAAAGTAAACTGCCGAAGATACATGTAACTTAACGATATACCGATTACTCAACATTGCAGATTAGTCAACATCACATACTATTATATATATATCTATATATGATTTAATTAATAATTTAATATATTGTACATGTTAATAACAATCATATTTGTTTACTAATATAAGTAAACGTGCATATAATTTAACAGTTTAGTTATACCTGTATATTATATATATATAGGTGTAAATATATAATATATAATGTATATTTGCATTACACTCTATAACATATATATTGCATCAGCATATCTTATCATATCGTATGTTATATTACAAAAATTATAGCATATATGCTATATATTATGCAATAACATATTATTAAATAAATTAAGTTTTGTTTTATTTTCTGTATTACTAATATTTAATATATAATAATTTAGATATATTATTAAATATTTTCAATTTATAATACATTTTCAATTAGATACTAAAATATCACCAGTCGGTTCGCAATTATATAATCATGATGACAATATAGTTTACACATTAATCATACTACTGTCTTATACATGTTTAATTCATTTGATGATAGGATTTAAAATCTCATTATAATATATTATATGTATATATATATATATAATATTATATATATGTCGTCATTTATTAAATATATCTCTTATGGATTTATATCTATAGATATACATATATAAATCTGTATATATATATACATATAATATCATATAGTATACATTAAATAATATATACTATAGATAATCATTAATTTTAATGATAAATAATATTATTTATGAATATTTTAATTTAAATAATTATGACTATAACTAAATATAGGTAACATATTTTATATTATACTTATATATATATATATATATATATTAAAAGAAGAATTATACATACTCATAATCTGATAATGCATCTATCTAAGATTACCAATCTATTATATATTATAGTAATATCAACGATTTTGCTTCGCAAAATCTTTAGTAATATCAGTATTATTCTTAGGTTTTTAAAACAGTTAACAATTGTATCACATTTTACGTTATTTCATGATAGATATATTTATAAAATATCATACATAATTAAAGTATCTACTACGAAAATAGAAATGCACATACTACATAATGTACACCTAGACTATAGTATACACCATACACGACTATAGTTGTAATGTGCGATAACAACGTGCCACTACCAAAGCCCCGGGGCTTTGTCACTACTATGTCCGATATACCGACCTTACTAACGGATGCGACTATCACAGACGCCAGAGACGACTAGCGAGAGTTAATTAGTCGATTGTGTTCATTAACATAAGAACAAATATTAACACATATAATACCATATATACATATAGTTTATACATGTATACATGCATGTATACACTATATATATATAGTGACATGTAAAGTGTGATATCGTACTATATAAGTGTGAACTATAACGTTAGTTATAATTACATAATTATTTCATAAGTAGGAATAATAGTTGATAGAATAGATATACATATACTTATATATGTATACAGTTTATTACTATATATATATATATATATATATATATATATATATATATATATATATATTTCATACAGTATACATTATTCATATATATACTGTATACATTATTTATTTGTTCTACTTTATCTAATAATACTATTCAAATACATATGTATTAACTGATGTTGTTATAGTAATCATACTTCAAGTGCAATTAAGGGGATTCGCGGCCTTTTAAATGCGTTGAAAATAATTTTTTTTTTATTTGAGAAAAGTATTATTTAATATATATTTAATATTCTCTGAAACTTGTAGAGCAAATAAAGACTTATAAATGATACAATTTGATAGTTTAGTACAAGACCTAATTGGTAAAATAAAAATGTGTAAAAAATGGCGTACATTATAGCAAAATACTCATATTTTAAACTTATAATATGATATCTATAAGTTTATATTTTTAAATAATTTTAAATGCAGTGTTATATACGATCTATTATATAATATGATGTCAACTAACGATATATATGATTAACAGATTATTAAATACTTATTTATAATCATTTATGATTGCATATTATTTTTCATTCTATAGAATTATAATTTTGAAAATAATAACATTTTATAATTGACCCATAATTTAATTCAATCTGTACTTAGATCTTTATAGTTATTTCTATAATGTTCTTATACATATATGTCTCTACGTAATTTACGTACAATGTACACATACGCCATACGTGTACGACGTACGTTAAGCCGGAGCGGCTCGGACTTTTTTTGTTGAAAATTGCTGCACCTTCTAGCATTTTATGTTTGGAGTATTTCTGTCACAATGGTATACTTTTTTTTTTTTTACATGTAGTATTCGCCGTGAGCCAGAGCTTTTAAAAATACCTATAAATATTTTTCTATAGAAAAAATACCGCTATTACCTATATTGAAATCACATGACAATTACATTATAAACCATTATAAACAACTAATTTTCAAATTTATATTCATTTTATTATACTTTTTAACCACGAACCTTCTTACTAATACACCTTTTTATATTTTATATAACCCCAAACCATTTACTAAATGACAAATAACAACATATATGGATATAATCGGCTAATCTTACTGTATAAATAATAACTATAAAGATATTCGAATATGGGATATTGGTACTAAAATGAGATTTTATATATTTATGCTATTATAATAAAATTTGTATAGTTGGAATGCTTATCAAATTCTATAATAGAAGTCATATCTTAGTTTTTTTTAATTTTTATTTAAAAAAAAGTTATGACCACAATTGTGAAAAAAAAATTAGTAAATATGTTTAATTTTGTAGATAGAAATTATGAATGTATTAATTTATTTATAATACATATTATAACATAACTCATTCAATAATGAATATTATATAATGAAATTAACATAATATATATATTATAAATATAAAAAATGTTAATGATGTTAAATCGAAGTTTCAAATATTTCCTATCTCCTCCATGTTAAACTTCCTATCTCTTCATGTTAAACTTTAATGAGGTGGCGCACATCCAATAATTAATTTTTTTAATTTTTTTTTTGTATTCAATTTAATATGTTATCTAGTTAATATAAAAAAATGTGCAGCAATTTTCAAAAAAAAATTACCGAGCCACTCCGGCTTAACGTACGTGTACAATGTGCGACGTACAGTTGTTTAATTTATTATATTCATATCTATTTTTAAATTTGTACTTTTTTTTTAATACAAAATATGAACATATTTAATCGAAATTATTCTTGAACTTATATGCATTATTAATAATATGACGGTAATTATGACCGCTAAACATTGGTGTTCAGATATAGCTATAACTATACTATACATGGTATTAAGTTTGGCCATTAATGTATTAACATATATTCAGATATTGTTTATAATGATCTACTCCACTTTAACAAGTAATAGGTAACCTATAGGTAAAGTATACTTTAGATACGGATTTATGTAACTCGTACAGTACACGTGTACACACATTGTTGTTTATGTCTGTCACTCACCCTTAGTGTACAGTATACGTGTATATACGCTTGATGATCTCGGTGTTATACAATAGTAGTATTCCATATTATTCGGTTGCAATGTCCGAATTATAATGTTTTCTCAATTAGCTCAATTAATTATAAATTTCAGAATATAGTCTATAGACTTTACTGGCGTGCTACACATTTGACAGGTGTATCTTGTCGTAGTTATTGTGTTTGTATGATGTCTACACACATACAACATGGTTACTCCTATACTGACGCATAGGAATGTGTATCACATGGTACCTGTATATCAAAAATCCAGATCTTACTGAATATATATATATATATATATACTAAAATAATATAATTAAAATAAGAATATAATCATTAATAATTTATTACATTATTCATAAGATATAAATTACTTTACGCGTCGATTAATAACTAATCATTTACGTATACATTAATAAATCATACAATTAAATACTACTATATTATATAATATATAAGATAATATATAATATAATATATTATATAATATATTATAAATTGGTATTTACTCGTTGATTATAATTTTAATATTACTTTTTACTTAAAAGTAAACCTTTTGGATAAATACGTTAATACAAACATAATCATATTTATAGATACATAATATACTAATTATTGGAATAAATAAACCTTATATATTAGAGATTTTAACATTATAATATAATGTTACATATATATATATATATATATATATATATATATATATATATATATATATATATATATATTATATATATATATATATATATAGATATATACATACCTACATACATATATTGATATGTATATACATTATTGATAGTGAATATCTTAATTACGATATGACTGGCATGTACATACTGTTGGTATGTATAATATAGTATAATATACTATAATAGGTATACCTACATACGTCTCAGTCATATACACACGTGATACACGCTATGTGTGTGTGTGTGGGTGATGTAGAGAGGATGCGGAGACTGGACAGTAAATCATATAGAGAAGACAGACAGACGTATCTATCTAAATATAGACTCGCGAGTGCGGGTATCGACCTCTAGCGTAGAATACAGGTACTAGAAGACACGTGGTGTAGTAGTTACGTAATAGGGCGTGATTTATAATTAATGAGTGGAGCCGACTTCTACCGAGTCAAACCGACATCTGTCGAGATTCCTTTAGAGGGTATGACTTATCATGGTAAGTATGGCAGGTAAGGACAGGTAGACATAAGGACATATTACCATTGTTGTACCTGCCCACTGTTTTAACTGACATTATACTATACAAACTTGTTTATTAAAAAAAGCACACTATAAATAATAATTCGAAACACTGTATACTAGTAAACATTTATGTAATATATATATTTATTAATAAATATATATATGTATATATACATATATAATATACAGTAATATAAACATATATAACAATATAGTGACTCGAATAATTGTTAAATGAGTGGTATTTTTAATAAGTATACAGTGTATACTATATTAACTATGTATATTATAGTATACGGCTATATAGCTGTAAGACATGATATGTATTATATGTTGTCGACCTCTCTAAATAAACACGAGAAAGTAGTAATTACTGATAATGTCCCGTCTCCCCCGCCCCCTAATGCTTCCGGTCCCTTTCATTGTGTTACGTCACACCCCTCTGTATTGTATTATGTAACACACGGGAGAGAACAATGTAATCACCATAGCAACATAGTAATATGTGACGTCATAGTGTTTACATAATAGATCGTGTGTAGATTAAATATGTAATGTTTTTATTATTATGATGGTAATAGTAAATAACGATAGATTGTAAGTGGAATCACGATTATAAAATTACATACGTTTGTTTATATTATATACTATATAATACTCAATATATGTAATATACTAATATACTATATATTTAAATATATTTAAATTTAATAATAAGTAATATATGTATGCTACAAAAATCGAAGAAAACAATATATATATAATGCAGCAAAGAAGTATGACGAAATAGTATATAATAAACGATGTCTAGACTAATAGCAGCATAAAGTTGAGGAGGATACCTAGTGATCTCCTCTTATCAAGGTCAGACATCGGAGTGAGGCTAGATAAAGGTCAAGCCCTATAGGATACCGTAATAAAGATAACGGTTATTTACTTTAGAGGTCCATTCACACCGGTACCGGTCATTGCACACGTCCATACTGCGACCCATACACGCATTAATCACATACTGGGTAGTGGAGGCTATATAAAGGGGTATCCCACACACCAGTATTTGGGGCATACCGCCGGAAATAGAGTAACTTTAAAACGATGTTATATCGAGTTGTAATGCTATATGCCACTACAATTGTAGTTAACTTGCTAGACAATCACTTTCTAGCAAACATTTCCAACAATATTTCCGGAAATACTGGTAGTGGGACCCCTTTAATGTCTAGTAAGCCAAGTAAACTACGTATCATAATACTATATACTACCTATTTGATGTTATTCATTATTACCTATAGGTATTATAATATAACATTACCTTATAAGGTGTGGAACCAATGATAATATATCATTAGCACCTATAGCTTCTACCCCTTATATTGGTATACCAATAATCTTAGTAAATGATTTCATATTATTTACCATGTGTTTCTTATTAATATTGTAATCTATCAAATGGGACCTTTCTTCTAATAATATTACCAGGTAAATTATATTCGTATACGACATTTATATATACGTATTTATATATATATATATATATATATATATATATATAAATAATAATGCACACATATACACATACGATAACACACATATATATATATACATTATTAAATAGACATATGTTAAATACATTATACATAATACATTATATTAATACATACATTAGGGAAGTCGAATACAATTTATAGGGTACAGATCGTTAAAATATCACCAAAATTTACCATGTACCATAAATAGGGTACACGACTTTATGCTCACTAGGGTAGTACAATATACATATTTTGTAGGGTACATATATGATCAATATTAGGGTAACTGACTGTTAAATGCACTAGGGTACACTCTATATATTTATTAGGGTACAGCTATGTTAAATATTAGGGTAAGTGACTATTAAAATTACGTATCATGCAATTTAATTACGGTACATAATATGTACTACATATCTTACAATTGCATTAGGGTACACGGTATCATATAATTAGGGTACAACCAGCTAATATTCTTTAGGGTACAGTTTAATCATTTTTAGTTTACTCAGCGTATTTATTCAATTTAATCAAACAGCTATGGGGACACTACTTACACCCTAAAAAAGGCACTCGCTGTACCCTAATTGTTAACAGTGTATGTATTCACATGTAGTAATTATGTTCATTACAACAAAAATGATCGCAATCTATACACATAATTAAATAATATAATATATATTATATTATATATATATATTATATATTATATATATATATATATATATATATATATATATATATATATATATTAATGTTATACGTGTTCATATCGTAATGATACGATATATTATAATGATGTAATATGATGTAATACTATTATTAGATGAAATGATGATTATTAGATGTATTCTAAAAAGAATGAAATATTTGAAATATATAAAAAGAACGAATATATTAACTATATATTTATATTTTACATTTCGTATAATACATCTATGATATTAACTCGTAAAATGACGGTCTTGCATGATTAATACACATTGTTTATTGCATAATACGTGTCATGGTAATAAATAAAGATAAATTAAATTATTATTATTATTCTCCGTTTTTATTATATAATATTTATGCTACAATAATACATATACTATGCATATCATTATATCACTAACATTATAATATTATATTATATATGAATATCACAATTATACATTTGATTACAATTTGTATTGCATAACATAGTAATGTATAGCTCGTTATATATCACGTGCTAGAATCATACTTTACGACCCGATAGTACGTAAATAATACGTGACCTTGATATATGATATATTGTTAGTTATACCAAAATCTTGGTTATACATAATAGCATACTATACGCTATAGTATAATGCAGCCATTGTTTCTAATGATATTGATACAATTTGCACCTTGATATTATATATATATATATATTAATATTTTATAGAATATATAGTTTAACACTATAGTTATAACTATAGTGTATAATATATAACTATAATATATTATTAACTATATATATATATATATATATATATAAATGATGTTGTTGCCGAAATACGAAGTGCAATGATGGATCGTGGCAGATGAATAATTTCAAAAAGATCCGACTAATTAGGTAATATATATTTATATACGTATCACGTATTATAATACTAATTATAATTTAGATATAAATGTAAGTACAATTATGTTATAATACAACTGCAAGCAATAGTAAGATAGTGTCTACAGTGCGTGGGTACGTGTTTGTGTGTGTGTGCGTGTATATATTATTGATTACATAACATTCTCAGGAAATACACGATGACATCATTACCGGCTCTAGTGATGAATGCCAATACCACATGCAAGTGACATCTACTGATTACATAGGACATTATGGATATAGTGATTGACGTAACCATAATATATATATATACTACTCATTCATTTTATTAAGTTTTTATTTATAATAAAATAAATATAAATATAAATAGTATGTATCTTTTAACTCTAAATTTCTACAATACGCGTATACATTTACTATTGTGGTCCCAGTAACAATATATATATATATATATATATATATATATACATGTAGACAATATTGTTAATCTAATCACTACATAAACCTAACCCCTAATCCTCCACGTATACGTTTCCTTCGGAGGATTAGGGGTTAAGTGCATGTAGTATGTTGATGCAGTTTACTATAGTAAGCTATTCAATAAACCAGCATCAACCTCTATAGATAAGTATACACCTGTTGTGATCTAAACATTATCCCCATGTAAGCTCTGCTACACATAGATAACATATGTACCATACAGTTGCACTGGATACGCGTGTATGGTACAATGTACCCACTGTACACTGTACACACTAGGGATGTAAATGATGCCGAGCCGAGACTATTGGTTTTTGATGGCGAGCCAAGACTTTCATTTTCGGAAAAAAAAGAGCCCGAATTGATACTCTAGCCAAACGAGCCCGAGAGAAGCCGAGTTGAGACTTTTACAATACTTTACCGAGTCGAAATGATGCTTTTTTGAAATTACATTTTAATACTAATTTTTATATATTTCACATTTACATCAATTTAAAAAAAATAATATGCGCCAACTTATTGACTTACTCTCCAAGATTCAGTGAATAATAATGTAAATTTCATATAGTGGTGTAAATAATACCGAGCTTTTTGATGCCGAGCCGAGACTTTCATTGTCGGAAAAAAAAACGAGCCCGAGCCGAGTTGAGACTTTAGGTAACTGAGACTGAGACTGTATCATGCTTTAGATTTGTGCATCATTTACATCCCTATAGGGACACTATAGTACACACTATTGCTATATCTCTATTGTTATAGTATATATACTATAAGGGTAATACTTTTTTTAATATAATTATAGTACACATGTGTGCTGCAGTATACAGTGTAATATATATATATATATATATATATATTATTATTAAGTATACCCTTATAGTATAGCAATAGCCATTATGTTAACGAACATGCATGATCAAGTATAGTAACACTGTTTACACTTATTAACTTTCATAGTAAACAAATAGTAACACGCTGTCAATCACACTGAGAGAGTGCTATACACGGTAGTAAGGTTATGCATATAGATACGGTGTTGGGCTAGATGAGTAATTAGCGATATCTTTATACCTCGTCTTATTTTCGATCACCGGTAGTGTAATTCACCGGTATGACAAGGATAAAAAGAGCTACTCCGTCAACTCGCGGATTCTCGTGAGATGTAACGAGATGTAACGAGACGTAAAAAGAGCAATCTCGTTCTGTAAAGATCGGCACTTATTAACGTCGCCAGTATCGCTAATTCCTAAGAATTATAAATCATTAACCGAGCTAGCATACGTATGCGTGTAGGCGTGGGTGTGTATGCATGTACGTGCATGCGTGCAGACGTGCGCTCGTAGACGTGTGTAGCTGCGGATACCTAGTGATTTATTGAACATGAAATCGATAAATTAATATATCGATTAATGGATGCATAGATAAATATTCTATTTATAAACTTGTGTGCGCGCGCATACACACACGTGTAGGTGTGTGTGTGTGTGTGTATGTGTGTGTGTGTGTGTGTGTGTGTGTATGTGTGTGAGTGTGATAATATCATATACATCCAATACGTTAACGTATACATGCTTATAAGCTTAAGAGCATACAATCGTGAGTTAGATAAATCAGAACATTTACAAATTGTATTACAATAAGATGATTTATATATAACATAACTTATATGTGTTTGTAAACATGTAAACCATATATAGCGAGGTAATAGTGATATTATGATTATATATATATGAATAATGATACATACCTATACAAATATATATATATATATATATATATATATATATATATATATATATATATATATATATATATATACACACACTATTAATATACATATGACTATATACATAATATTAATGAATACTGCAGCGATACAGAACCCCTACGATATGTTATATCTGAACAACACGGCAGAGTGGGGCTTCACAATGCTATCTTTATTACTATCACTAGAGGGACATACACCACTAGGGATATAATACAGAGGTCAATGAGGAGTGTGCGAACAAACACTAAAGGTCACGTGTGATACTTCCTTGTCACGTGTCATAGTTCCTCGTCACGTGACTTATATGAACATATCCGCTGAGTGAATACGCCCCCCGGACCAGAGTCACGTGATTAATGTTACGTAACAATAGGTCAGCAATAACAATGCAAAGTGTCTATTGTAATCGCATCACGTGTCTATTGTGTTCACATCGAGTGTTGTTCTCCACTGATCAGTCCAGAAAACGCGTTTGTTATCTATACCAAATGTTATCTAGGCTTATTAGGAAATATTTAAAAGAATGTTAATATATTATTTATAACATAATGCTTTTTAAAAATGTTATTATTAATATTATATATTTATTTTTCTTTTATTATGACTATAACTATAACTATTAATCTTATCTACTTATATTATAATGCCAAGTTAAGACTATTATAATCACATATCTCTATGATAAATCATCATCAAAATAATGTTCATAATTTCATGGTAAAAGTAGAGTAGGGGAGATAACGGAGTAGTGGCCGATAATTTATAAGCCTCAGTATACTTCTAATATATCGATAAATATTTAATTGTAAGATCTTATATTTTTTGAATATGCTATAAATCATATAGGTTTAGAATACTATGATTTCACTTTTATATATTACTGAATATTTAACTTAAGTATTTATCTTTTAACAAGTTATTAAGCATTAAAAAAGGTATACAAAAGCATTAAAATAAGGCAAGTCCGGGGTAGTGGCCGCTAGTATCAGAATATGCAATAGGTGTCTCGTAATGTATTCGATTTATATATTTTTAATTATATAATATAAATAATTATATTTATGATGCATACGCACCTTATTTGGTCCAATAATTTAAGTATATATACACACACTCACACACATACATAAGTATAATTATATATAATCATGTTTTTGTTAAATTTGACAAAAGTTGATTATGTAATAAATTAGAGTCATTAATTAATTTAAAAAAAAATGTACTTTATATTATTGACATTTTGATCATCTAAATAACAACTTGTTATCCTATTTAGAACCATTTAAGCGTTACTTAAAATGGCCACTACCTCGTTCCGTCCCCTACATAATAAATAATCATTCTTATCACATAGATAGATTAGGATTACGATACGGCGTTTTGTTATCTAATCTCTAATCTATAATCCAAGTATCTAACCCTGATTATTTTATTATTCATAATATACATTTTACCAATTAACTAATGTTAATAATTGTGATGGTGATATAATTTAGTATATATAAATATATATATATATATATATATATATATATATATATATATATAATATATTATATATATTATATATATATATTTATATAGGTAATTCATGGAATAATAATTAAATTATTAAAAAGTGGAATAATAAATAATAAATAATATAATATAAAACAAAATAAATAATTATGTATCTATTTTGTATTGAAGTGCCCGAGGAGATGGGAGGAAATAAAGGAATTATTTACAATGCCTATACAATGCCTATCAATTGTTATGATACTAATATATTTATATAAAATGTACAACCATATTACATACACGCATATATGCATACATACATACATACTTATATACATGCATACTTATATATATATATATATATATATAATATAAACTATCGTGATGTAATTGAATTGTATAAGAGTAAGCCGTTATGCAATATTACATAACATTTTAGAAATCGACACTCGTAGGGGGGCCTGTTTATATATTACTTATATTATTAGATTATAAGTATTCTAATAAACTGTGTAACTCTATTATTAGACGTGAGATGGTTTACTGCTATAGATATAACCTTATATGGGCCTACTAAATCTATAAATAGACACGCGTATAATGTACGTCGTACAATGTAAGTCGTGCATAGATATTAGTGTAGAACAAACGCATATGTGTGATAAATGTATTATATACACCGTACTATTTATAATAGGTTATAACATATATATCATATCTGATAGTATACTATGCGATTATTATTTAAATAAAGGTAGGAATCGTGTTCTGTATGTGCTATACATTAATGATGAGTCATACATTACTTTATTATAATATACCTATAGGTATACCTTTATTAGGTATATGTACACATCATGATGTATGTGCTTTTATTAGTGTGACTAATCATAGTTGATAACATGGTGCATGAACTCATATGCATACATTTGTATATTTATATAATAACTGTCTGTCCATGTATTGATATATTTCTAATATATTTATAATTAATGACAGGCGCATGGTAAAACGTAACATAACGTAAACATATACACTGTACATTGTAACTTATTATACTTGTTATACAGTTACTGTAAAGAACGCAACTACATGTCCTATAGTATGTACTGCAGTATACTACATGTACAACGTACTATAGTTATGCGACAGTGCACTGCGCGGAGAACACCACCTACACTTATACTACACCTATCTAATGAACTAAGCAACTACTTTATACTATGCAGTGTACACCGTACATTGTACAGTGTACACTGTATAATGTAGAGTGTACAATGTAGAGTGTACAATGTAGAGTGTATAATGTAGAGTGTATAATTCAGAGTGTACAATGTAGAGTGTACAATGTACAGTACACAGTACAATGTAGACTGTACAATATACAGTATAAATCGTACATACATCTAACAATTCTTACATGAAAGAATACATCGAAATCTATCGTTGATAAGCCATCGTCTTGTTTGGTGATGTATGTTATTAAGGATGGGCAACGTGTTAATAGGATGGCTATGTGAATCTGATTAACAGAGTTTGTATATTATACATGCATATATGCATAGAAAATCGATCAATAATTATTAGGTTCAACCTAAGTTCGAATTTCTCAATAACAATACTATATATATACTATAGTAATACTATATGGTATTACAAATATTAGTATAGTATGATTCCATAGAATATTATATATATATGTATATTATTATGGTGATATAAAAGATTTTTCTAAATATTTGTATTTACAATTCTTTAATTATCCCATATACACACATATTCACGAATGCATACCAACAATAAAATTCCCACAGACACACATATATTTATTATTTAAAATATTTACAAATAATAATATAAATTAAATATTATACACATATATATATATATATATATATATATATATATATATATATATATGTATAATTACTAATTAATATACTACACGCATATCGCGTAATACTATATAATATCAATTATACTAACTATATTTGATATGAATCGATGGGATAATAAACTCGCTTACTCCCCTCCTAAGGCATACACATGAGTATCTATCGTTATCTACGGCGTGTTGACCGGCGATGTAGATGTTGACCGGGCAGTGGATAGTTAGATAGTCACCGGCGGTGGTGACATCGCGCTCATCGAGCTGATAGATATTGCGCGACCGGTGAGGCGGGCGTCCCATATCGATCCGGCTCGTGGCGGGCGTTTATCGATAGCGTTCGACAGATGTTATGTTGTATGGCGGTTTCGACTGGTCGTGCTCGCTTGACCGTGACGTATCTTCATGGAAACGTTGTCCTGCACTTGTACGTGGGGAAGTTATTAACCGTGATTGATATTATTTATACGCTAGAATCGATAATGATATCAGAATAACGATGGTATTTAAATACTATTGATGTAGTTAGGAGAATGTTAGTAGGATAATATATATATATATATATATATATATATTTATATATATATGGGAAAGTAACCTAATACGGACACTTTAACAATAAATGTTCTTAACTTTGTATGAATCATTATTTGTATTCAAAAATTACAATATATTAATATTATATGATTATAGATATTATTGTAATTTTAACATTTTATTTAATCTTTTATTTCCATAGATAACGGGGGTGTCCATATTCGCTACCCATGTCCGAATACGGACAGTGTCCGTCGGACACCCTGTGTTATAACATATATAATACATATAATACCGACACCCTATATACCATTATATATACTATATATTATTGATGAATCAATCAGACAAATTACAATTACGTTATTTATAATTAATTTTATAAAAAATATATTATAATTTAATTAGTTAATAATTTATTTATTTTTATTATTTTTTAATTAATAATACAATTTAAGTATCTAAATAATAATTTTTTTAGAATTAATTGTATTGGTGGTATTAATATTATAACGCACGCTATTTTTTATGAAAATCAGAATAGTTCATATATGAACTATTATATATATATATACGTATACATATTTATACGTATACGCTGTGCGCTGATTGGTTATAGGGTGTCCGTATTAAGACATCTAGAGTGTCAGTATTATGTACTTATATGACCTATAGATATATGCTTATAACTTTAATGAATATTTAATAACAAATATAGAAATTATATATATCATTTTTAGAATGCTTTATATTTTAATAATATAGTATTATATTTTATACTATTTGTATATTCTTATATTCTCATATATCAGAAATATATTTAATAGTTAAAATATAAAAAATACTATTTAACTATTTATGAAATTATGAATATTTTATTCATTAAACATTTTTTGTAAGATTTATGGTTTCTGAGATACCGAGCCTGTCCGTATTCGGGCACTGTCCGTATTCGGTTACTTTCTCCTAAATATTTGAGTCTATTATTTATGCTATTATGCTGCTATTATGAGGTTATTATATTATGTTGGGACATATAAATGTATGTAATATGTACATGATATATATTATTATGTTACATTATAAGTATATACTAAATATCGTATAATTTAAAATAAGTAAACGTGTTGCATTCATTACTCTAATGTATTATATTAATCATTTATGTTAGCCTGGAACAACTCAATACTGCTATCTCCAATATAATTATAACTTCGCAGTATGTATCATTGTATAGGCATACTTAATGTAATTTAGTTATAGGATTTATTATTGGGAGTAAATATATAATTTTAATATATATTGTTGATCAACAATGGCGAAAGGAAATTCGCGAATAGCGTATAATATAATTTGGATATAATGGATAGGGTATATTTTTTTATAATCACCATATATTTTTGAGAATATTTAAGTTCAATATAATATAATTAAAATATCGTGTGTGATATACAAGAAGCTTCTCTAGAGAATATATGCAGGAATAATATCAAGTTTGTAATTAAGAATAAATTATTTAATACAGAATTGTAATTCGTAATATAGTAAATAGGTATAATATAAATATGTAGATAAAACCTATATGTAGATATAATATAAATTATATTATATTTCACTGTATAATGTATACGAGTTAACTTCGATAGTGAATTAAAGACCAATTCAAATCAAACCTAATACCACTACTATCATGTAATAACGAACCTATTCAATTAATATACAAAATATCTAATGCCAGAGTTATTATAACATATATGTATGTCAATTATTACTGTATATATATATATATATATATATATATATATATATATATATATATATATATATATATATATGTATGTAATTATTTCATAAGGAAGATTTAATTAAACCTACAATTATTTATTTATATTTAAAAAATGGTTACATTTTTATGTCCCCCCACTTTAAAATCTAGGGGGCTTCCTATGTATTGGTCCCCACCAACTTTTATCATAACATTTATTTTAATTGGTTGGTCCAACCCCTACATACAAAATCGTTCCAGCGCCCCTAATGATAATGTGTTTATTGAATTATTTATTCTAGAAATAATTTGACCAATACTGTAGATAGTACACAACCTTATTAATTTCATTATAATTTAATAATTATTAACTATTATTGAGAAAGTAATTCTAATTTAGTTGTTTAGTAATAAAGAACTGTGCGTTAAATGATATAGATATTTTATTATTATTAAGATCTTCATTTATGCCGAAATATGCCTTAGATGTCATACATCGTTATGCCATACTCTATCAATATCTTTTTAAAAAGTAGATTACGTTATGGAATAGAATTATTCGATTGTCCATGTGATTCTTAATAAATTATCTGCAATTAAATATTTGCCCTACCGTGTAACTATTTTTTCTTAAGCCATCTGTCAATATAATTCTGATTAGGAGGTTCAGCCTATCAGTTAAGCCTCATATCACTCTTTTGTTTTACAGATTGTCTGATATAGTTGTGTTTATATCTCCATTGTTGATCCATCATGTGTATGTATACACACAGGTATGTCGTATCTCATTCTTTGATGAGTCCACTGGTGATGTGGTAAATGCCGCGTGATGTAATACATTACATACGATTATAATAAATGGGTGTAACATTGGTTGATATTAATCGTTATCGTAATGATCTATTTTCAGGTTTTCAGGTTTAAATGAAAGTTGTATACATTATTTAAATGTTCAGTCCACCTACGTAATGTTGCATCTTCATCATTAATATGATTATCATATTACTCTTCTATTATGTACGATTTTATTGAGTTCGTATTTATAACAGATTGTAATGTATTATTTTCTTTTTTGATGTGGTACCTTACAACAGTTATTTAATGATTTACTCCGCTCATTAAACTATTCTTCCTTTTCTATATCACATCTTTTTTTATAGTAAATTGTATATGTCTTTGTATTTTTATGCTTCTTCATTATGTTTTCTTTTCTGTGGCTACATATTTATTTTTTTTGTTATAAAGTACCACTGTTTTTTGAATTACTCTTTAATATTATGAATAAATGATCATAGCCTGTTGTTATGACATGTATACATTTAGTTCTTCTAAGTTTAATATAGACATTTACTTGCCAGATATTAATTGAATAACCTATTTTTCTTCCCTATTTAGTTTTTCTACATAGAATATTACTATGTTACTTATGGTAATATTATAAATTTTAGCTATATATTAGCAATTTTTTATCTATATTAGCATTTTAGCCTTATGCTACACAGTACTAGGTCATGGTTTCTACCACCCAGCTAACAGTAAGAGCAGCATAATACAGCATAACAGCATATGCTAGAGCCTCACATGTTTACATTGTGCTATTATGCTGCTATTAATTTGTCATAATATTATGCTGCTGTTATGCTGCTGTTATGCTGCCATTATGCTAATATTATGCTGCTATTCATTTTAAAAGTATATTATGCTGCTATTATGCTGCTATTATTATAATAGCAGCATAATATACTTTTAAAATTAATATCAGCATAATATTAGCATAATGGCAGCATAATAGCAGCATAATATCAGCATAATAAACATTTAATAGCAGCATAATAGCACAATGTAAACATTTGAGGCTCTAGCATATGCTGTTATGCTGCTATTATGCTGCTCTTACTCTTTGCTGGGCATACAGGTTGTGTGTATTACTTTATTTATAATAAAGATAATATTTATAAAATAATAAAACATCAAGGAGTATGAATATATCGAGTTGATTATGAACCATATTTTACTAAAATAAAATAAATCAATAGGATCAGGTTAACGGATCAGGTACAATAATATCATCAGTAGATAATTCTACTGCATACTAGCGAATGAATTACATATTTAGTCATGGAAAAGGTAAGCTTATAACGATATTTTCTAATATTATATAGAAAATAGTTAGCAGTGCGTATCATATTATTAATATGTGGAGATTAGTCTAGGTGAGAGATTATAGTGAAACCAAGGGTCGTTATAGATTGAGAAGTTGGAAGAGATGGTAGAAAAATATTAGTGATTGATAGAGGAGAAATGGGTCTTGAGAATATGATAGTATTAGTTTTAGTTATATTTAAGGTAATGGAATTATGAGAGAACTAATGAGTGAGATCAGTAATACGATTAAACATAGATATTCGAATCAGGCCATAATCACTAGAACTCGGAAATGGCTATATATCTAAAGATCATCGGCATAAAGATGATAGTTAATATTAGGATATTTTTGACAAATTATTTTATTGTAAGAATATAAATAATGAACAATATAAGGCCATGTATGTTAAAATAAGGAAGAAACAACGATGAGTTAATCTTCACCGAATATGTTCTAAACAAAATACATAAACTTGCTGTGGACTTGACCGTGTAATACACGGCGTACGCCTGTACATACACGTGTATACCAATTTCATTAAGTCCAATAGAAAGAATATTGTGATCGAGAGCATCAAAATCACTAGATAAGTATAGTAGTACGAGATACAATGGGCTTTATTATCAATATATACGAGAATATCATTAATGATCAAAGTAAGGGAAGTTTCGTGGGTTTTACCTGATAAGGTGAAAGATAATTTGTAAGCTTGCTTAGAAGATATTCCATAACTACCGAGCATATCAGTAAAGTATGACGATTTGGTAGAGAGAAGTTTATTCTTTTAAAGCGATCGACAAGCTTTACATGCAATAAGATCAGAGTCAAGTCTAGAGGATGCATATTTACGCTGTAGTCTACGAAGTAGTTGCCTTAGTTTTATAATATCAATATTAAACCAGGGATACTTAGAATAAGATCGGTTGATAAGAGTAATGGAGGGTACACAAATATCAAGGGAATGAGATGATGTCAAATTAAAATAATCAAAAAGAGTAGACAAATCAGAATATATACTGTTGTTAAGTTGATGGAATATAGAGTTAACACACATTGTTTTATCTATAGAGGAGATTTTCCGAAACTATCTAGAAGGTCGACTAATTTATATCACCGGCAAGTTCAAATCAAATAATATGGAAAGTGATCAGATATTAGAGAACTTTGAGTAGGATATGAAATTAATTTAGAACTGCTAAATATAAAAAAAGTCAATATTATTACTATTAGTGTTAGTAGTAAATAAAACATGTTTCGTCAGGGAATACTCAAATATAAGTTTATTCAGAGATAAGGAAGCACGATTTTCATTATTAATTTGAATATTAAAATCACCAAGAATAACCGTGTTAACCGATGTAATATATTCTAAGATAGAGGAGAGGTCAGTTAAGAAACTCCTTAGGCAGGATGAAGGTGGACGGTAGATAAGTATAATTATAATGGTAAATAATGAAGGAATCTGAATATTACAGATAATAATTTCACATGAAGAAAATATGGGGTAGATGACGAAATATGCTTAAGTTCCGATGAGAATAACAGAGCTAGGCCGCAACGACGATGTGATATACATATTAGCTAGCAATACTTTAAAACCATCAGGGGTCAGTTGGGAAGCTAGAGCAGAATCATCAATAGTTAGCCAAGTATCAGTAATAGAAGACGTAGAACAATTATAATCAATCATTAATTGTGTAATCAAATCAACTTTATTTCGTACTGATCTATTATTGAGAAGTTGAAAAGAATACCTTTTTTATGAGAGTGCATTGGTAGTCAATCAACAGTTTGATATTTTGTACGCGATTCATAGAAGGAATCACATGATTGGGACAATTTATCAAACCATTTTCTTTATCCATTGCGGATTTCTAATTGTAGTAACCACTTACTATGAAAGTACTATATTCTACAAATGTATATAAATTAAATATGCTTTATTTTATATATATATATATGTGTGTATATATATACATATTATAGGTAAATCTTCTTATTTTAAAAAATGCTCTACCACTTATACGTTTAGGATAAACATTTCCGAGATCAGATGGACTATAATTTAAATTTATTTTTTCATATTTTGTAGTACTATTGTTTGGGTTTGGGGTTGGTTGGATATTTGATTCTATTTCTGCTCTTCTGTGATCTATTAATTTATCTGCTCCTATTTTAGTTAGAAAACCATATAGTTTTGTATTGTTTGCTCATGATAGGATAAAAATTAATTAATTACAATTAAATTATTAAAATTTATTTTTAATATTTAGCTTACCATAATTTTAGAAAATATTTATAAAACCATAAATACTGAATTTTATCCTCACTATAATGTCTATGGCTAAAATACATACATTCTAATAAATAAATAAATATAATATAAATAAATTATAAAATAAAAATATAAATATAATTGAATATCTATTAGAAATTAAATATGAAAAAAACTTGAAGTGAAACAAGTTTTAGGAGTCTACCTGATCTCAGGGGGGCCTTGCCCTCGCAGGCCCCCAGTGACTACGGACCTGGTGATAACACTCACATACATCGCAGAAAAACTATAAAACTTAAAGCCATTACATCGGATAAGAGTAGAAATAGACAACGTAAACCAAAACGGCTTTCGAAAAACAGATCAACACATGGACAGATTCTCACTATCCGGCGAATATTAGAAGGAATAAAGTAAAAAAATCGACCATCAACACTAGCTAGTAGACTAGTATTTATAGATTTTGCTATAGCATTTGATTCTATACAACGTGAATAAATGAAAATAATTCTTATAATTCTGCATATGGACTACCTATAGGTAGTATATATACTATCAGTATACTGATAATTAGAAAATGTATAGTTGAAAATGTGTATATATATTTATAAAAATGTAAAATATATATATTTTGATAGTTATAAAACTCAGTATACTGAGACAGTAAACGCTATTATGAAACTATATCAAAATACCCGTTCCGTGGTCAGCTCACCAGATGGAAACACACAACTTGTCGATATTACAACAGGTGTACTTCAAGGAGATACGATTGTCCCTTTCCATTTTGTACTGCGGAAAGCATTATATTATAATGATAATGATAAACACCTTGGACTAACCATAGAAAAACGAAAGGGAAGTAGATTCCTGAAACTTTTATGACTGATTCTGATTATGCTGAAGATCTCGATATTACATTAAACAGCAATAACGATGCAGATCATTGCTTAAAAAGATAGAAAAGGTGGCCAAATATATAGGATTACAAATGAACATGCATGAACATACGCGTATACAACCGTATTTATGTCTATAAATAAACAAAATACCATTGATATAACAAGTTTAAATGGCGATAATATAAACTTAGTATATCTCGGAAATAATATCGGATCAACTGAACATGACGTGAACATTAGAATAAGTAAAGTATGGGTAGCGCTAAATAGATGAATACGATATGGAAGTCAAATCTCAAATACAAGCTGAAGAAAAACTTCTTTAGAGCTGTAGTTGAGTCAGTTCTGGTATATGACTCAATCACATGGACTTTAACTGTATCTATAGACACACAGATTGATGGCGAATATACAAGAATGCTACGCGCAGCAATGAATAAGACACGGAGAAACGACCTGGCAAATACAGATTTATACGGTAATATATCGAAGGCTACTGCCTCAATAAGAGAACAACGACTGTGAATTAATCATTGATGTTATACTCGGGAACCAACCCATGGCATAATAAAACCTGGGCGATCACACAATCTTACATCACACAACTTATCGAAGATACAGACTGTATCTATGACGAACTAAGAACCGCGACGGAAAATAGAGATGTATGGAAACAGCGTGTTATGAATTGCCGAGAAAGCTCGATCTAAGGTAGGTATATATATACCAATATATACCTATACCATAACTATTATATTTATAAATTTCATTTATTTTTTATATATAATAAGTATACTTACAATTCGTATATTTTATTTAAAGTAACAGTGATGTATCATTTCTTATATTATCAAATGTACTCATTATCAAAAAATATATCAGTTGTAGGTAATTTAATTTATCTAATAATATAAAACTCCTATTGGAATGTAAGGGCCAGTATTATCTCTTTCCTGACTACATTGTATATTGGTCCTGTATTGGTGATATACCCATATACGTTTATTATATTTACAGATTCAACATAATCATAAAATATCAATCAACCTAGTATACTTATAGAATATTCTCAGCTTATTCCATTATTAAATGTATATATTAATATATATATATATATTCTTAAATATATCTTAAATATTTATGATCACTTCTCTATAATTTAAAACACTCATGTGCTTATAAAATCATAGAATTTAATATATTGTAGGAATTAAGTTATCATAGTTAATAATACATACTATCAGATATGAGTTATAAATTAATATATGATCAGAATATAATACATTAAATCTGAACCAAAACTTAAAGGTTTATCTATAATAACATATAACTATATTGTTTAATTTACAATTAAAGAAGATATTGCTTACATTTAACGATGTTACTATACGTACATTAAACTAAATACGTGGTTATTTTCATATACTAATAATCAACAAATACAACATAGATGATACATAATGAATAATATTAATAATATAATAAATGTTAATCTTAATAATGAGTATAAATAAAGTATTGATTGTAAGAGATTTTAGAGAGTAAACTTTTCGTTTACGAAGTCAAGAGATCGAGGAACTATTTATAAAAGTAAAATATTATATATGAAGAATTGTAAAAATAAAATAAAATTATATGTATATTTTCTATACGCATATTTATATATATATATATATATATATATATTTACTTTTTATTTACTAATTAGATAGTCTAACACATACTGGTCCTTTTTAAAAAAAAAATAATATTTTAAAATGTGAAGATCTAATTATATATAGAAACACATTATTAATGTATAATTTCTTAAATAATAAATATAAATTAGATTATAACTCATATTTCAAGTTAAATAAACTAAAAAATAAATTTATTCTACCACTTATGAAATCAAATAAATTAAAAAATACAATATTTTGTAAAGGACCAAAGTTATATAACGAGTTAATGTTTAATAATCTTTTACGAAAAAAGAATATTAATAATGTATTTATTCTAAAAAAAACATTATAATATTCATTTATAAGTAAATATTAGTTTTTTTTTTTTTTATATATTTTATATATTTTAATATTTTTTTTTTTTTAATATTTATATTTGTTTTACATCTTGTTTCGTTTATTGTTTTAAATATATTTTTTAATTATTATTGGTATTATTAGTCATCTGTAATTTTACAGGAATGTGGCGCCATTGCACGTCTTATTGAAAGATGATTCATTTTTGTTTAGTAGTTTTCATTTTATAACATACTTTTAGATATTTTTATTTTACACATATTTATAATAATTTACTATTTTTATTAACAAGTTCTCAATATTGTAAATTTACATATTTTACTAATATATATTTTAATACATTTTAATATTATACAATTATTTTATTATCTTATTTTATTATTTACTTTAATGTAATGGATTGAAATATGATGATAACTTATGTTCATGAACAGTGTTTTATTATTTTTATTAATTTATATATATATATGTATCTTCTATTTTATTACAAAGAATGCTAACACATGAATCATTATTATTATATTATTACTTTTACTAATATTGTAATCTGTACATGAACATATTGGAGGTATCGACCAAATAAAGCTTAGGCTTTCACTGATCCTCCATATACGTATGATATACATAGTATGTCGTATGTCTATAAACTGATTTCATTCATTCATTCATTCATATATATATATATATATATATATATATATATATCTATAGATATAAATTTATATAATATATATACTTTTAAAATTGTATAGTGTACAAGTCAATAATAAAGTATACTACACATTCATAGAAACCAATAATGATATAAGGTTCAGACGAATATACAAAATATAAACATAATTAGGGGAAAGTCCCCGATTACCGACCCATAAATGATTATTTGTAATAACTTATTCAATATTAAATATATTTATTTGAAATTTTGTAAATAGGGTAATATTATGGTAATGAATAATGAGGCTATTAAATTTGTTATATAATTATATTTACAAGAATAAACAGGGGGGTCGGTAATCTGATACCTGTGCTAATACCGACCCCCTTCCCCTATTACCTACCACCTAAAATAATCGTGGTATACATACTTTTAGTATTATAATATCCAATCAACATAGTAGATATTAATAAATATAATTAATTATAACATGCACGCAATTATTTTTTATTGAATTTATGTTTTAATAGTAATATTAAATTTAAATTTAAACTTTATAGTAATTATATTAAAATAGTATATATTATTATTTAATATTTAGTTATTAATCAGTATTTATATAATATAATGGAATCATGAATCCTTAATCTATATCAATGATACACAATCAACTTATGACATATTTTAAAGTAAAATACCGATCTATTTTGATTGGATATTATAAATCACATGGGGGTCGGTATTAGAGTAATTTAGGGGGTCGGTATTATGAAAATAATATGTTTTGCTATAATTAAGATATTTTGATTAATAGTTATTTAAATAGAATTATTTGTATAATTGTTATACATATTGTATTGATCTACAATATTATGTGCAGTATTAAGTTTTCTTTTAATTAATAAAGTATTTACAATGATTTAAAAAAAGTTAATATTCAAATTTTTAAAATGTAAAAACAGAATATTACATTTTATCAAATAACAATATTAGGATTAAATATTTGTTAAAACAAAATACTTATTCATATTTATCATTAAATTACTAACAGTTCGTGTATATATTATTTTTTGATATCTCTTATAGTTACTGAGATACGAGAGGGGGTCGGTATTAGGAGGGGGTCGGTAATCGGGACTTTCCCATATAGTTATAAAATAATGTATTTATTTAGTTAGTGTTTGAATGCAGTGTAAGCGGTATATCGCTATATGTATACATATAAATTGCAGGGGTTACCAACTTTTTTATTTCTTCGAATAATGCTCCCTTTGCTCCCTTTGTTACATAATATTTTATTTCCAACTTACAATCATAATAATTAAATTATATATCATATTTATTAAATAAAAAATAAATAAAATATAAATTATATTTTGCTTGATATTCTTCAGACAGATTTGTTATATTGGGTTCATAAGTTGATAACATTATTCGAAGATCTCCTCTTACTGTTAAATTTAATTTATATTTTTTTTTGTAAAAATATGTATAAAGTGATAAATTATAAAGTGATTTAATTAATATTATACATATTAAATAATTTATAGTAACCTTTCTCGACTAATTATGAAATAGGAAATGATATCAAATACTTGTTGATATAAAACTATATTTCATGATATTTGAATGCGTTATTTATCCAGAAAGAAATATAGCCATTAATGTTATATTCATTTGATCATCATTTTTTTATAAATTATATCGTCTTGTAAATGAAGAGGTATATATGATATTTTATTGGTAAATGGATTAGTATTATATCAGGAATTTTAGAATTATTAAATCATTTAATCTTTTCATATTTTCAATGATATAGTTAAATATGATTAATAAATATAGATTTATACTAATTAATTATTATTGTATTTTCAGTTATTTATCTTAATCTTGATAATTGAAATAATTTATTTATTGCTAATTTTTAATAATTCTTTATACAGAATTAAATTAATAATCTAATACAAAATTCCTTTAGATTATATATATAATTTATTAAGTTCATATCAGTACCTATATAATGATAATGCACACAACACTACTACTACACACACACATATATATATATATATATATATATATATATATATATATATATATATATATATATATCTAGTCTAGTATTCTACTTTGTAAATAATTATTATTGATATTTAATTTTTCAAAAATATTAACTAAATAGGCTAATTTATTTTATAATTACTATTATTAATGAATGAATGAATGAATGAAATCAGTTTATAGACAATTGTCTAAGGAGGATCATTGAAAGCTATAAGTAGCTTTATTAAGTCGATACCTCCATAGTATATGAATATAATAGCTTTGGGACATTTATACAATAATAATAAGACTTGTGTACTAGAATTCAATATAATAAGAGTAAAGAAATATATATAAAGAGAATAATAATAATAATACAAATAATGTCCCTCAGCGTATTTCATCATGTTTCATCAATCCACTAAATAAACTAATAAAATAAAATGTGTTAAAACTTGTGCAAACAAATATAAAAAAAAAAGTGCGAATAAAATAATAAAAAATTATTGAAATGTAATAACATAAAATGATTCAAATGGTTTAGTATATACAAATTAAAATAAAGTATGTTTAAAACTTGTGCAAACAATTATATAACAAAAAAGTGCGAATAAAATAATAAAAAATTATAAAAATATAATAACATAAAAATGACCCAAGTAGTTTTAAATATAAAATTTTTAAAAATTGACGAAGATTAAAAATATTAAAAATTATTAAAATATAAAAACTAATATTTATTTAAAAAGTAATTCTTTAATACTTTTTTTAATTTGTGCATATTATGTATATTTTCAGATTTTAATATATTATTACTCATTATATTATTATAGTATTTTGGGCCTTTAAAAAAAATTGTGTTTTGAAATTTCGTTGTTTTCATTAATGGTAAAATAAATCTTGATTTGTCTTTATTATAAATAAAAAATGTATCTAGATTAATGTTATAGTTATTATGTAAAAGGTTATATAAAAATAATATTATTCTAAAAGATATGAGTCCATTCAATTTTAAAATAGAATTATATTTAAACATATTATTAGTGTGTGATAAACGAATCAGAGGTAATTGAGACTTGTCTATCATATTTTTATTGATAATTCGAATTGTTTTTTTTTGTATTAATACTAGTTTTTTTAATCTATCTTCATAAACATTACCCCATATTTCTATTCCATATGACATATTTGATAAAAATAGTGAATTATATAATATAATTAAATTGCGTATGTTAAGAAATTTTAGCTTCCGAAAAAGATATACAATTTTTGATAATTTATTACACAAATTTATAATATGAAACGAATATGTTAAATTACTATCTAATATAATACCTAAAAACGTATACCTATCTACTATTTCTATGTTCGCATTATTTAAATTTATATTATTTATAATTTTTGTATTAAAATAAGGAAGTATTTTAGTTTTTTCAATATTCAATTTTAATTTATTTATATTAAACCAATGACATAATCTATCTAAATATAATTGCATATTACTACTTAATTCTTCATTTGAATTTGCAAATATAGAGAGTGATGTGTCATCTGCATATATATTTAAATTTATATTATCATCATTATTAAATATATTTGATATGTCATTAATAAATATTATAAAAAATAATGGACCTAATACTGATCCCTGAGGAACACCAAAACGTACATTTCTAACAGATGATACAGTATTATTTATTCGAGTTTTAACTTTTCTATCTAATAAATAATTTTTTAAAAACACATTTACATGACCCCTAAAACCACAGTATTCTAATTTTTTTAATAAAATGTCATGGTCTACAACATCGAACGCTTTTTTAAGGTCTAAAAATAGCGTAGCAATTTTTTTATTTAAACTATGTTTAGTAAATAAAAAATGTTGTAAGTTAAAATGTGAAAGGGTAGTATTGGATTTTTCAATAAATCCATATTGGTTATCATTAATTATTTTATTTTTATATATAAAGTCCATCATTCTATTATAAATTATTTTTTCGAAGATTTTACTAATTTTCGGTAGTAATGAAATGGGTCTATAGTTGATTATCTGTTTTTTATCATTTGCTTTAAATACTGGTTTAATGATAGCAATTTTCATATTATCAGGAAATTCAGAATTAGCCAAGCATAAATTAAATAAATATTCTAATGGTTTAGCAATAGAATTTATTAAAAGCTTGATTAATTTCATGTCCCAGTTATTTATATCTTTGGATGATTTAGATTTCATATTAAGTGTAATATTAATTATTTCCTTATCAGTAATAGGTAAAAAATAAAAACTGTTCTCAATAGAGTTTAAAAAATATCTAAAATCATTATCATTAGTTATATTATCATTAGTCATATTATCACTAGTCATGTTATCACTAATCAAATTATCATTAGTCATATTTTTATTTAAAAAACTTTCATTTATTTTAAAACCCACATTTGAAAAATAATTATTAAAATGTTCACATTGATCTTTTATATTAATAATTTCTTTTCCTTCATATTTAAGTATTTTGGGTAATTCATCAACATTTTGATTAATTATAGTGTTCAAATGTGTCCAATTTTCTTTTTGATTACAATTTGAAAAAATATTTGAGTAATATTTATTTTTTTCATATTTTATATTTTTATTAATTTTATTTTTTAGTTTTTATATTTAATAAATGTGATAGGGCAGTTTTTAGTTTTATATGTGTTAAATAATTTATTTTTTTTTCTTATTGCATTTTTCAATTTACTTGTAAGCCATGGATTGTTAATACTAATACTACTTTTTATTTATTTTTTTTCTAGATATGGGACAAAATTTATTAAACATTTCATTTAATTGTATTACTAATTCATCATAACATATAGAAGGATCTGTAATTGTGTAAAAATAGTCCCATTTGTAAATCGATAATGTATTTACTAATGCATTAATATTATGCATATTTCTGATATATACATAGTCACAACTTTTAGTATAGTTATTTTTTATATTCAAAGTAGTAAATATAACAGAATGATCATATATATCTGTATTAATAACACCATTCAATAAAATTGAATTACTATTTGTTAATATGTTATCTATTAATGAATTCTTATAAGTTGATAATCTAGTTGGTATTTTTATTAAATTATTTAGGCCTAATTGTGAAATGGTATTATTAAAATCAATTGTGAATGGATCTAATTGTAAAAACATCTAAAAAATCAATATTAAAATCACCACAAATAAAAATTTCAGAATTAATATATTTTAAAAACAAATTATAAAAGAAATCATTAAAGATAGTTCTATTAATATTTGGTGCTTTATAAAACCCTGTGATTATTATAGGTTTATATTTAAATTTTAAATTTAATTGTATACTGATTATTTCTAAGTCATCATCAATTGCTGTTGATAAGTCTTCTATATATAAACAATCTAAATGTTTGTGAGCAACAATTGCAACTCCTCCACCTTTTTTTTTAATTTTTAGTATACGATTTGTTTTAAACATTTTGTAATCTGTTAGATATATTGAAGGATCATCAGTATCAGTTAACCATGTTTCAGTTAGTACTATTATATCTGGTTTACTGACTAATGTATCCAACAATATATTAAATGTATTGATATTTTTATTGAAACTTCTAATGTTTAGCATCAATATAGTTATATTTAACGTATTATGTATATTATTATATTCCTTAATAGTATAATAAGCTGTGTTTTGAATTGTATTATTCATCATACTGTTGTGATTCAGATACTATAGATATTGTTTTAAAGGAATTATTTATAAATATTACTTTATATTTAACATCATCAGTTGACTTACTTTTTGCCTTTTTTATTAGGTCTGATTGAATATTAAGTTGATCTATAGAAAATTCATGTGTTATACCAACTTTATTATATTCAGAATCTTTTAATTTAAATGCATGTTTGATTATATTAATTTTATCAATTTCATTTTTAAAAATTACTTTTATAGGTCTAATTTTATTATTTTGTATCTTTACATCATTTCGTTTTCCTAATCTATGGAACTTAATTACATTATTACATATAGAATCATCTGTAACAGTCTTAATTATATTATTTACAAGTTTTAATTCAGTATCATATTTACTTTTATTATCTGCGAAGTCACTTTCATTAGCATTATATATTATTATTGATTTGTTTTTTAAATTATCACCATTAATTTCTGAAATATTTTTATTGATTGTCTTTTTAATAGTACTTTCAATATTAAGTAATTGTTTAGATGTAATATCTGCATATGTGGTATTGTTATTATTATTTTTTTTATCTATATTATCTATTTTTATGATTAATTCATCAATTTTTTCATTAAGTTTAATTATTGTTTCAGTATTATTTTCTAAAATCTATTTAATATTACCTTCAAATAATTCATTTATATAATCTTTAATTGATGTTGACAATTCTAAATTTGTCATTCTAGATGACATAATACAAATAAAAGGTATCTAGTATATTTATATATTCAATAGTTTATTTATATGTAAAAGTATATTATTACATAATAAATAATTTAATATCTAAATATATTTATATTATAGTTATAGCTGATATTAATTTGTTTTACTACTATTAATTTATATGCATATATTTGTCATTTTATATTAAATATTCAATAACAACAGAGTATCGTATAGGTATATTTATACACTCAATAGTTTATTTATATATCAACATATATCATTGCATAATAAATAATCTAATATATAAATGTACATGCATAATAATTATATATGATATTAATTTGTTTTACAACTATTAATTTATACGTATAGATACACACAAATAAAATAAAATCACTTATCTGTCTGTATTGTTCACGGTCTATTGAATAATTCTATAAAATCAAAAACACGTCCTATCGCTTTGAATCCTAATACACAAGTGAATATAATATGTATACATATCTATATATATATAGTTCACTATAGTTTATTGTAAATTGTAGATATATGCTCAAGGATTGAGTGGTATAATTCATATAATCGATATAGGGGAAAGTAACCTAATACGGACACTTTAACAATACATGGTCTTTACTTTTCATGACTCATTATTTTTATTCAAAAATTTCAACATATTAATATTATATGATTATAGAAATTATTGTGATTTTGAAATTATATTTAATCTTTTAATTCCATAGATAACGGGGTGTCCGTATTCGGTACCCATGTCCGAATACGGACACCCTGTGTTATAATACGGAGACCCTATATACCTCTAGATAAACTATATATTATTGATGAATCAATCACACAAATTACAATTACGTTATTTAAAATTAATTTTATACAAAATATATTGTAATTTAATTAGTTAATAATTTATTTATTTTTATTATATTTTAATTAATAATACAATTTAAGTATCTAAATAATAATTTTTTTAGAATTAGCTTTATTGGTGGTATTAATATTATAACGCACGCACTTTTTATGAAAATCAGAATTGTTCATACGCTGCGAGCTGATTGGTTATAGGGTGTCCGTATTAATACATTTAGAGTGTCCGTATTAGGAACTTATATGACCTCTAGATATATGCATATAACTTAATGAATATTAGATAACAAATATAGAAATTAAAAATACAATTTTTAGAATGCTTTATTTGTTGATAATATAGTGTTATATTTTATATCGATACATTTTTATAATCTTGAGAAGGTTTTAAGTTGACATTTTTTTTCATAAATTTAAAAACGTAATAAAAAAATCAGTTTATTGGATATATTAGCAATATTTTGTATAATTCAAAAATAAAAAATTCTTTTTTAGACTATTTTTTTAATTATGAATATTTTATTCATTAAACATTTTTTTGTAGGATTTATGGTTTCTGAGATACAGAGAGTGTCCGTATTCGGGCACTGTTCGTATTCGGTTACTTTCCCCTATACAATTTCATTTTTATATCCAACTAATTTTTAATTTCTTTTTATTTTCTTCACTTTCATTACACAATTGTTTAAATAGTCTTCCTGAAAAACTGATTCTTGTTATCTTATTTAAAATGTTGATGAATGTATGATCATTATAATTGATAATTCTCCACTTAATTCTTTAGCGACTAAATTTGGTCGATGAACATCCAAATGTATTAAAAATAGTGATAAAAAATATGTTTAAAGTAGGTTATAACACAATTCTTAGAATCAATTATGGTAGGTAACTCCATATTAATTTAATATGCACTTTTATGTTTTAACAATTAACAATCATGATATATCAAAATAGATGATTTATTGAATAGTTTGTAGTTCTATAATTATAATCCTAGTCTATAATTTATAATATAATATATGTTAATAAAATATAAATATAACTTATAAACGTCAATTAAAACAATGGTTAGAAACCTTAACGAATTTAGGGCACATTATGTTAATGACTTTATTTAAAAGTAATAAAATATCTAATAAGATATTATTCATAAATAACCAGGAAAAATATTCTAAATATGGAGCAACAATAGCGAATTCGGCATATGCAGATGATATAACTGATTAAAATAACAAGTTTCATCAGCTCATGTTTATGATATTCTGTGTTCATATTTATAGATATTCAGTTACTCCCATGCATAATTGTAAATAATTCAGAGTAGTCCTAATAATTAAAAGGATCATGACAATTTCATAGATCTTAAAAATTAAACTATCTGAGTATCTCCATTATGATATTATGATATACATTGTTATTGTTATTATTATTGTTATTTTAGTGAAGTCCTTTCATCCCATTCGGGAACTTTTCACTTATACCATATGGATATAATGCCCCATTGAAGCCACTCTCATGTTAAGGCATGGTTTTAATGAGAGCCGATTACTTATTTATAAACAATAATATAAGATCACTTCTAAATAATATGTTATGATATTTTTATTGTCCGGACGGGGTTTCAACCCGCGTCCTATTGTGATTGTGTATGCCGCCTTAACCAATGAGCCACCCAAGTAGTTATATATTTGTGTATCGCTACTCATAAGTTTAAAATTGATTAAGATTTATAATTAAATAGATCTTCGGTATATAGAATCTAATGATATCATACATTTTTGAGAAATATTATTAAAAACAGAACTAAAGTATCAAAGTCGAATAAAGACTAACGAATTAAATCGCAATTTAGGTAATAATAATATCAGATTAGATAGTTATTCGCCTGCATATTATAGGGGACATATTTATCATACGAATAGTGTTAGCTATGTGTAACCAATACTGTAGTGTATTAATAACATTACAACCAATAGCAGTAGGGATACCTACTAGAGTAACTCTATAGGGTGGGATATAGGAAGTTAGAGAAGGAATATATGAATGAGAATGATCGAGGAACGTAATTATAAAGTATAATTCTATCAGTTTTAGTACATTTTGAATGAAGAAAGTTCCAATAAAATCAAGGATTACGGAAGTAACGAGACGCAAGTATCAGCTTAATGTAGCTGACTAATCGTTGAGACGTCACGTTACTCATCACGTGATGGTTCTCTTTCGTAGTATCGATTACTATAACGGATCGGTGTCACGTGGGTGTGTATATGTGTCACGTGGGCTTGTATCGTTATCACGTGAGGTTGGTCACGTGATTGATATGATAACAAAGTGTCGACTGTTAAATAATTCGCACCGCTCTCTCTCTGTAAACAACACACCCACCCACCTCGTCACGTGATCCATTGGGTACGATCCACTTAGCCTCCAGTCCGCCTACGTTACCGTATAGGGTTACTACGTGGAACTATCGTCAAGTTGTCATGTCATACCATGTCCTTGCTGCACGCGATAAGCCACGCCCCCTTTGCTCCCGTATCGAGCTAGCAGTACACCCATGTAACCGATACTTCAATAGGGTATAGCAACCGACAGCTTAACGTATCAGTATTAAGGTTTGTCGCTTATGAGCATAACTACTGTTATTCACTTTAAGTATTATGTTATTATATAGTATAGTAATTTCTTATTATCAACTGAACTTAGTTACAAAATGGATTTACAATATTTTAAGGACTTCATAATTATTATTAATAATTCGAATATGATTATCTATTTATATTACCTTACATAATATATATATATATATATATATATATATATATATATATATATATATATATACATATATATATATATATATATATATATATATATAAATATATGTATTATATCAGTTAATATAATTATATATATATATATATATATATATATATATTCATTATATTCAATATATTCATTATAATTATCAAATGAATATAGGACTATATATTGCATACTAATAGATTATCCTACATTATTATCTACATTATGAGTTCACTTAATATTTGAATATTTATATTATCCTTGATATTATACATGCATTAAAACCATATACCATTTATTGACATACTGATACACCACATTGACCCCATTTTATATTATCATCTTAAATTAATGATATACTTACTAAATGATGGAAGGTATTTGTATATTGAACACTTTCATTTTATTTAAATACTTGGATTTTTTAAATTTAACATAATCCAAAGGAACATCTACATTATTTTTTATAATCTAATTTAATATTTGTTACATTATAGTAGATATATAGCTCATATTTACTGATATACTACTTACCTACATCTAAATCTAAATTTAATTCACATAGTACACTTATAAATATATGCCCATTATGTATTTCTTTCAATAATTACAGATCATTTATTTATTCTACTTTATAACTATGGACCTCAAATAATAAAATAAATAACTTACACATATCTACCATTAGAAAACTTAGGTAAATACATTATTATATCTTATCTAAAATCTTCTTTCCAATCTATCTGCAAAATATATTATTAATTCAATAAATAAACTTAAAAAAAAACATTTAATCATACCAATATTTAATTTGTATTAATTACCGTATTGTTTACATCTAACTTTACTTACTTTAGTCACACCTACATTTGTAGCTTAATTACAATAACCATTAAATCTATTTTACTAGTAAATTATTAATTTTATATTTTAATATTATAATAATAAATTTGATAAATATTGTTTTTCAAAATTAAAAAAATATAATATATCTAATAAATATGTACATATTACATGATATATTATTAATTAAATTTTTAATTATAATGTCATAGTAATATATCACATTATTTGTGTTAATATTATTTCAAGTACTATAGTTTATCACATTATTTTAAATCTTATATTTGAAATGTTATGGATTTCATATTTAATTATTTATAATATAAAAGGTGTGGTTATATTCGTACTTTATCTTTTTATTTATAGTAATTATAATATTCAAATATTTCTTTTATGGTTTAAAAATACTATGCCATACATTTTTATATCCCTAACTTTATGATTAATATTCTAGCAAATAAACTCAGACCACTTAATGTTGGTCATGCTTGACATTTATTTAATTATCTACTAATTTTTTAAAAGGCGAACAACTTATTGAAACATTTTCTAAAATAAGTTACACTATAGTATATATATATAAATATATATATATATATATATATATACATTTAACAATATTTCTAGATATGTATATAATGCATCTACAATTGATTAATAAAATATATAATCGATATGTTTATTTTTAAAAATTCTCAGATATTATTCATATATCTTTATAAAAATAAATTTGTTATATTTTAATAATATTTATCACATATTTAGATAGACAATATTTTCTAAATTAATAAATGCCCATTAATTAATTAATGATTTAATTAATTTAAATATATATACTCATTATGAAAATAAATATAAATTGTATTATAAAATTACATATACATGAATGTAATTATAAGAAATATTTTTTAGAAAATATATATTAGAATTATCTGTAAATAATTACGAAAAAAAGTACATTTATAAAATCAGTAATATATGTATATATATATATATATATATATATATATATATATATATTAATTACATATAAGTACAATATAATATATGTAACTTACACTTGTATGACCAATGCAGTATTTTATAGCCACTAATTAATTCAGCAATATTAATGACCAGTATGAATATTAATTTAGTCGCCAGAGGCGATGTCCTATTATGAAATACACTCGCAACTTATATTACTATTATCTATGTAACACACTCGTAACATGATACATATATATATATATACAGTCAAAGCTCGATAACTCAAGATTGACGGGACGGAGTTTTCATGTTGAGTTAGCGAGTATGTTGAGTTATCCGATGTATAATTTTATTTTTATTTATAATGGTATTTTAGTTACGCTACTAATAGTATATTACTCCTAATGATGGTTTATGATTATTATTAAGTATATAGATTGTATATTCTTTTAAAATAATAATTATAATAAATAAAAAGTATAGGAATAGTGCTATATTCATTTTTTTTTATTAAAGTAATTATTAATTTTTGATTGTATTACATTGTTATCAACATGCTTGTTAAAAGTATTTATAATATGAGTAATATGTAATAAACAATTATCGTCAGTTGAATTATTCTTAATTAAATAATTTCGAGTATTCTGTAATTCTTTTAGAATCTGTATAATTATATCTCTGATTGTTTTGATTAATAATGATATATTTACAATATATTATACAATATATACATGCATATATGCATTCTATAAGTAATTATATTATAGTAAAGATATAATATATTATTTATTACTACTACACACATGTAGTGTATATATATACTGTATATATAATTCATTTTGTACAACAAATATTATTTTTAATATTGTTTACATTTTTATCTTGTGTTTTAAAAAGTATTTTACATAATCTTTGTATGTGTTATGGTGATATAACATTTCATGCAATATTATATCATATCCTTAATGTATGTTATAACTGAATAAATACTCTTATAATAATTAATTCCATGTCAATGTACTATCTAATTTTATATGTGAATAATTAATATTAATACATATTAATTATCCAATATATAGAACATATATGTTTATAATTTATAAATATTAACCATACTATAGTATGTATACTCAAGAAATTCTCAAGAATGACATTTTATAAATATTTAATTCAATATCACTAGAACATATATGTTCTTGTGATATATAGTAGTTAACATTGACATTAGAAATAAGTTAAGATAATTATCACATATAGAAATTAAATAATAATAATTAATGGTCAAGCCATACGAAGGGCGGGGTTGTTTGATTGACATTGGCGCCTATTCACACAAAGAGACGCTATGTTTAGTAACAGTGTCGCGGATACATACAAAGGGGGGGGGGAGAGTTTGATTGACAGTGACTCCTATTCACACAAAGGGACGCTAAGCTGAGTAATAATGTCGCGGATACATACACAGAACCGCTATGTTGGTTGAAAATGGCGCGAATAAATATAATCCCAAAGGTAAACATTGGAATGTTTTTTAGATATCCAATAATAAAAATCCGAAATAATACGAATCTAATATTTAAAGTCCGAAATAGTCCGAATCTAATATTTAAAGTCCGAAATAGTCCGAGTTAAATATTAAAGTCCTGTCCGAGTCCGCTATATCATAAATTATACTGTATCAGTCCGGTATCAATGACCTAAAGTCCGAAGTCCGGGTCCGAATGACAACGCTACTTACAGCATAATCATACTTATGTTGTGTTATATATGTTATATGTGTCAACAGTATTCTATGTATGTGCTATTATTAATCAAAATAATCCGTGGCATCATTATATTCAGTTTATATATCCATTTTAATTTATCTATTATCAATCTATATATTTTAATTAGGATTAGATATGTAACATTCTTTAATTTAATAATTATAAAAAAGTAATATCAGAATATATATATGCTATAGAATTTTTATTAACAAATCGAACTTAAAATGTTGTTTACGTTTTTATACGAAAATCAATTCATATAATCTGTGTATTTGTTATAGTGATATAACATTTCATCCACTATTAATAAACTATTAACTTGTAAATAAATAGATATGTTAAAAATTACGTAATAATACAAATATAATTAACTGGAATAAATATCATATCGTATATAATGATTATACCAAGGACAATGTCCTTGATTATATCATATGCAATAGGATGTATAATTATAATCATAATATATTGTTTTACCTGATACAGGAATATTTTGTGCACGAATTTGCTTGAACCATGTATAAGCCCTTTCTTCAAGAAATTCGTGTGAGGATAATTTAGCCCGTTTTCTTTTATTGTTGAATTCTAAAGATGCCTTATAAATGGCATATTTATTCTTAAACCATCCAGCTATGGTAGATACAGAAACATCTAATCGTTTGGCGACTGACTTTCTTGATTCGCCTTTATCAATATTAATGATGGATTCTAATTTATCATTTATGGATATAGAAGTAATTTTTCTCTTGACTGACATGTTACTTAATTAGATTTATAATCTATAATGATTTCGAATATACAAGAATGTATATTAATAAACTTATTGTTAAAAATAATCATTCCCCATTGGATAATTCAAAATAGGCCTAATCCTTGAGTATGCCTTGCAAGGATGCACTCACGAGTCATTGTCCATTGTGAGGGGGTAGTAGTAGTAGTAGTAGTAGTAGTAGAAGTAGTAGTAGTAGTAGTAGTATGCGGTAGAGTAGTAGTAGGCGGTAGTAGTATTAGTAGTAGGCGGTAGTAGTAGTAGTAGTAGTAGTAGTAGTTGTAGTAGTAGTAGTAGTAGTAGTAGTAGTAAATGGGCATTCGGGATAGGTAATATGTCTATAGACTTAAGTAATGGTTTGCTCACATAACTGCATTCAAAATAGTACTCGTATGATAATATAATAATTGTAATTGTATGTTTACGTTTATATATTTATATCCATATATTATTAAATAAAACCATGTTGACTAATGTATGTTGAATTATATTTGTTGAACAATGCAGTTTCATTACATGTAAAATATACGAATCCAACAACATTTGTTGTGATATTTTGATTTTTCATAAATATTGAGTTATCGGATGTATATTAACATGTAATGTATAGGCTAGGATTATATAAAACATGTTGAGTTATATGTATGTTGAGTTATATTTGTTGAGTAATAGGGTTTTTGTTAACATGTATAAGATACGAATCCAACCAAATATTTTTGGGATGTTGAGTTATCGGCAATGTTGACTTATCGGCATGTTGAGTTATCGAGATTTGACTGTATATATATATATATATATATATATATATATATATATATATATATATGAATCAGATAGAGTGTAAACACTCAGGAAAATACAAAAGCAAAGCTTGACTAGGTATTTTCCCACTCAACTTGATAACAGCATTACAAGAATAAAAAAAAAAAAAAATATTAGTAAATTATAAAATGACAATAACTTATTTTAAAATTTCAATTTTGTATATCATTAGAACTATAATTTTGTATATATATACTATTGTATATATTATTAAACTTATTTTATTTGTAAATGTGATTCGTGTAAATGAAAATCGTGCTGAATAAATAAGTAAGAATATACTTGAATATTATTATATATATATATATATATATATATATATATATATATTAATAACTGCCTGTGTGGCTCAGTGGCTAAGGCGTCAGACACACAAGCAGTAGGACACGGATTCGACCCTCATCCGGACCATTAATTAATTTTATAAAATGGGTCTTAAAATATTATTTAGAAGTGATCTTATATAATTGTGTATAAATAAATGATCGGCTCTCGTTAAAACCATGGATGCCTTAACATGAGAGCGGCTTCGAAGGGACATTAGAGCCATATATGGTTATAAGTGAAAACTTCATCTAAGTTCCTGGATGGGATGAAAGGACTCCACCACATAAAATAGAAAAAAATAGAATAGAATATATATATATTCAAAATTGCATGTACTAGCTATAATCAGTTCATTCGCATTTATAATGTATAAAGCAATTATTTAATTGTGTATAATTAAATACGAATATTTATTATAATAATTTAATGGTGTCGTAAATTATTTAGGAGTTATATCTAATATAGTTTATATTTTAATATTATAACACATTTATAGGATTTATATTATTTTAAATCAAAAATATTTTATATCTATAATGTTTTCTGAAATATGAACATGAAATATTTACCTCTAATTAAGCAATACCTTACATTTAACCCTGAGTTTTGTCACATATATAAAATATATATAATATATATATATATATATATATATATATATATATTTATATATATGGGTAATTCTCTCGATAAGCAACAGTGTTTCTATAAATACCCTGTATTGCATACATATGAAAATATATATAAATTAAAATATAAATTATATTTATATATATATATATATTATCATCAGATTTAGGAAATGACAGGTTAATTATAGTAACAATGTTGCCTATCGAGACAATTACCTTTTATATATTCTATTATCTGTTTTATATATGTATCATAACTATATAATACATTTCGAATATTAACATAATGAACACTTTAATTAATTTAAATTATTTCTGTTATATATTGTATACATAATCTTATTTTTAAATAATCCTTTAAATATTTTAACTTACTTTTTAATTTTTAATTTTCTAAGAAAATATTAATGCATATTAGTTAATGGAGCAATTAGTCTAGTACAGTGTAAGGTGTAGCAATAGAACATATTATTTGGGACACTATTTAAAATAAGATATAGTAGTAATTAACGAAATTGGTAGCATAGAGAGAGTTTTTATGTGTAAGAAAGAGATTGGGGAGATATGTGATGCGAGTTAATTTGGGTATTTGTTATGGTAAGAATTATGGATTATAAGGAGAATTATAAATTATTTGACCGAGAGTCAGTTAAGTTGTCAAAGAATGATATCATATGAATTTATCTAATGACATTGTAATCGGATGTTAAAGAACATATCTAGAGGTGTTATTTTTTACAGTATTAACATTTTTTTTTTATAAATAATAGGTAATCAGTTATAAAAGTAAGTAGATATAATATGTAGTTATAGTATTATAAATGTGAATAATATATTATGTGTTAATATCGATTGAAATATAGAATACTATCGAATGTTACTACTATGGATATTGAGATATGTATCGTAATTATACATTACTTATTTTAATTATATCATTTTTATAATTATTTTTATATTCATATCTTAACTTATTCTAATTAGATATATATATATAACTTATTCTAATTAGATATATATATATATATATATATATATATATATATATATATATATATATTATTGTTTTACCAGAGTTTTATGAATATGAATTTAGAAGCTTTCATTACATATAATAATTCATTTATTAAATGACCTAATATGTGTATTATTAATTATATTGCATGACTCTGTAACTTATTCATTGTCTACTTTCGTAATATATAACCTATAGGCACATTCACTAGGGAATACTGGACATTATTATGCAACATTGCGTCACTATATTTGCCGCTTTCATAATATCGATCAATAACTGGACATCCGCTAGTGGCACGTTCTATCATCTTTGGAATCTTAGCATTTACAATAGGGGAAGATTGGATTTAATGCAAGGTTACATATATATATTATATAATATAATATAATATGTATATATATATATATATATATATATATATATATATATATATATATATATATATATATGGTATATTACAGAATTATATCAATATAAATATACATTGATTATATTTAGTTGATATTTCTGCTCGAATAACATATCTGTCAACGTAGATATTCATTAACACAGAGGAAGCCTATGAATATTAATCAGACAATGGGTTGTTTATTTAAATAAAGCTGTAATCGAGGTCACGTATGTTGCCTCGATTTCACATTAAACATGTTATATGCGCATGCGTACTCAACATTATGTCGCTTGTATACTATCTAATGCTATAATTAGATTTATGATTTATAATGCTATTGTATTATAATAGTATATAGTAATATATATCATATAGTTATAATATATGAAGACATTTTATGATATACTTATTTTAATTTTATTTATTTATTAATTTATTAATTTTTATTAATTTTATTAATTATTAATATATGTATATTATTATAATGACATTTTAATTATAAACTATATTTATTCAATTTAATTTAGTACTTAGAACTTATATTTAATTTAGAACTTACAAATATATATATATATATCATAATAATATAAAAATATGAAATTTATATGTATGTTATAATATGTTATAATTATTTGTTATTCGCGGCGTTTGAATAGAATACGATATACCATGTGCACATAAATTAGTGGATAAATGATTTTTTTCAATGCAATTATTGATTTTAATTTATTTTTAATGGCAAAGGTACCCTGTGTTTACAGGAATAATACAATGAAAGTGAACTCGGAATATTATGTACTTATTAAGTCGATACATCTATGGCAGATAACCAACACACGTTGTAGAATCAAAGCCACAATTGTGTTAGGACTTACTCAGGTGTATACACTCCCTATAGGGTTGTTATGGCCAGTTCGGTTTGGTATTGTCGGTTCGGGTAATTGTGTTGAGTTGAGGTTGACGTATTCATGTTAACCATAGTAAGCTCGCTATATAGGTCTATAACACATTCATGCTATATACGATACTCAAATAAATTGTATATATATAAGTGTATATATATAAGTATATTTTTTACCTTTTACTTATCCCATAGCATTTGGATGCCGTAGGGGTGCAGAAGATTTCGTCACCATTTTTTTCCACCCCTGTCTATTTTCTGCAGCTCTCATCGCTTTATTTATATCAATACCAGTCCATTTCACGATATTGTCTTGCCATTGCATTTTTGGCCTACCTCGTAATCTTTTACCTTCAATTGATCCCTGAAGAATTGTTTTGGACATGGAATTTAATCTTATCACATGCCCAAACCATCTCAGTTTCTTCGCGATGACCATTGCTAGTAGTTCCGAATGTGAGTATTCGTCTGTTAGGTACAAAGGCTAAATTAGTCTAGATAGAGCTGCAATCATCTGTCCGGTTTTAGCTAATATTTCAGCCTTTGAACCTTTATCGTCGATGATTGCTCCTAAGTATTTAAAACTATCAACTACTTTTAGTGGCGTGTTATTTATTTTTATTTCTGATGTGAAACTACCTTCAAAATTTGCCATTATTTGTGTTTTCGTAGAGTTTATTTCCATTAAATATGCACGTGCTGTATTATTGATTATTTTAATAAGATTGGATAATTCAGATTCACTACCTGCTAATCCATCGATGTCATCTGTGAATCTAAGATTTGTGATTATTTTACCACCAATATTTACTGAACCTACATGATTATTTAAAGCATCGTTCATTATTTGTTCAAGCAAAATATTGAATAATGTGGGTGAAAGTAGACAGCCTTGCCTAACTCCAGTTGTTGTTCAAAACCATTCTCCAATTTTCCTATTGTCAAAGTAAACTGCACTTTCTGCTTTATTGTATAGATGTTGTATAGATTCTATTAGTTTTAAATTGATGTTAAATCTTTTCATTGCCGACCATAACGTGTTGTGCCATATTCTATCAAACGCTTTTTTGAAATCGATGAAAACTTGATGTAAAGGTTTACTATGCTGAGAATATTTCTCTGAGATTACTCCTAAGTTAAATATCTGTTCGCTAGTACTTATAACTATTCACAATCCAGCTTGTTCTTCAGAAATGAACTTTTCCGTGTAATTTTTCAATCTGTTTAGGATTATCTTTAGCATTATTTTTTGAGTGTGATATTAGGCTTATTGTCCTATAATTTTCACATTTCTGTTTGCTTTCTTTCTTATGTAAACTTATTATCATTGATTTTATCCAGTCTGAATGCCAGATTCCAGTATCCAAAATTTAGTCTTTTTCAGTTATCTTCTCAAGTCACACATATCCATCAGTTCATTTGTTATATTTTTTTTCTTTTCTCTGCGTTTTCCTAGGATTTCAGTTGCTGTCTCTGTCATAGTTCTATTTAGTTTCTGTAACATTTCTTCTGTATTTTCTATTTCTATTAATTTTTGTTCCGTCAGTTTTTCATTTATTTTGTTTTCAAATAGTTTTTGGTCTCTGGATTTTTCAGCTTTTCTAGATCGAATTTATTCCGAGTAAATTTATTTTTCTTAGGATTTTCAGGTGTAGACTAAAAATCATCATCGGCATGTCGTGGTAACTACCTATGTCAGCTCCAGGGAATGATCTAGTCTTATTTATATTCACACTTGTGGAAAAACGTTTACTCACTAAAATATAATCGATTTGATTATGATATATTCTTCCAGGGCTATGCCAAGTTTGCATTCTTGATTTTTTGTGCGGGCCAAATGTATTAACAATTTTTAATCGTTTGTTTTTGTGAATTCTAGAAGTCGATATCCTCTCTGGTTTGTTACTGAATTGTAAAATATTCCAGAAGTTGATCCCCAATTCTTATGTGCATCCTTACTAATTTTTGCATTCATATCACCTTGAATCACCATTATACAGTTTTGCAATTAATTATAGAATATTTCAATTTCTTCATCTGTATGATCTGTTGTCGGTGCATATAATTGAATAATTGATATTGTTAAAAAGGGTTGCATGCAGTCTTATTATTGGCAGTCCTATTCTGTCATTTATCGGAGTTAAACACATAATCATGCGTGTTACTTTACTGTTTATCAAAAATCCAACACCATTAATGTGTTTGTTGTCATTTTCAATGTAGTAAAGTTTGTGACCTTATGTGGTTTGTATTTCGTTCACTCCTTATCTGAGTACTTCACTCAGTCCTACAACAGTCCACCTATATCTATCTATTTCATGAGTAAGTTATTCTAGTTTACCTTCTTCTCGTAAAGTACGTACGTTCCAAGCACCTATATACGTATTTTTTCTTCTTGTCTTTATTTTCTTTTGTTCATCAGTAACCTAACGTTATTATCCTGATTTGCAATAAATAACGCGGATCTTATTTTCCCGGGCGACGTCCGAGCCGGTATGGTGTTTAAGTTTTGTTTTGAAATCATTTGCGTATCTTGAGCAGATAAGATCAGCGGAGCCCATCCCTCTCTGAAATCCCCCACAGCATTAGCCTACTAAAAGTAGTTTCCAGGGTGTGGCAATAGGAGCCTGCTGTTAGAGTTGAGTACTAGGTCTGGTTGATTTGACTGTAACTAGTACCCCAACAACCACGAAAGTATATAAAGTATATATATATATAAAGGTATACCTTTGATACAAGCGCATTATGCAAACATATACACGTATCACTAGTAACAATAGTAGAATACTCAAGTTTTAGTTTATGGAATTTTAGAATATAAAAAAAATCGAAAAGTTAACTTAACATAAAACGATAAATGAAACTCTAGAGCTGTTATTCCACTACATTATTTATACTATATTGTCGAATAATATATTCTATAGTCGGCACATCACGTGCCTTATCACTATGGTTACCGAGTAAACATGCACATAGTTTACTATGACAACGCGTATCTGACAGGAGCTGTAGTAGTGAAGCTCGAGGAAGACTCTCGTTGGTCTCTGATATGTATCTCAAGACCTCTGAAACCTATCTATGCTCAGTTCATTTGCGATGCCCTCTACCCGAATACGGTTGTTATGTAATATATACTTACTTTAATTTAGTCGAACTCTCGTTTGCGTGTCGCATTTATATTTATATATATATATATATATATATATATATATATATATATATATATGTGTATACGTATTATTATGTTAACGTGTACTAACAATAATGTATTATTTAGTAAATATTTAGTACATAAATATATATATATATATATATAAGACCTTCATGAAATTCCCGCGAATACATTAGGCTACACAATTTTTTCGAATTACTAAAATGTAACTAAATTTATCATATAGACAATAAACTTATATATTATAAAAAATTTAAATATATATATATAAAATACAACAAATGTATTATTTATAATGCAAACTATATATTTTTAAAATATAAAAATATGTTTTAAAATAATTATTTATATAATGAAAACTAAGTACTTAGTAACACGTGTTATTACTAATTAAAACAAATAAATAGGATATTTGGGTTTAAATACTATAAATATCTATGAGGTGAGTAAAATCGAACTCATATTACATATAAGTTAATATAACAATGAAAACATTGTTATATATAAGCGTACCAAACATAAATCTATTTCAGTGATTTCGATACTATTTCTAGAAGGGTCATGGGTTCACATTAATTACTCTGTATAGATATGGAGTGATATATCGCTATTCTATATATATATATATATAGAACAATACTCTAGTTGGATATATATATATATATAACTATACAAATATATATACTACATATTTATTAAAATGTAAATTTATTATTACTATATCTTAGAAATTGTCATTTACTAGTTTATCATTTTAATACTTTATTAATTAAAATAATATATTAATATTAGAAATATACTAATAAATATCTGTTGGTATGTAAATCTTAGTAAATTTTTCTATATCATATTTAATCTGAATTACTATATATAGGACATTAATATTATTCTATAATATACATTTTAAATAATAGCGAAAAAGATTTCTTGATACGTATTACATTATCAGTATACAACATTGTAGATAAACTATATTGTATACAATATAGGTATACTATATTATACTACTATATATTATAATATAATATGTTAACGTCAATTATAATGTAAGTAACCAAGTGATCAAGTTTGATATTTAAGTTTTCACTAATATTCAGATAAATTAATGTTGAAACTAAATAACCAATTATATCTTTATAAATATGTTATGTTAACGAACGAGCAGTTAATTTACTAGATTAGTTATCATCGGTTATTATTGGTATCATAATAAAGGTTCGAGTAAAATATGCTACCATCGCTATGTAATATTACCTATACTACAATTAACGTCGATGCATTAACTAAATAATGATACATAAAGACAGGAAGTTTCCCAGAAGAATCGGGTATGCTGACACAGTACGTGGATATCAAGCAACCACTGTTCTATTCGATAGAGAACTTTTATTGTAGCACGCTGGCTAAGAGAATTGATTCGTGTCGATATAGTTAGTGGTCATTAGTAGTAGTAGTAGTAGTAGTAGTAGTAGTTGTTAATTTAGTTGTAGTAGAAATAGTAGTAGTAGTAGTAGTAGTAGTAGTAATAGTAGTAGTAGTATTGAATAGTGTTATGGTAGTAATAGTAATATTAGTAGTACTGGTAATTAGTTGTTAGGAGCAGTAGTAGTATTAGTTAATTTAGTTGTAGTAGAAATAGTATTAAGTATTTGTCAGTAGTGGTTGTTATAGCCATTAGTAGTGATCTTTAGTAACGGCCAGTTAGTTTTCAATAACAAAATATGATTCATAATATTATTCTAGTTAATGATATTATTTATATATATATATATATATATATATATAGTAAGGGGTGATCAACATTGGTTAACTATAAACTCTAGTTATCGTATTAATGTATGATTAAAGAGATAATTAAATTAAATATTATACATGTTATCTATAATTATATATATATACATTTATTAATTATTAATTTTAGAAATTATAAGTCGGTTTATTAATTACGAGCTAAATATTATTTAATAATTCTGATAATTTAAATAAAATATCACTGTAAGTTAATAGATTAAAACATATATTTTTGCAAATTTAGAAATTATTTCACCAACATATACAAAATTTATGTTATGTATTTATTAACGATATATTATGAGCTTATTAACTGTACGGAGTACAGTGTACATGTAATACCGTGACCTCTACGAGTAAGATGTGACCTCTATGCGTAATCCGTGACCTCTATCGTTACAGGGAAGAAGTACTATACGAAGAGTTGTAAACGTCACGACATAAGTACCCGGTCCACGTACCTCAGAGTACGATGTACCGATCACAGGGAACGTGTACCCGCTAGACCTACTCGGGCTCCTTTCGCTTCACATATCGTTACGTCTTCGTCGTCGAGGTGGAAGTCACGTGATAAGACATCAAAGATAGCAGAAACAGAATCCACAAAGCCGATTTCTCTGATAACAATAGCCGTACCTACTAAAGTAACGATGTCATCTATTACTACTACAATCCCTAATATAACTCGTTGGTCTACTCCTATAAATAATATAAATGATACTTTCATATCATATTATATAACTAATGAGGATGTTAATACTACTTATTCTACTAATATTACTGATAATAACACTGATAACACTACCGGTGATAACGATACTAACAGTATGGCATTATCCATTAATACAACTAGTTACGATACAAATGATTCTACGTCTATAACCTCGTCGACTATAAGCGATACAACTACAGAGACCACTAGTCATACGCATAGTGACAGTACCGATACTACCACCAGTCGTACCAGTACTGCGATCACCGGTATAGCCGACTCAGCAATTACGATACCCCGCTCCGATACGATTACTAGTAATACGCCCGGTGATTACTATATGCGCTATGTGAACAGCTCGTCTGATAACGGTACGACTACGACGGCGTCGACCTATCGTGACGTAACAACTATCGATGACGTAACCGATGATTTGGCGTTACGTGATGTTATGTCACTCGATGACCGAACTTCCGTCACCACCGTAGTGTATTACGTAACCGCCGTCTATCGAACCGAACACGGTTAGTTATGTAATAGTCCGTACACGCTGACTTATGTGATAATGCTATTTGTATATCACACCTTCTTTTAGTCATCTATATTTAAATAACCAAAATATGTAAATCAATAGTTATAATTTGTATAGTTTCCTATAATAATCTATATAATAATCATACCATTAACTTAACACATTACTAAACAGATTCAAATGCTAGGCCAATTCTGAAGGCTACACTTTTTGTTATTAGTATATTAGGTTTGATGGTAGTGTTCCGATTGTTAGTTTATTATATTCAATTCAAACACTTATTTATTAATAGAATACATTTAATATGATAACATTATTTATTTCTTTATTTTTTCAATAAAACATATATTTACCTACATAATTATATTGAATTACACATAAATGCATATATAATGAATATATCCATAATATTTGGTATACCACTATACATACCGATATAATAGTAATTATAATAACTTCAGATGTATACATTGGTGATACATAAATACATATGAATATAAATACAAAATATCGGCATTGGGATCATTAACAAACGGTTAGTAATGGGGTCAAATATATTATTCAAAAGAAATATAACTCTAAAATGTTTGATATCAATCTTTATACCAATACTATTAATAGTGATTCTTCATTTTGTTGATACTATATACTCAATAGGTTTAGTTATATTTATCTTACCATTTTATTAAATAAAGTAATACAATTATTGATAATATTTAAATAACTAATAGTATATTCAACCATTATAAAATGTGTATTGATATATGATACTAATGATTATCTAATTGTATATTATTATTATTATTAACATTATGTTAACACCATTTAAATATAATATATATTAATAATAGTATATACTATCTACATATAGAGAACTTATTGAAAATTAATAAAGTTCAGTCGTCAATGAATAATTAAGTTTTTAGCTTAGCTTTAGTCGATGTAAATGGACATTTCTTAAGCTTCGCTCATATATATGGAGCTGTATTAGTTCAGTTAAATATGAAGGCGTAAGATGATGGTAGGCAAGATGTGTTGTAGTCTAATATTAGTACTAGCTATATATAGATTGTATTTTATACGCGAAGAAACTTTGAATCAATATAATTTTTTCTTCAGGCTAGTAATACATATAGCATAGTTTATAGATCTATATGGTAAGTTGTATATCGTTCTAAAAGATATTTTTTAAAATTTATAAATCATTCAAAATTTGTGTTTAAAATAACAATGACTAATAGATTGTGAACTTGTTCAGTGAGATCAATAATTTGTGTATTTAACATGAATTGGTGTTTATTGTATATTGACGTATTATTTGTATTAATACATATTATGGTTGTAACATAATATGGATACTTTAACAATACATGGTCTTAAAATTGTATGACTAAATATTTGTATTCAAAAATTTCAATATACTAATATTATATGATATATGTGTTATTGTGATTTTAAAATTGTATTTAATCATTTTATTTAATATATACCGAGAGTGTCCGTATTCGGTTACTTTCCCCTATTTGAGTTTTTACAGGATTCAGTTTCAGTTAATTCAAGTTAAACCACTCAATAATATATTTTAAACAGTTTGATAGGTTTACATATGCATCAGAATCGTTCGGAACATCAGTGTATATTTGTAGATCATCAGCATAAGCTTTATCAAAAAAGTAAAAAAATCGATATTTTATATATGATTTAAACCACTCTAGAACAGGAACATATATGAAATATTTGTATATACATATTACAAAATAAATTGTAATAATGATTTAGATAAACCATGATTGTTTAGATATTTAAGATTGGTCTTAATTGAGTATAAAGGATAGTATATAATGTATACATTATTTAATTTGTCTTCAACAAAAATATAAAATATATTAAAAGTTTCTAAAATAATGTCTAGTAAAAAATAGAAAAATATATTACATAATAACATATATTGTACATTGATAAGCAGTTTAATACATATAAAGGCCATTGTTGTATATTAATCGATAATAGATGATCAGATTTATTTAATGCAAACCATTATAATTTTACTTTTCTACTATTAGAAAACAAATTATTTAATTTATAAATAAATCTGGATCATTTGATAGATTTAATTAATCACATATTCAAAGATACAAGTTACATTTAATCTAAAAATGAATAGAAAAATGAAAATATATTAATACTGTCTAAATCAAAACACAGATAATATAATGATGTATTCAATTCATTATTATTTAAATACATTGTTTTATCTATTATTTAACTGTATTTTATCTCATTTATTTAATATTTAAAATTATATGACAAACATCTTGTCAATCATATACATCGTATATACAAAGATGAACAGTGCAGTGATAGTTAATGATATAATAGGATATTTCTTTCAGACATCGGTAGAAGTACGACAAGGTTGCTTACTGAAGCCAACTATATTCAATATTTTCTTCGAAAAAATTATAGAATACACTCTAAACAACCACACTTCAACCATAGATGTAGGATGATATAATATATGTGATTCAATGTTTGCAGATAATATAGATTTAATGGCAGGATCAATTCCAGAATTACAATAGCTCACCGACATATTAGATAACTCCTCAGAGGTATACAGTATGTAAGTGAGTCTGGAAAAAGTAAGATCATGGTAAATTAATTCACTAACAGCTATTCAAACGTTATAACTATGAACGGTGAAACACTGGAAAACGTCGACAAATTCAAATATCGGGAGCTACATTGACAATAGACATAAAAAGTGAAAAGGATATAAAATAAGATTGGCGACAGCAAATTCGGCTCTGGTAAACCTAAGTTCAATATAAAAAGAAGAAGCATATTATTATGTAATCCTACCCAGAATAATTTATACAAATCTCTGATACTCTCTATTCTATTATTTGGTTGTGAAACATGGCCATTAAATGAAATCCTAGAGAAAATAATAAATGAATTCGAATTTAAATCATATAAAGAATCCTTAATCTCATACCGAAAAAGGAAATCGAATAATAATATTTTCAAGACAATTATTGAAGCAATAGGCTCTGTTGAATCACTTATGTCAACTATAAAAAGAAGACAATTTACTCATTTTCGCCACATAATACGACATGAATCTCTCCATAAATTGATCATCTAATATTTTGTAGAAGGAAACAGAAGACAGGGACACCCGAGAACGAACTGGAATTATAGAATGGATAACAAGTGATATCGCAGATATCATATTAGTGATCATCTCGAAAATACATTGGACCGTGAGAAATGGAAAATAACATGTGTATTTGCCGCGATTCAAATCCACCTATGATTAAGTAAGTATGTAAGTAAACAAAAAATATATATTATTAGTATATTAATATTATAATATATTTAATAGAAATAATAATATACATAATATATTGGTTTTATGTTATTGTATTGGCATGGTTTAAAGTCTATTACCAATTGTGTAATGTATTCTTACTTTGGAACTGTGATACACTCGACTTATAGGCTCGAGGACGATTATAGTTACTCGAATCTAAATTGTTGGTTACGTTCAGTACGTCGTGTAACCGATGGGCACTGCAAGCTAACACATTTGAACATACTTCTTTCTTTTCCGTTGGTAGTATTACATGAGCAGTGTGACTCCTATTAATACGTGTTATTAAATAATTGAAACATTATAAGTTTAACTGATATACATATATAAATATATATATATATATATATATATATATATATATATATATATATATATATAATAATAATAATAATAATACTATCGGGATTTAGTTATGCCCATGGTAAACGAAGAAGCATAATGTTTATCAAGTCGTTTACCTGTTACACTTTCCTAACGAACATTTATGAAACGTATAGTAAAAGTAAAATTAAAAATAAAATGGTAAGATATAAAGTTAGTAACAAAATGTATATATATATATATATATATATATATATCTGATTATTATGCGAAGGAATAATTAATTTTAAGTTATTAATAATGAGAAGTTTAGGTATATGAATAATAATGTAACACGTACATATACATTTTATATTGGCATATTTCTACAATTTGTCTACAATTAATTAGAATATTATTAATAAGTTAATTTATAGATTCAATAAAATAAGATGATCTTGATATTAATATAACTAAATCTATTGAGTATAGATAATATATATATATATTATAAACAACATACGAATAACCAATATTAGTATTACGTTTATGAATATTAATATTAATTAAATATTAAATATTAAACTCACAATATCTTATTATATTTAATGTAAATATATGGTTAGATAATTATATGTAATTTAAAATATTACTATATTGCAAAATGGTTATTTATAACTACCAGAATGTGTAGTTCAATTGTTCATAATTGTGTTATTATATAAAATACAAATATTTTTATTAAGGGGGGAATTTTAAGCCGTAAATATTTTAACTTTAAAATGATTTTTTAATATCTGAACTACAAGTTTTGTGAGAAACTTCTTTACTTTACGACAACTTGCCTGACATATAATAACTTGCTAGGGGGTATCACATTACAATTTGATAGAACATTTTTTAAAGTTACAATATTTCAGGCAAGTTGCCGGAAAATATTGTAGTGGGTACCCCCTTTAGAAATATTATAATAACATATTAAAATTATTAATAATACAAATAACCAAACCAATTACGTTCTTCTCATATATTTAATAATTATACTCCTAATTTATTTTTTAATATTGTAGTTATTACACATATAAACTTTGTTAATCTTGGAATAAATTAATAATTTAAATTTTGCAAGAACACAGTATCTTATGATTACATTTAATAATATAAAAATCATAGTTAAATAATAAATAAACCTATATATATATTTGAAATTTAATAATTTTATTAAATTAATTTTAATATTTATATTTAATTTAAAGGTGTATGATCAAGAGATTACCTTCTATATTCTATATTGAATATGATATTGAAAAGTGTAAATATTATACAAATTAATATGACCAAATACGTAGTTGATATTGTATCTGTTTCTATAAATTATTTGAAATATATTAGGGGTATATAATATATATATATATATATATATATATATATATATATATATATATATATTTATATATATTATAAAATGTAGAGTTTGACCTTGTGTTAAGTATTTTTAAATATATATGTATTTATATATCTTTTCATTTAGAAATATACAAGGTATGTCTTGCATATATATATATATATATATATATATATATATATATATATTATTATTTAAAATTATTATTATTTTACCTATATTTATATATATATATATATATATAATTAGCATCATAATCATTATGATAAAATAGATAAATGTAAGATTTTCATAAATTGTTGTCAATACATAATATATATATATATTAGGAATTAATATTTTAAAATATATATATATATATATATATATATAATATAATAATTAGATACTAATAAACATTCACTCTAATATAATACTTATAAGTATTATATTAGAGTGAATGTAGGTTTTCCTAATAAAATGTATTATAAATTAGATGGTTATACATAATTATATGATAATATAATTTTAAATTGTAGACTTTTTTTAAATATATGTATATATATATTTTTTAATGACGTAATGTAAATAGGTATAAGATTATACCATATATATATTAGAGTGTTTCATATATGATATTTATTAAATTAAGAAATAATAGCAAAGTAAATATTTAACTTTTAATACTGAATTGTAAATTATATTTAACATTCTATAACATTTATTATCCAATTATTACCCCAAATATTATCCCAGCTAGTACAACATATATTTTTTTATAATATAATTATAATTTAATTGGTAGTATTATAATCAAGTTATAGAAGATTAATGAGATTATGAAAATTTAACGTATATTAGAAATCTTATATTGGTTATATAGAACTTATTATGTTGTTAATGTTGTCTTATGGGGATGTATTTTATGAAAATATATCCATATAACTTGTCAATGTGGTGTTTCTAACAATAGTCAGGTCGTGTGTGTGCATCGAGGACACGAGAGCTGACCTATATATAGATATAATTAATACGAAGAGTAAATGGTAAAAATAGTAAAAACACGACTATAACTTACAAATTGAACAATATGTACATACTGCCTGTTATATATTATAAACATATATTTTATGTTTAACTCTTGTGCGGTGGAATAAAATGAATTGTATTTTGTAAATATTAAGAACATGCTTATTACCGCAGCCAGCCATAGATTAAAACTAGAGTAGAATTTATTTCAGTTTCTAGATCATTTAAATTATGTAACTAAAATGTTAAAGTGGTATCAAAAAGAGTAAAATTGGATTTATTAATTATATTAGGTAAATAATTTATGTACATTAAAAATAATAAAACTGAAACTTATGGTAAACCACATTTAATCGAGAGTATATATATAAGTGTGTAATACATATATTAAAATAATATATGTATCACTAATTTTAATAATAGAATATAACAAATTTACATCTATTTTGCTATATATTTTCATTGCAACATTAGCATTAAAGTATGTAATAGTTAGAAATTATTTACTTTAATTATTTACTTTTAATATTTTACTTTATACTTAGAATTATATATGTCAACTATTTATTTGATACATCCAGTTATCACGCAGGGAGTGTCGAATTACAATAACACGATATATAATAATAAAATATATAAATATCATACAGTTATCATTATTCATTGAAAATAATATTGTTAACAACTTTAGAAGGCTATAACTAATAACTTTTTATTTGATTTTTTTTGTCAAACTAATACTACTTTTGTCGATTGCTTCACTCATTGTAAAAAATGTCTATGTATATATATATACATGATATTACTGATAATAAGCTATCCTATTATAATGTAATAATGAATTTTTTTAATATACTATTTATAAATATTATAAAAAAAGTTGATAACAAAAACAAACAAAAATACAAAAATAAAATATTGTTGGTAACCGATATCCCGTCTATTATATGTTTTATATGATTACATTGTAGATTATATATTTAGATATAGATTTTATAGATATGATAAATAGCTATTTATGGGTAACTAAATTAGGTGAAAATTAGGTGCATTTGTTTAAAAGTATTAGTCATTTTAGTGACCCTCGTTTTCCCCTTCTTTTACATGTAAACTCGGCAAGGTTACCCTGTCCATTATATAATTAATCAACAGAACAATCACAATTATATAATAATATTAATATTAATATTACATTCATTGATATTCGTTAATTATAATGTTATTGATATTATATAATATACACATATTATATAATTTACATTTATTAATACCTGCATAGTAAAGTAAATATATTTATGTATACATATATTCATATTACTAATATATATATATATATATATATATATATATATAAATATAATATCTCTAATTAATTTAATTTTATTTGATATTTAACTTTATCTACGTTAATTTCAATATAATTCTATAAGCGCACATACCTATCAATACCTATAAGCGCACATACCTATCAATACCTATAAGCGCACATACCTGTATCATCGGTATCTAGTATTGTTATGTTTATCACTTTATTTGTTCTTCCTGAAGTATAGTCAACTATATTAATTATACATATATTATGAATATAGTTTATAAACATGTTTATATATGCATATATTAATATATATATATATATATATATATATATATATAATTTTATATATTATTATGTTATTTTTGTTATCAATAAATGTAATGAACCTAATATATAAATACACATATACATTTTACATATATACATATAAACATTATGTGTAACATATATGCATATCCATATATATTGTATATACAGTTTTATAATTCATATTATAAAACATATTATAAATAAACACATACATACACACATATATATACATATATATGTAATAAATATATTTAATTTAATACATTTATCTATTTTATGTGATATTGTTTAATTTAGTGTTTATTAATAATATAATATAATTGTTAAATACTATATATCCATCATTAGAGATGCAATTATATTTATATTCTAGTTTAATTGTAAAATATGATGTTTAATTATGCATTTTATTATATAATAATGATATTTATTAAATAAACATAGTATAGTTAATATAAAATAAAACATAAATAGGTGATCGTAGGAAAGATTATTATACCACATGTATTACTAAAGTATATAAGTGTACTATAAAGCATACTAATATCAGATTTGTCAACTGTCTGAATGAAATAGCATATATTTTAAAATATGTTACGAATATATTATTTTGAGAAGCATAATATAATAATTAACAAAATAAACTAGTTAATATTATTAATATAAAGTGTGAATGACTTCTTTTTTTATTTTTAAATATGAACTAAATGATATAAATAAATAAAATAAATCATATATATATATATATATATACATATATATATATATAATAATAATAATGTAATAATGAGTAATATGTTAATTCAGTTATCAATAAAGAACATTATATAATTTTTTATATAATTAAATGTTAAAAAAGATATTTAAATATATATTTTTAATATATAATATTTTAAAAAAATATTAAATTATAATTAAAGAAATATGTAAATAATTCCTATACTTTCACCAACATAAGTTAAATAAAATAAGTTACTAAAGTTTATAGGTGTTTTTCTAATTAAAATATATACAATTATTTGTAATATGTCTACATTATATTTAATATTGTATATTGTAATACACTTTTTTGTAATATTTTGAAATACTCTTTATTTGATTATAAATGTGTACTACATATATGGAAATAATAGGTTAAATTAGACATACATAATTATTTAATAATTCTAATATATAAATTGTAAATATTATTTATTTGTTTATAATATCAATAAATTTATAATATATAATAGAGACACATTATTATTATCATTATGTTTAATTTATATATATATATATATATATATATATATAAATTCCAGTAGTAAGTTTTATAATACTTATATTTTACCATTACAATTTAAACACTTTCATTAGTTAATTTATATTTATTACTATACTCATACTTTTTTTTACAACTGAAGATCATAAGTTTGCTTCAATATCTATCCGGTTTCTTATACCAAATTCTAAATTATATATATATATACGTGTAATTTTCGCTATACCATTATCTTTAATATAATATATACCTGTATTTAATGAGGTCATAGTAGTTGTGGTAGTATTGTCATTCTTCGTATTTATAGATACATTTAAATCTGATGATATAATATTAATTTAATAATAAATAATAGAAATATTTCATAATTACATAATAAATAAATATTAATAGTTATACCTATTTATTATTTTATAATTAAATCTTAATATTTTATGATACAAATTATGTATATTTTATATTATTTTATATATAATTTTATTTATATGAACATATTTGTTATACTATATACCTATATTTAATGAGGTACTAGTAGTAGATGTGGCAGTAGTGTCATTCTTCGCATGTATAGCTATATTCAAATCTGATGATACATTATTAATATATGAATAAATAATATAAATATAACATATTATAGTTACATTTAAATATTGTGGTATATATATATGTATTATATATAATGTTAATTAATTTTCACTATATGGATATAATTAATTTAATAATAAAATAATTAATATTTTACTAGGAATAATTTCTATATAATAAGTTTATAAAAATAAAGTTTAATAAATATTTAGAAATAATATTTACTAATATATTTGATTTAATAACCTGCTATTATGTTATATTACGATACATATGAACTATTTTGTTGTTTAGTGATGCTGTAGATTTTTCAAACTATTATATCTTCTCAATACCTAGATCTTATAATACTTTAGTATATTTCCTTACTATTACACAATAAAGAATTAACTATTCAGAAAAAAAAACTAATACTCTAGAATTATAACAATCCTTTGTCATGATATTATATCATATATCATATATAGGATAGCCTACATACCGTTTAGGATACTTTAATATAGGTGTTATCCTGGAATAGTATCGCATTAATAATGATCTTCTTAATCATAGTGATAGAATATATATATATATATATATATATATATATATGTATCATGGCTGATTACTACCCCAACATATAGAATATACTTACAATAAATGTACGTTCCATCTACACAACTAGCAAATATTAAAAATCACTGTTCTCTATTTTAGATTTATATCTTTTTAACTTTAATATATATTGTAATTAATGTATAACTATTGAAGTATACTTGTATTATTCAATATATTACATTTTACACAGACGACATATTTTTACGAAAATATAAGTTAATAAAACACATTTTATTAAATTAAATATAGCTAATAGAAAACTAGAAAACACCGACTTAAACATTATACAAAATATTACGAAGGAATGTGGAATATGAGGGCTTTGCAACCATTAGAAGATATTGTATAAATACTATGATTGTATTATCTTTATATAGAAGATATATATCCACATTAAATATTATGTAGGATAAAGTAACCGAATACGGACACTCACGGTATCTCAGAAATCATAAATCCTACAAAACAATTTTTAATGAATAAATTATTCATAATTATATAAATAGTCTACACAATTATTTTTTATTTTTTAATTATATATTGTTGATATATTCAATAATTTATTTTTGTATTACGTTTTTAAATTTATGAAAACAAATTTCAAATTAAAACCTTCTCAAGAATATACAATTTATCAATAATAAAAATAAAGCATTCTAAAATTATATATATATATATAATTTATATATTTATTATTGAATATTCATTAAGTTATAATCATATATCTAGATATCATATAAGTCCCTAATACGGACATTCTAGATGTCTTAATACGGACACCAGCTATATATATATACATACATATATATATATATATATATATATATATATATATACATATATAGGTACAGTACATCATATATAGATATATAGTTTATTGAGTGTTGACACACAAAATTACATGAATCAATAATGTAATGATAAATAATTTAATGACAATAAGAATATGGTTTACATATGCCATAAGTAAAATAATATAATAATATGCAATGCATATTATGCATACTATTAAACATATGTACCTACTCTTAATTGCAATATATAAATATGTTATAGAATAATATATAATATGTAATATATAATATATAAATATAATGCTACAAACCTCTTAGACAATACGTTATATTAATTTGTTCACATGCCGAGATTTCTAGTATAATATAATCCGTGAAACATGACAAAGGTATTGTATTCGACGCGTTATACTGCGTCATATCCTGCACAGTATAAGCACAAGCAATATCATGCGATATGCTCGCTTGCATCGTATCTCCCATCACTAACAGCCAGTGCATTGAGCAATTACAGTTAAGATTATTATTATGTACCGATAAGAAACGTTTACGACTTTCGTTTCCACTAATAAAAGATTTAAATACGTATTCGTTCAGAGTAGTCAATTTATTAGATTCGATATTTAATGTTATTAAATCGGGCAAATGACTAAGATCTGCATTAAATATTGTTATATGGTTATAACCAATATTTATTGTAAGTAATTTAGTATTATATCTAAAAGTTTCTTTCAATATCATTGTCAATGAGTTAAATTGCAGACTAAGTAATTGTAAATTAATTAAAACTGTAAATTGATTACTATGTAAAGTTGTTATACTATTATTACTTAACAATAATTGATATATTGTAATATTTAATTCAAGCGTATTATTAAATGTATCAGGATGCAGGAGCTTCAGAGATTTACCAGAACATGAATACGAAGTTATATTTGCAAGAGTTAAAATATTAGCCGACAATGTATTATTACTAATATCGTTTTCTGAACAAGTCTGTAATATTTATATTTATATATAATTCGTAATTATCGAAAATATCGGTATTAATATTGTATTATATTATATATCATACACTATATATATATATAAATATATTAATAAATGTATTAATATAAAATATAATAATATATTATTAAAAACTAAAGCATTCTGAATATTATGTACATACTTTTTATATTTGTTATAAAATATTAATTAAGTTATAAGCATATATCTATATGTCACATAAATCCCTAATACTGAAACTCAATATGTCTTAATACGGACACCCTATAACCAATAAGCGCGCAGCGTATGAACTATTCTTATTTTCATCAAAATCGCATGCGTTATAATATTAATACCACCAATGAGGATAAATATAAAAATATTATTATTTAACTTGTATTATTAATTAATATTAATATTAATATTATATAATATAATACAAATTAATAATTGTATTACTAATTGAATTATATCAAATTATTCATAACATTAATTATAAATAATGTAATTGTAATTTATCTAATTGGTTCATCAATAATATACAGTTTACCTAGTGGTATATAGGATGTATGTATTATAACATAGGGTGTCCGTATTCGAAAATGGGTACCGAATACAGACACCCCGCTATATATTGAATAACAAGATTAAATAAAATTTAAAAATCACAATAATATCTAAAATCATATTATATTGATATATAGATAATTTTTGAATGCAAATATTAAGTCTTAACATGTTAATACCGATTATTGTTGATGAGTCCGTATTAGGTTACTTTCCCCTACTTATGTCTACATAGTTAAAATACTGCATACGTATATACATAGTCAGTTTATGCCCCGAATTCATCTATACACTTATATAACTCATGTGCATATATTCCAGCCTAGATTCTCCAGTCATGTGTAACCGTTGCACTATGAACTCAGATTACGTATTTTAGATATCGGTCATAGCGTTTATTTTATAATGTATATATCCTTATTGTACCCATATTAATATATATATATATATATATATATATAATTAACTAATTTATCATTAATAATACATTAAAAACGTATGATTAACATAACATGTTATAGTACATTTTAGTTAGATATAAAGATGAGTTACGCATTACATTTTTAAATATATATATATATATATATATATATATATATATGTATAAAGTATTGCTAACCCCATAATTATCATTAGTTATTACGCTATATATTAATGATACATATACAACATATAGTTGTATACATATGTACATATTTAATACAATTTTACTCAATTGTAAAGAAATATATTTATTGTTAATGAAATTAATAATAATTAATAATTTATTGAATTTTATTTAGTTATTTAATTTTATTTAATTCACAAAATATGAATTGTACGTAAATATTAATGGTATCTATTAGTGTACTATACTGTAGATAGCTATACACATTATTCCAACCCGTTGCTATATAACTTAAAGAAAAAGCAATACTTATTTTAAGGGTTCAATGATGTGTAACAAACATTGAATTAGTATTATGTATGTTTTTGAAGTTATTGTTAAAACTGTTGTAGAGGTAGTTAATCTCTGTAGATCGAAATATCTTTTTTACCAAAGTGAGAAATATAATTGAAGTACTTCAAAATCACGCATATACAATATTTGAATCTAATAATCTTATTTAATGTATACCCATTTTGAAATAACATGCATGGAAACAGTCATAGATATATATCGTTGTAACTAAAGGATAAGTAACGATACAATGAAACAATTATTATCAGCCAAATTACAAATTCATATATGATGAATCACGAGGTAATTTCTTGTCACATAAAAATAGCAGATACTTCAACGATGTAAATAAAGATAATCATGTACACCTATGAGCTTTAAAAACTGATCACATTCAACAAAATATCAATATAATTCAATGTGCAACTAGTAATAAAATGCATCATTAGTTTATAATACCATTAATGAAATAAGTATACTACTATAATAATTATTTCCATAGGTATCGTTACTTATCCTTTAGTCACAAAGTTTATTTTATAAAAGAAACAATTCAAACCAAGTCATGTTAAAAGCAATTAGTTGAGGGTTATACGTAATACGTTGGGAACTCAACTGTTTTATATACTAATCATATCTAATAAAGCATACATTTTACATATTTTATCAGTTATAACAAAAGTATAAAAATGTGACAGCATTAAACATCGTACTCTTGATTGAATACTATCTAGAGTATGTTAATACAAATAATTTCAAGATAAACTATTAAGTTAGTCAATAACGTTTATTCTTGAGATGCGAAATAAATATTCTACCTATCTATTTTCATTAAAATAAAATAATATCACTTATTAAAAACTACCGATGAATTACATATTACATGTACTTCAGTAGATTTGATAATATATAATATGATTAATCTAAACATAATAATAATTAGAATTCACCCATTACTATAACATAATAAAAACTATATTCGCACAAACATATCAAGAGTAGGCTAACTATCGCATATAATCGAAGTAGTAATGCCAACATGTCTTTCTACAACTATCTTATTAATAATGTTCTTCAAGCGATATGACTCGATACATCATTTAAGATGAGGGATATTCTAATTATATACGCATACAGTGACAAATGATGTAATCATGTAATCATGTACGCATTATGTTACATACCTCGCTCACCTATATTAGCACCAGTTTGATATTCATTTCATCAACGTAATGAATTATATCTAAACAAGTGCACTAGGAGATTATAATATCGACTAAGAGAGTAGGACATAGACATATAATATGTGATAAAGCTATATGCCATTCTAAATAAAACGTAACAATAATATACCACTAATATATACTTTTATATTACCACGTGAACATCAAATCAATTCTTTAATATATGTTGATATTTACAAGACTATATTTTCAAAGTAAAGATAACTAGTACGCTATGCTATGCTCTGGATACCATAACGTGGATGTTATATTTGTGGGTGATCAATGACAACTAATAACTGATCATTGATTAAAACCGATTTATGTATGATTAACTATTAAATTTGATGATAAATATATATTGAATTGAAGAACATGTAATATGTATAATTGAATAAGATTGATATGTAATGGTTAGATAATATATTAATACTATATTTAATTTAAATAATAATAACATAATTAGTTGTTATTGTGTTTTATTATATGTATAACGTTAATAATGTTAAAACATATTTAATTCGCCCACTAATTTCCGATAAGCCATATATGGCCGGGGACCCATTGTAGCGAAACACGCGTATTCAGCGAGTTCAGTATTTGGCGGGTCTCTGCTATGTCTGACCCGTCGCTCAATCCAGGCGACTGTAGGGCTGTCAGGGTTGACTGGCTGTCGGTACAGATAATGAAGGGGCCTTGGTTCTCGCGGTTCTTGTTCCAGCTAACTGCCAGTAGCATCGATGTCACTTCCGTATCATAGGAAGACGTGAAACGTCTTCCCTTGCGTGATGGAGGTGCTGCCTCAGTTTTTATAACCGCTTTCCGCCGATCCGTCCGTGTAGAATCTACACTGTAGATGGTGATATCCGCTTATCCGGCTGCCGCGATGGTGTCCACCGTGATCGGGAATCTCTGGTCACAGAACTTATCGCTGCCGCCATTTAGTCGCGTATTCACAGTCCATCTTGGATTTCTGTCCCAGTTCCAGGGTGGCGCTTTATTTGGACCAAACCTCTCTGGTTGGTCAAGGCCGATGCGTGCGCATTCTGATTGCCTCCATTCGAGAAGTGTATCAGCAGGTTGACCTGTTAGAATACGTAGAACCAATTCTGTACCTATTCCAGAATGGCAACGTTCGACTACGCGAGCCACGGTTGCCAAGCCGTGCCGCAGTAGTGCAGTTTGCTGTGAATCAGTGCTGTGTAGATCCGCGTCATGCATCGTCTGCTCCATCCCCACTCCTTGGATGACAGAGAGGATAGGATACGGATCCTGGACATAACTATGAGCTTGACAGAGTCGACATGTGGCCGAAAGGTGACCCCGAGGAACTTGGTAGTCTTGTTGAATATGAAGGGCTGGTTATTAAGGGTAATCAACGGAATACACTTTTCTTCATGAGTGTCGGAAGTGAAGAACGACACTTCACACTTCGACGTGTTCAATTTTAGCTTGTGCACATGGAAGGAACTCCACGCCGATAACCTGCGCACCGCCTCTTACACCTTGCTCTCAGCAACAGTCTTATCGCGGTCTTGGCTCCAGATCGCTATGTCGTCCGAATACATGCTGACGCTCACCCCGCTCGGGACTTTTTCTCTAATACCATTAATATAGAAAAGGAATAGTAGGGGTGAGGATACAGCTCCCTGGCGCACTCCTTGTTGCATATTTCTGCTGGCGCCGATAACGCCGTCGATCCGCACTTCTGTCTTTCTGTGGCAGAGGAAGCCTCCGATCCAGCGGACGATAGTCCTCGATACGCCTTTCTCCAACATCAGCTGAAACAAGCGATTCCGCCATACCGTGTCATACGCCTTACTATAGTCCAGTAGTGTGATGACGCAGCGCTTAGCGGGTCGAGTCTGGAATCCGTCGCTGACTGCTTGGGAGAGGCGGATGACTTGATGGTCAGAAAACCAGCCTGGTCCTGGCACCACCACTCATTGGACTCTGCCACGAAGGAGAGACGGCTTGCCACCATTCTCTCCATGGTTTTATCCACGCAGGAAATGAGCGATACTGGGCGGAAGGAGTCTATCTGACTTGCAGGCTTAACCTTTTTCAGTATGGGGACAATTATAGCCTCCCTCCATGAAGTTGGGCAATATCCTGTTTTCCATGAATTATTGAAAATTCGCAACATGAATCTGGATGCGATTGGGCCCATGGCTTTGATGAACCTTGGGTGAATATTATCCTTCCCTAGGGCGCCTTTGACTTTCATGCTTGTGATCGCGTTGGACATTTCTGAGGCATTAAATGGGATGGATCTCGGGTCCTTAAATATTGGACCTATTAGGGAGCGGTGCAGTGAATTCTTAATGCGGCATGCCTTGGGTATACTCAACCAACTGGTCGTAGCGTACCTTTGAAGGAAGGCGACTGCTTTAGCCTTGTTTGTTACATATTCCCTCCCCTCGTGGACCAATGTCTCATTCCGGATGCTTGCTGTGCTCCTTCCGCTCAATGACTTGATTGGGGGTTCGATCTTTTGGGGGTTCGAACTTTAGTCAGAGTCTTCGAAGAATTTATTCCATCTGTTCTCCTTGCTCTCTCTGATCATATCCCGCACTGTCATACATGCCTCATTCCATTCAGCCCGCTTGTTCGTAATGTCTCTCCTCAGCGCGTTTCGTCTCTAGACAGCCTCTCGTATGTCCCTAGACATCCACTCCTTCCCATTAATACTGCATTTGACTTTGCCAATTGCCTTGTTGGCCGCTTCAATCATTGCCATATTCAGGAATGTGGATCTGGAGTCTAGAGAAGACTCGTGTATGGCCGCTGGTGCTGATGTTACCGCTTCGTCTACCGATTCAACAAATAATTGGAAGTTAGCAGACTTCCAGTTCCATTTGAGTTCGGTACGGGATGGGGCGTTCAGCGTTGTCACCTGCCAGTCAACGGTGATGAGTATGGGGAGGTGATCCGAGCCTAGGCATTCGGTCGTGCTCCACTCCACTCGATCCAACCAACTGCTGTGAACGATGGTCACATCGGGCGCGCTTATGTATCCGGTACCTGGGTTGGTCCTTGTTACGGCTCCGTCGTTTGCGATGCAAAAATCTTTTTCCATCAGGCACTCTTCGAGATTCGATCCCAGAGAGTCTTCAGGTTGCCATCTGTCCCACATTTGACTATGTGCGTTCAGATCGCCCCCTGTGATCGCGTTCCGGTCGTGAGGTAGTTTCGAAATTTCAAACTCGTTACCGTGGTTTGCTCCTATTGACGGGGGGCAGTATACGTTGAATATTAGAGTCTTGACAAAAGGTTTGGCTCTCAATTCAATCAATTGAATTTCCAGGAGGGAATTCTGGGCACTGGGCGTGTTGTCAATAGTTGTAAAGGGTATATCTTCCTTAATAAAAAAGAAGTCCCCACCATTACTGACGCCCCTGTCTTTTCGGACTGTAGAGTAGCCCTTTATAGCAGGGTTCTTATCCAGGGCCCTCGGCTTCATATATATAATGTCGAGATTGAGTTTCCTTATACGGTCTTCGAGCTCTACCATCTTGGTCCTGATCCTGTTAGCGTTCCAATGTAGGATTTTGAGGCAGCCTCTTCGGCTCACATCGGCTTTTCTCGACGGGGCAGCTTGGCGCTGGTCTCCGCTATTCACGCCCTAGTTGTTCGCGCTGGTCAAGCAGTTTTAGAAATGTCAGGAACCGGTGGATATATGCATGCTTTGTTCGCCACTCGATATACTTGAGCAGCTTTAAATGGCAGGTACGCTGGCATCCTACGCAGACGAGCGGATGGGGCGAATACCTTACAACTTTTTCGCACTGCATGCATCGCTTCTGAGGCGCGCATGTTCCTGAAAGTCTCGGGGTTCCTATCGGTTGTCCAACAAGTGTGGATACGGTCGATGGTAGGGGAGGCGTGCAGTAGCGGGGTGGGATGCAGTCGATGCAGGTCCAATTTCCTGGAGTCTGTGACACTCGTCTCAGGCCGCTACATTTCTCTTGCTTGTGAAAGGTCGCAATGCACGAGCCACATTTGAGGTGCGGCTGATTGGTACTCAGCGTACTTCCGCAGGGCTTGCAGCATGGTCCAGTGCCGGGGTTCGCTTCAACATCGCCAGCTCTCAACAATAGCATCCGTATCACCAGAGCTGGTAGGTGTCAGGACCTCAGAAAAACCCCCGTGAGTATGGGTGGGGGGGGGCGCGTTCCAACCGTTGTCTGTTGAATAGTAGTTCAGCGGGTGATCGTAAGTGACAGTCAATGGGTGTCGTTTGTAACAATAGTAGTGACTTGTAGAAGTCGGTTGTCTTGTGCAGTACTCTTTTAACTGTCTGCACCGTTCATTCTGCTAGTCCGTTGGTTTTAGGGTAGTATGGGCTACTGGTGATATGTTTGAAGTCCCATATCTCGGCGAATTCAGATAAATCGTATGAGCTGTATTTTCTTCCGTTATCGCTCAGTAGAGTATGTGGGATTCCGTATTCCGCTAATAAACATTTAAATATATTTATTATATTCTTACTTGTACAGGAGTTGTTTATTTTGTATATGAAGGGGTACTTCGAATAGTAGTCTACTATTAGTATGTAATATTCGTTCTTATGTTCAAACATGTCCGTGGCGATTGTTTGTCAATGTCGTTATGGTATGTCTCTGGTGAGAAGTGGTTCTCGACGTTATCGTCTTGATATCTTTTGACATATAACACATTGTGAGATCATTATGGAAATATCTTCATTTATTCCTGGCCAATATATATGTTGTCGTGCAAGTAATCGTGTTTTCTCTATAACCTGGTGGGCAGTATGCAATATTTTCATAATGTGTAGTCGTTGGTTGGGCGGTATAATAAATTATAATTGGTTCAAGATAACGTATTCGTCGCATGTATGTTCATCTCTATATGATCAGTATTTCTTTATGGCATTCGGTATTTGCTTTATGTCTTTAGGCCAACCATTATTGATTGTGGTTTTCAAAAGTATCAGTTATTCATAACTGTTTGTCTCGTCTCGTATTTCGTTGAGTCTCTCTGTAGAGAATTGTATTGGGGTGATAGCTACATATAAGTGTATATGTGCTGCGTTATCAGCATCGGGTTGTCTGGAGAGAGTGTCCGCTAGTGGTATAGTGTTACCAGGGCTGTATGTGACTGTATAGTTGTATGTTTGGATTCGCAGCATCATTCTTTGTAATCTTGCTGGTGACTTTTCTAGACTCTTCTTCGTTATCATTTCTAGAGGATTGTGGTCTGTTATTTCAGCGAATTCTCTTCCGTATATATAGTAGTGGAATATTTCGCATCAAAATACTATGGCTAGCATTTCCCTTTCAATATTTTCGTATCTCTGTTCGGTTTTAGTAAGAGATTTTGAGGTGAAAGCTATTGGTATGTTTTCCTGGCTCCGAGTCCTCTTCCTGACGCGTCTACTTGTATCGCCGTGGGAATACCGGGTCTAAAATATGCGAGCGTGGTTGCGTTACATATTGCTTCTTTTACCTTCTTGAAGTCTTCCGTGTTCGACTCTTTCCATGTATATTCTTCTTCTTTTAGAATATCTCTTAGTTCAACTGTTAATGTAGCTATATTGGGTATGTATGTCAACATGTAGTTAGCAATGTCTAGGAATTCTCTAAGTTCTGTCTCGTTATTAGGTATGTTGAATTCTTGGATTGCTTTGATCCTGTTTTCGTTGGAGTGGACTCCTTATTTGGTTGTTAAAGTTTAACCTTGTTAAAGGTGAGTCCGAATATTGGTAGAGAAGTTGTTACTATGGAGTATTTTGTATCTTTGAATACGAGTCCATTTTTCTGTGCTTCTTTCATGAGGTTCATTAGGTTTCTGTAATGTTCCTGTTGGTTTTTTCCAAAGACCCTGATATCTTCTGCAATCGATATTGTGCGATATTTTATGTACGAGCCGTTGAAGCAATATATAGTATCCGATAGTGCAAGTTGTCAAATAGGAGAAGTAATAAACCCGAAGGTCTCGGGTTGTCAAGACCCATATGGGATAGATCAAAAACCAATGGTGGATGAGTCCCTAGTATGTAATTTGGTTACATCTCCTGGCATTAAGCTACTGTAAAATGATGACAGCAAGCATAATATTAAATACTATATATTGGTTCAATTAATACGAAATAACAATAATATGATTGATACATTTGGTGTGAATTATTTTGCACAGAAAAGTGTTACGGTTTTACAAGATGTATTTGTAAAGGTAACGCGTTCTAGGAAGAGCAAACACTATTTCCAAAATAATTCAGATGGGCGTTTGTTCTACACTTTTTCTTTCATATCTTCACCTCAGGTCCTCTGCAATTATTGCTATATAGATCAAATATATCAGTTGCATCTAAATTGACAAGTCCTTTCAATATTTTATAAGTCATGGTATGATCAACTAATAACTTGTGATGAAATACATTTTTAATATTTAGAAAATTATAATTTTCTATTATAATGCTATCTTCATAATACCGTTTAGTAAGGTTATATCTATAAAATGTATTTTAGTGAAATAGATATGAATATTTTCTATATTGTTAGAATTGCATATGAAATTATCTGGATTCAAAACAGATGAATCCGATTCCACAATAGGGCGAACATATGATAAATAGGCTTTAAGCAAGTATATATATACTCATTGGTGATGAAATATCTAAATAATCTATTAATACTTAAGTGCGCTTTATTACATATAGTATTAATATGAGTATTAAAACTCATATTATCAATAACGGACCATTGAGGAACACCAGATATAACTGGCGAGAAGTTAGAAAAACTATCATTAATTTTAACACGTTGTTTTCTATCGAGTAAATACTATTTTAACCATTTATAAAGATTACCACTAACGCCATAATAAGATAATTTATGCAAAAGTTTAGAAATTGATACTTTGTCGAAAGCCTTAGCTAAATCAATATATGCAATATCCGATATTAGGAATGCATATCTAGCTTTATCAATTTTGTTATAAAAATATATTGGTTGCAATTCAGCTATATTATATATATATATAACATATACCCATTACAATACAATACAAATACAATTTACAAAATTAAAATAAATGTCCTTAAGGACATTTATTTATAAACATATACAATACAATACATAGGAGTAGCGAAATTTCGAGATTTTTTTTTTAATTATTATTTTTTTTCATTAATTATTATTTTATAAATCTCCATTGCATCACCAATATTGAAAAAAAATGTATATGTTTTAATAAAATAGTATCATCAATATAATAGAACATCATATATATATATATATATATATATATATATATATATATATATTAACTGCCTGTGTGGATCAGTGGTTAAGGCGTCAGACACACAAGCAGTAGGACACGGGTTCGACCCTCGTCTTGACCATTAATTAATTTTATAAAATGGGTCTTACAATATTATTTTGAAGTGATCTTATATAATTGTGTAACCATTAAACCATTGATGCCTTAACATAAGAGCGGCTTCGAAGGGACATTAGAGCCATATATGGTTATAAGTGAAAACTTCATCTAAGTTCCTGGATGGGATGAAAGGACTCCAACAAATAAAAATAACAATAAAAATAACAATATATATATATATATAATCTAATATGAAGCAGTATGATCTGTAAAATAAAATCACTCTTAACGAACGGCGTTTGAAACGTACGTCGTATACCTACTTTATGGTATCGCGCACGCACATTCCTGCGTGGCCGTCTAGCATTACCGCCGCACGCGCAGACGGCTGCTTATATATAGCGGACCGCCGCTATGTATAATCACTTCAGAATAAGTCCCCTAATAAACATACATAAGCCTGACGTTTTACTCTCTACATGCTCAACATAACACTTTATAAAGAATACTTATGACACGTATGTATCTCAACGTAAAATACTAAACTAACTAATCATCTGCTACTGTATTAACCATTCTTTTACTTGATAAAATATTCACTATTAATTAAACTTAATTCATCTATACTCCGTATATTCACAAATAAACTGACTAAATGCACTCTGCTAAATACAAAATTATTGGTTTATTATATTCAGATTCATTTATAGGTATTTTGAGATAATTTGAATTTATCGAATCAACACATTTAAAGAAAAATACATTTATACGGGTTGAATTTAATTTACAGATTGAATCTGATATATTTATTATTCCAAATTTTGATTAATTTGACTATAGTTAAGTTACTATTGTTAATCGTAATAAATATCTGTACTTCACTAGTATTAGTTTTCATTGATATTTAATTTTATCTATTTTCATTAATGTTATTTATAAAATTTTATAATAATAATATATTCAAAATAATTATTTCAAAATAAAATAAAACAACTATAATTAAAAAAAATACACATATTGTAATATATATTACTTACTATATATGATAATAGTAAAATATTAATGATATACTTTAATTGCATTAAGTATAGATAAACGACATGGATATGAATGTAATGTGTAAGAATATACCGGACGATATATTATTATACTTATATGGCTATATGTTGTAGAATTGTACGCAATACTATATGCATTGTAAATCATATACCCATCTTCGTAAGCTTCTGGATATGGTTAGTTATGTTTAGTTATAATCTATATTATTATTGGTCACCATACACATAATGATGTGAGATATTCACGTTGTTAAATATACGTAAATATCACCACTTAATACATATGTAGACTACGCGAGTTGGCGATTTATTCTAATCGAATAATAATAGTAATATATAGTGTATATATATAATTAGATAAGTAATTATGATATAATATAATAAAGATACAGTGGTATAATTATAATTGAATTATGATATAATTATATTATAATATATACATACTTACTTTATTTTACTTCAATCCCTTGACTCGGAAATCGAATAAAAACTTTGCTGGTAACAAAACATTGTCTTCGCCATTTATCACGTTTATAAACTTCTAACAAAATATCATCTATTACCATTTTCGTCCACTCTTTAACATCATCTATATATTTTCGTTTCGGCCTACCTATTTTTCTTGATTCTTCAACCATTTCTTGCAGAATGGTTTTAGTTATGCTATTGTGTCGTATGACCGAGGTATGACCGAACCATTTTAGCTTTCGCCATCTTATAGTCTGTAATAGAGGCTCAAATGTACCAATTAGTGTATTAATTTTATTTTTGACAAATAGATTGGTTTTGCCTTCTTTGTATGTTATGCATAATAGTTTCCTGTGTGATTTGTTTTCAAAAGCTTGAATTTTCTTAGTTATATTAGCATTAAAAGTCCACGATTCACAGCCATAAGTAAATATTGATAAAATCAACGATCGATATAGGTTGAACTTTAGTTTGAATCTGATATGAGTGCTCTTCCAGATAGTGGTTAATCTCAACATAGCTGATGTTGCTTGCGCCAGTCTTATTCTTACTTCCTGATCACATGTTCCATTTTTTGTAAGAGTTGCACCTAGATATTTGAATTTTTCGACTTCTCCCAGTTTTCATCCGTAAAGATATATCTGCATGTTGATTTTCGTTGCTGTTTATCATTATTTTACTTTTTTCAATACTAATTTCCATGCCGTATTTGCTAGCGTTATTTGAAAGTTTGTCTGTAAGCGCTTGTAGTTCTTGGGTATTTCCTGCAATTAATCTATATCATCTGCGTATCTTAGGTTTGATATTGAAAGACCGCCAATTGATATGGATGAAGTATGGTTATTCTGTATATCGGCCATTATCTCTTCAAGAAATATATTGAATAGTACATGTGATAGAAGACATCCATGACGTACTCCAACTGTTGTTTTGAATTTTTGCCTTGTATGTTATTTATTAGAACAGCACTTGATGAGTTACAGTAAAGAGCTTTTATCATAGAAATAATGTTGCTGTTTATGCCATACTTTTGTAGTGAAGACCATAATCCGTCATGCCATACACGGTCAAAGGCTTTCTTAAAATCGCGATATAAGTCCATTTGGCTCTCTATGTGTCTTTCCATTAGGATTCTGCAGTTGACTGTGCTGTTTCCTTTACGAAATCCTACTTACTCATCAGAAAATATACGCTCAACTTGTGGGTTCAATCTATTTAGAATAATTTTTAGCAACATTTTGCTTTAGAGCGATATTAGACTCAAGGTTCTATAGTTTTCACATTTCCTGAGGTTACCTTTCTCGGGGATGGGTATAACTAAAGATTGAGTCCATTTTGCTGGCCATTTCTTCATATATGGTCTATAGACCATGATTTTTGGTATAATTCAGATAACACACTGACAATTGCATCTCCTCTATGTTTTAGTAACTCACTAGGTATGTTATCATTTCCAGGCGATTTTCCATCCTTTAAACATTTGATAGCGTATATAACATCATCTTTAAGTATTGGTAAATCATCATATTGGTCCATGTTATTACGCTGTAAGACGTTGATGTCCGGATTACTTGGGTGATTATATAATTCTTGACAGTATTCAGTCTACCGATTTACTATGGCCTGTTTTCTGCTAACGGTTTTCTTTGCTTGTCTTCTATTATTGATGATTGTCTATGTGCTTTTTTTGTAAGAGTTCTTAGAGTTTCATAAGCTCTTTTCTGAATCTTCCGTATTTCATATCTTCATCGATTAGTTTACATTGCGTTTGAATCCTGTTATCTTTCGTTCTTATTATTAACTTGCGAATTTCTATGTTAAATCTTGGTGTTAGTATTTAATCAATTTGATTATGGGTTTTGCCATCTGGAGAGTGCCATGTTGTGGTTCTTGAATCTTTGTGAGGATAGATTGGATTCGCTATTACAAGTTGGTGTTTTTCGGCAAATTCCAGTAGTCTTTATTCTCTTTTATTTGTATGACCTATTCCAAAGCGTCCTGCGTATGCTGGCCATTCGATGTGTGCATTTTTCCCAACTGTTGCGTTAAAGTCACCCTGTATAATTAAGAAATATTTGTTGGGTGTTTCTTTTATCGTTTTATCAATACTTTCATAAAATTGTCCTATTTCCTCATCAGTATATGCTGTTGTGGGAGCATATATTTGAATGATGGTTATATTCACGGGGCTTGCTTTAATCCAAATCGAAATTATTCTGCTTGATACAGCTGTGTAATTTATAACGGAATTTTTTATTTCTTTCTTTATCATAAATCCAACACCTTCGTAATGTTATCTTGTCCACTGTTATACAGCTTGTGTCCTTCTTGTGTTGTCAGTTCATCATCGCCTGTAAGTCTTGTTTCAGCAAGTCCAATCACGTCCCATTTGTATCAGCTCAGTTCCTTCATCAATTCTTCCAGTTTTCCAAATCTTCTTAATGTTCTAACATTCCAAGTTCCGATAGTAGTTGTTTTTTGTTGGTAGTTTAATTATTTTAAGTGTTGTAATATTGTTATTATTGTGGTTTCCAGTAGTATATTTGACACTCCCATCCTGGTTAGTGCCGATGAGTAGCGCGGTCGTTGGTATTCCGGTCCGCGACCGATCCGGCATGATATTTTGTTCAGTTGTTGTTGTTATCATAGTTGTTGTTGAATCTATCAATTGGCTTTTAGCCTAGGTGGCGTCTATCTCCTCTCCTAGTCCCCTCTTACAATTTAGCCAACTTGCTGAAGTTATTTACCAGGGTGTGGCGCGAGGAGCTAATGAAAGAGAGTTAGGGTTCATAAAAGTGGTACGCATATCCTTCCACTCTATTTACAAGAGTGCATCAGAAGGCAGTAATATGATTCAACAGATATCCCTCATACCCCCATATACATAACAATACAAATAATAATGCAAATTAAATTTAGCCTATTTTATGATTCGGTTATAGTATTTAATTATTTAAAGTGTTTTACCGATATTTCCCATATATATATATATATATATATATAGCCTCACGAAGATGGTCAGGGAAAATGTAATGAGTCCTACACAACTATCTATAGGAAAGTAATCTGGCATAAATATCACTTACTTACTATTAGCCTATATTGACGAATTATATTGTGGAGAAGGAATATAAATTGGATTTGGTATACTTATGTGTTTATTTTATAGAGTTGATATACTATCCTGAGAAGCATCGGCCATATCATTTGATAAATGATTTTACAAGCTTTACCAAAATGTCAGACCTAAGTTAATCACATGTTATATATTATTTTTTTAAATTTGTAGACTTTTTATGTTCTGAATATTTATCAGATATACGCATGAGTCATCTAAGTTAAGATAGTTTCCCGAAATACAACATTTTAAACAATTGGTTAATATATAAACGCCTTGAACTCTTTTATTAATTCCTGAATGAGTTGGAAGATGTAAAAAATCTTTGGTAAATTACAATAATAAATAAACATTCATTTCAATCTGATTTTGTGAGATATTTCTAAATAATGAAGTCAAAGTTTCATCAAACATATCTTTAGACATTATCGGAATATTTTTATTATGTAAACTTTCGAGGTCTCTATTTCATTTAATTTAGGTATATTAAAGTTGGAAGAAATATATTTATATTTCTACCCTTTAGGGTAATATATATATATATATATATATATATATATATATATATATATATATATATATATATGTATATATATTCAAATAATAGAGAAAAATAAATAATAATTATATATATATATATATTAATAGATAATACTAGGTAGAAAAGGGTCAAATGTAATATATATATATAAATAAGAAATATATATATATATGTATATTAAAAGAATAAAAATATATAACACAAATGCATAAAATGCATAAAATATGTAAAAAATATAAAATAAAAAAAGAGTAAATGATAAAGAAACTAAACACACCAAATAATATAAAAATTTAACTAATACTTAGTATATATATATATATGTGTGTGTATGTGTCATATTATTTTTATTATATATTTGTATTATTATTTTCCATTCTCGAATAAGTAACCGGGTAGAACTAGATAAGCTTTGCTTTTTATCTACCCAGTAGTTCGCTACACCTTCTGAGTTATGTGCGTATGCGTGTATCATCGATATAAGAAAGTCATTATTTATATCGATGGCGTATATATATAATTAGCTATATAAATGTTGTTATAAATTATCCTAATATTGAATATTGAATATAATAATATTTATTAATGATTATTTTTAGATTAATATAATGTTCTATTATATAAAATGTGTTCATCGTGAATACAATATACACTTGCATTCACTTGAATTTGTATTAGTGAAGGGTAATATTAAATAAACTTATTTATATATATATATATATATATTCTATTTAATATGTAAAATATGATTACAATATGATTAAATAAGATTAAAATGTAAATATGATTAAACCAATATTTTATTTTATTATTATAGTAATATACATTAAGTAATTATAACCATATGCACATATATTATTATTATAATATATATATATATATATATATATATATATATATATATTTTAATGATACGAACAACATATATAGTTGACAAAACATATATATATTAATTATTTTTAATTATTTTGTAAATATACGTAATATCTATATTTACTGATATTAATAATATTTAAGAATATTTAAATGTATTTAATTTATTTATTATTTTAAAATATATATGCTTACAAATATTATGTTTAATATATTTATTTTACGTACATATTAATTGTATTATCATGTAATAGTTTAGATACCCATATACATTATTACAACCTATAACTAAATAACTTATATAAACATAATTACCGTTTTTTAAACTTTAAATGATGGGCCTAATCCTTAATCAACTGTAGTTAATCTCTGTAGATCGAAATATCTTTATTACCAAAGTGAGAAATATAATTGAAGTACTTCAAAATCACTCATATACAATATTTGAATCCAATAATCTTATTTAATGTATACCCATTTTGAAATAACATGCATGGAAACAGTCATAGATATATATCGTTGTAACTAAAGGACAAGTAACGATACAATGAAACAATTATTATCAGCCAAATTACAAATTCATATATGACTAATCACGAGGTAATTTCTTGTCACATAAAAATAGCAATTACTTCAACGATGTAAATAAAGATAATCATGTACACCTATGAGCTTTAAAAACTGATCACATTCAACAAAATATCAATACAATTCAATGTGCAACTAGTAATAAAATGCATCATTAGTTTATAATACCATTAATGAAATAAGTATACTACTATAATAATTATTTCCATAGGTATCGTTACTTATCCTTTAGTCACAAAGTTTATTTTATAAAAGAAACAATTCAAACCAAGTCATGTTAAACGCAATTAGTTGAGGGTTATACGTAATACGTTGGGAACTCAACTGTTTTATATACTAAATATTATATCTAATAAAGCATACATTTTACATATTTTATCAGTTATAACAAAAGTATAAAAATGTGACAGCATTAAACATCGTACTATTGATTGAATACTATCTAGAGTATGTTAATACAAATAATTTCAAGATAAACTATTAAGTTAGTCAATAACGTTTATTCTTGAGATGCGAAATAAATATTCTGCCTACCTATTTTCATTAAAATAAAATAATATCACTTATCAAAAACTACCGATGAATTACATATTACATGTACTTCAGTAGATTTGATAATATATAATATACTTAATCTAAACATAATAATAATTAGAATTCACCCATTACTATAACATAATAAAAACTATATTCGCACAAACAGATCAACAGTAGGCTAACTATCGCATATAATCGAAGTAGTAATGCCAACATGTCTTTCTACAACTATCTTATTAATAATGTTCTTCAAGCGATATGACTCGATACATCATATAAGATGAGGGATATTCTAATTATATACGCATACAGTGACAAATAATGTAATCATGTAATCATGTACGCATTATGTTACATACCTCGCTCACCTATATTAGCACCAGTTTGATATTCATTTCATCAACGTAATGAATTATATCTAAACAAGTGCACTAGGAGATTATAATATCGACTAAGAGAGTAGGACATAGACATATAATATGTGATAAAGCTATATGCCATTCTAAATAAAACGTAACAATAATATACCACTAATATACTATACTTTTATATTACCACGTGAACATCAAATAAATTCTTTAATATATGTTGATATTTACAAGACTATATTTTCAAAGTAAAGATAACTAGTACGCTATAGCGTATATGCTATGCTCTGGATACCATAACGTGGAGGTTATATTTGTGGGTGATCAATGACAACTAATAACTGATCATTGATTAAAACCGATTTATGTATGATTAACTATTAAATTTGATGATAAATATATATTGAATTGAAGAACATGTAATATGTATAATTGAATAAGATTGATATGTAAAGGTTAGATAATATAGTAATACTATATTTAATTTAAATAATAATAACATAATCAGTTGTTATTGTGTTTTATTATATGTATAACGTTAATAATGTTAAAACATATTAAATTCGCCCACTAATTTCCGATAAGCCATATATGGCCGGGGACCCATTGTAGCGAAACACGCGTATTCAGCGAGTTCAGTATTTGGCGGGTCTCTGCTAGGTCTGACCCGTCGCTCAATCCAGGCGACTGTAGGGCTGTCAGGGTTGACTGGCTGTCGGTGCAGATAATGAAGGGGCCTTGGTTCTCGCGGTTCTTGTTCCAGCTAACTGCCAGTAGTATCGATGTCACTTCCGTCTCATAGGACGACGTGAAACGTCTTCCCTTGCGTGATGGAGGTGCTGCCTCAGTTTTTATAACCGCGATGGTGTCCACCGTGAGCGGGAATCTCTGGTCACAGGACTTATCGCTGCCGCCATTTAGTCGCGTATTCATCGTCCATCTTGGATTTCTGTCCCAGTTCCAGGGTGGCGCTTTATTTGGAGCAAACCTCTCTGGTTGGTCAATGCCGATGCGTGCGCATTTTGCTTGAGCTAATGTGCTGAAGCTCGGCATTTTCCATTTATGCTCGATAGGCGAGGTGAACAGTTTGTGGCGTAGGTTGCCGGTGGGGAGCCTGGCTGACATTTCCCAGGCAACAATGCAGTTACGCCTGGTATGTGTCTCGAAGGAAGTTAGCTCGGCCTCCATTCGAGAGGTGTGTCAGCCAGTTGACCTTTAGGAACCGTAGAGCCCGATTCTGTACCCGTTCCAGAATGGCAACGTTCGACTTCGCGAGCCACGGTTGCCAAGCCGCGCCGCAGTAGTGCAGTGTGCTATGAATCAGGGATGTGTAGATCCGCGTCATGAATCGTATGCTCCATCCCCACTCTTTGGATGACAGGGAGGAAAGGTCCGGATCCTGGACATCACTCTTAGCTTGACAAAGTCGACATGTGGCCGAAAGGTCAGCGAGCGGTCAAAGGTGACCTCGAGGAACTTGGGAGTCTTGTTGAATATGAATGGCTGGTTATTAAGGATAATCGACGGAATCCACTTTGCTTCATGAGGTCGGAAGTGAAGAACGACACTTCACACTTCGACGTGTTCAATTTTAGCTTGTTACCCGATACCGATATAACGCCGATACCCTACGCACCGCCTCTTGCACCTTGCTCTCAGCAACAGTCTTATCGCGGTCTTGGCTCCAGATCGCTATGTCGTCCGAATACATGCTGACGCTCACCCCGCTCGGGACTTTTTCTCTAATACCATTAATATAGAAGAGGAATAGTAGGGGTGAGGATACAGCTCCCTGGCGCACTCCTTAATGCATATTTCTGCTGGCGCCGATAACGCCGTCGATCCGCACTTCTGTCTTTCTGTGGCAGAGGAAGCCTCCGATCCAGCGGACGATAGTCCTCGATACCCCTTTATCCATTATCAGCTCAAACAAGCGATTCCGCCATACCATATCACACGCCTTACTGTAGTCCAGTAGTGCGAGGATGCAGCGCTTAGCGGGTCGAGTCTGGAATCCGTCGCTGACTGATTGGGAGAGTCGGATGACTTGAGGGTCCGAAAACCAGCCTGGTCCTGGCACCACCACTCATTGGACTCTACCACGAAGGAGAGACGACTTGCCACCATTCTCTCAATGGTTTTATCCACGCAGGAAATGAGCGATACTGGGCGGAAGGAGACTATCTGACTTGCAGGCTTAACCTTTTTCAGTATGGGAACAATTATAGCCTCCCTCCATGAAGCCGGGCAATATCCTGTTTTCCATGAATTATTGAAAATGCGCAACATGAAGCTGGATGCGATTGGGCCCATGGCTTTGATGAACCTTAGGTGAATATTATCCTTCCCTAGGGCGCCTTTGACTTTCATGCTTGTGATCGCGTTGGACATTTCTGAGGCATTACATGGGATGGAGCTCGGGTCTTCAAATATTGGACCTATGAGGGAGCGGTGCAGTGAATTCTTAATGCGGCATGTCTTGGGTATACTCAACCTACTGGTCGCAGCGTACCTGTGTAGGAAGACGTCTGCTTTGGCCTTGTTTGTTACATATTCCCTCTCCTCGTGGACCAATGTCTCATTCCGGATTCTCATTCTTGCTGTGCTCCTTCCGCTCAATGACTTGATTGTGCTTCAGATCTTTTGGGGGTTCGAACTTTAGTCAGAGTCTTCGAAGAATTTATTCCATATGTTCTCCTTGCTCTCTCTGATCATATCCCGCACTGTCATACATGCCTAATTCCATTCAGCCCGCTTGTTCGTAATGTCTCTCCTCAGCGCGTTTCGTCTCTAGACAGCCTCTCGTATGTCCCTAGACATCCAATCCTTCCCATTAACACTGCATTAGACTTTGCCAATTGCCTTGTTGGCCGCTTCAATCATTGCCATATTCAGGAATGTGGATCTGGAGTCTAGAGAAGACTCGTGTATGGCCGCTGGTCCTGCTGTCACCGCTTCGTCTACCGATTCAGCAAATAATTGGAAGTTAGCAGACTTCCGTTCCATTTGAGTTCGATACGGGATGGGGCGTTCAGCGTTGTCACCTGACATTCAACGGTGATGAGTATGGGGAGGTGATCCGAGCCTAGGCATTATGTCGTGCTCCACTACACTCGATCCAACCAACTGCTGTGAATGAGGGTCACATCAGGCGCGCTGCTGCCTCCGGTGGCTGGGTTGGTCCTTGTTACGGCTCCGTCGTTCGCGATGCAGAAATATCAGCCACTCTTCGAGATTCGATCCCAGAGAGTCTTCAGGTTGCCATCTGTCCCACATTTGACTATGTGCGTTCAGATCGTCCCCTGTGATTGCGTTCCGGTCGTGAGGCAGTTCCGACATCTCAAACTCGTTACAGTGGTTTGCTCCTCTTGACGGGGGGCAGTAGAAGTTGGATAGTAGAGTCTTGACGAAAGGTTTGGCTCTCAATTCAATCGATTGAATTTCCAGGAGGGAATTCTGGGCACTGGGCGACGCCCAGTGGGCGTGTTGTCAATAGTTGTGAAGGGTATATATTTCTTAATAAAAAAGAAGTCCCCACTACTACTGACGCCCCTGTCTTTTCGGACTGTAGAGTAGCCCTTTATAGCAGGGTTCTTATCCAGGGCCCTCGGCTTCATATATATAATGTCGAGATTGAGTTTCCTTATACGGTCTTCGAGCGCTACCATCTTGGTCCTGATCCTGTTAGCGTTCCAATGTAGGATTTTGAGGCAGCCTCTTCGGCTCACATCGGCTTTTCTCGACGGGGAAGCTTGGCGCCGGTCTCCGCTATCCACGCCATTGTTGTTCGCGCTGGTCGAGCAGTTTTCGCAATGCCAGGAACCGGTGGATATATGCATGCTTTGTTCGCCTCTCGACATATTAGAGCAGCTTTTGTGGCAGGTACGCCCGCATCCTACGCAGAAGAGTGGGTGGGGTGAATACCTTACAACTTTTTCAAACTGCATGCATCGCTTCTGAGGCGCGCATGTTCCTGAAAGCCTTGGGGCTCCGATCGGTTGTCTAACCAGTGTGGGTACGGTTGATGGTAGGGGAGGCGTACAGGAGCGGGGTGGGACGCAGTTAATCCAGGTCCAGTTTCCTGGAGTCTGTTACACTCGTATCAGGCCGCTACATTTATATTGCTTATGCGAGATCGCAATGCACAAGCCAGATTTGATGTGCGGCTGATTGGTTCTCAGCGTCCTTCCGCAAGGCTTGCAGCATGGTCCAGGGCCGGGGTTATCTTCAACATCGCCAGCTCTCATCAAAAGCATTCGGACCACCAGAGCTGGTAGTTGGCCGGACAACAGAAAAACCCCCGTGAGTATGGGGCGGGGGGGGGGGGAGCAGCGTTCCAACCGGGCATCGGGCTCGAGTCTGTATTATTTGTATTCTTGCTGGTGCCTTTTCTAGACTCTTCTTCGTTATCATTTCTAGAGGATAGTGGTACAGCGAATTCTCTTCCGTATATATAGTAGTAGAATCTTTCGTATCAAAATACTATGGCTAGCATTTCCATTTCAATATTTGCGTATCTCTGTTCGGTTGTAGTAAGAGATTTTGAGGTGATAAAAATGTATTTTAGTGAAATAGATATGAATATTTTCTATATTGTTAGAATTGCATATTAAATTATCTGGATTCCAAACAGATGAATCCGATTCCACAATAGGTCAAACATATGATAAATAGGCTTTAAGCAAGTATATATATACTCATCGGTGATGAAATATCTAAATAATCTATTAATAATTAAGTGCACTTTAGTACATATAGTATTAATATGAGTATTAAAACTCATATTATAAATATATTTCATTAATGATTTTGAACTGCCTATACAAATACAAAGATTTAGGCATAATATTTAATGATAATATATGAATGAACAGGGTTTTTATTACCAATTCGCATGACAATACATTTAGTAGGAGCAATTTATAGTTCCCATCGTTGGGAAGAGATATCTTCATCCAATCACTAAATTCATCAATAGCACATTGTAAAGGTAAATAACTTTCTGTGGGCTTAAAAGAATATACAATCTTAGCATCATCTGTAAAGAGAGAAGCATATATGTGTGTTTTAATACTATTAGGTAAATCATTAATATAAATTAAGAATAACAACGGACCAATAACGGACCCTTGAGGAACACCAGATATAACTGGCGAGAAGTTAGAAAAACTATCATTAATGTTAACACGTTGTTTTCTATCGAGTAAATAAGATTTTAACCATTTATAAAGATTACCACTAACGTCATAATAAGATAATTTATGCAAAATTTTAGAATGTGATAGTTTGTCGAAAGCCTTAGCTAAATAAATATATGCAATATCCGATATTAGGAATGCATATCTAGCAATTTTGTTATAAAAAGATATTAGTTGCAATTCGGCTATATTATATATATATATATATATATATATATATACATATATATATATATATATATATATATATATATATATATATATATATATATATATATATATATATATATTACATATACCCATTACAAAAAAATACAAATCAAATTTACAAAATTCAAATAAATGTCCGTAAGGACATTTATTTATAAACATATTCAATACAATACATAGGAGTAGCGACATTTCGAGATTTGTTTTTTAATTATTATTTTATAAATCTTCATTTCATCACCAATATTTAAACAAAATGTATATGTTTTAATAAAATAGTATCATCAATATAATAGAACATCATATATATACAATCCAATATGAAGCAGTATGATCAGTAAAATAAAATCACTCTTAACGAACGGCGTTTGAAACGTACGTCGTATACCTATTTTCTGGTATCGCGCACGCACATTCCTGCGTGGCCGTCTAGCATTACCGCCCCACGCGCAGACGGCTGCTTATATATAGCGGACCGCCGCTATGAAACCAAGAGTTGTTATGGATTGTGATGTAGGGAGGGCTAGTAGAAAGGGGTGGGTGATGATTGTGGGGTAGGTAGTTCTGGAGATAATTATGGTGTCAGTTTTGGTCATGTTAAGTGATAGGGAATTATGGGAGAACCAGTCAGTAAGTTCTGTGAGGCAGTTAAAAATAGACAGTTGAATTGAGTTGGAGTCACAGGAAATGGGAAAAGAAGTATACATTTGTAGATCATCTGCAAATAGATGGTAGTTGATGTAAGGATATTTACGAAATATGGATTGTATGGGTAAAATATAAATAATAAAAAGTAAAGGACCAAGCACGGAGCCTTGTGGAACACCATGAGTGCTGATAAACGGGTAGAGAAGGATGAGTTAATTTTAACTGAAGAGGACCTTAAGGAAAATAATGACTTAAACCAGCTGTGTACTTGACCATGAATACCGATTTCATTGAGTCGTAAAGAAAGAATGTCATGGTTTAGAGTGTCAAAGGCACTGGATAGGTCAAGTAACACAAGGTAGCATGGGGCTTTGTTGTCAAGGGACATTAGTAGATCATTAATGATAAGATTCATTGCTGATTCAGTGCTCCGATGGGGTAAGTAAGCACTTTGAAACTTATCAATAATTGAATTGGTAGTGATATAGTGAATAAGTTGAGCAGATACAATTCGCTCTAAGGTCTTAGAGAAATATGAAAGCAGGGAGATGGGTCGATAGCTCGACAGGTTCGAGTGGCTAAGGGTAGTTTTTTTTATAATTGGGGTGATATATGAGTGTTTCATAGACTTTGGTACGATCGATGTAATAAGGGACGCATGAATGATCATTGTTATGGGTTCAATTAGCAATGGCGAAAGGGTACGAAGTAAAGTAAGAGGAATAGGGTCGAGTGGGGAATTGGATTTTAGGGATGCCATTAGAGAGAGCACATATGGACGAGTAGGGAGAGTGAACGAGGACCAGTGATTATGGGAAGCTAGTGAATATGAGTTGAGCGTGAGGCGATCAACATTCACATTGGGGAGAGCAGCGATGATATTCGATACTTTATTCTGGAAGACATTAGCAAAGGAGGAGCAGAGGACTGTATCCGGTTGGTCAGGAAGGTGCCTGGGTTTTGATTTACCTACTAAGGTGAATGATAGGTTGTAGGCTTGCTTAGAGGAGGTACCATATTTACAAAGCAAGTTAGTAAAGTTTGATGATTTAGTGGATAAGAGTTTTTTCCTGTATAATGAGCGACATACTTTAAAGAACACAGGTCTGAGTTCATTTTAGAAGAAGCATAAATGGACTGTAGACGACGAAGTGCCTTTCTCATATTGGTGAGTTCAGTGTTGAACCAGGGGGATTTGGGATTATTACGGTGGGTAAGAGTAGTTGAGGGAGCATAAAAGTCAAGGGAATTAGATAGCGCCGTGTTGAAGGCGTCAAAGAGAGAGTCAGGGTCAGAGAGCGGAGATGTAATATTATTCATATGATCAAACACGGAGTTAACAAACAAGGGTTGATTTATAGAGGAGATGTTTCGAAAGTATCTTGGAGGTCGTAAATTATAAAACGTAAATTGTTAATTAAACTTAATTCATATATACTCCGTATATTCACAAATAAACTGACTAAATGCACTCTGCTAAATACAAAATTATTGGTTTATTATATTCAAATTCATTTATAGGTATTTTGAGATAATTTTAATTTATCGAATCAACACATTTAAAGAACAATACATTTATACGGGTTGAATTTAATTTACAGATTGAATCTGATATATTTACTATTCCAAATTTTGATTAATTTGACTATAGTTACGTTACAACTCTTAATCGTAATAAATATCTGTACTTCACTAGTATTAGTTTTCATTGATATTTAATTTTATCTATTTTCATTAATGTTATTTATAAAATTTTATAATAATAATATATTCAAAATAATTATTTCAAAATAAAATAAAACAACTATAATTAAAAAAAATACACATATTGTAATATATATTACTTACTATATATGATAATAGTAAAATATTAATGATATACTTTAATTGCATTAAGTATAGATAAACGACATGGATATGAATGTAATGTGTAAGAATATACCGGACGATATATTATTATACTTATATGGCTATATGTTGTAGAATTGTACGCAATACTATATGCATTGCAAATCATATACCCGTCTTCGTAAGCTTCTGGATATGGTTAGTTATGTTTAGTTATAATCTATATTATTATTGGTCACCGTACACATAATGATGTGAGATATTCACGTTGTTAAATATACGTAAATATCACCACTTAATACATATGTAGACTACGCGAGTTGGCGATTTATTCTAATCGAATAATAATAGTAATATATAGTGTATATATATAATTAGATAAGTAATTATGATATAATATAATAAAGATACAGTGGTATAATTATAATTGAATTATGATATAATTATATTATAATATATACATACTTACTTTATTTTACTTCAATCCCTTGACTCGGAAATCGAATAAAAACTTTGCTGGTAACAAAACATTGTCTTCGCCATTTATCACGTTTATAAACTTCTAACAAAATATCATCTATTACCATTTTCGTCCACTCTTTAACATCATCTATATATTTTCGTTTCGGCCTACCTATTTTTCTTGATTCTTCAACCATTTCTTGCAGAATGGTTTTAGTTATGCTATTGTGTCGTATGACCGAGGTATGACCGAACCATTTTAGCTTTCGCCATCTTATAGTCTGTAATAGAGGCTCAAATGTACCAATTAGTGTATTAATTTTATTTTTGACAAATAGATTGGTTTTGCCTTCTTTGTATGTTATGCATAATAGTTTCCTGTGTGATTTGTTTTCAAAAGCTTGAATTTTCTTAGTTATATTAGCATTAAAAGTCCACGATTCACAGCCATAAGTAAATATTGATAAAATCAACGATCGATATAGGTTGAACTTTAGTTTGAATCTGATATGAGTGCTCTTCCAGATAGTGGTTAATCTCAACATAGCTGATGTTGCTTGCGCCAGTATTATTCTTACTTCCTGATCACATGTTCCATTTTTTGTAAGAGTTGCACCTAGATATTTGAATTTTTCGACTTCTCCCAGTTTTCATCCGTAAAGATATATCTGCATGTTGATTTTCGTTGCTGTTTATCATTATTTTACTTTTTTCAATACTAATTTCCATGCCGTATTTGCTAGCGTTATTTGAAAGTTTGTCTGTAAGCGCTTGAAGTTCTTGGGTATTTCCTGCAATTAATCTATATCATCTGCGTATCTTAGGTTTGATATTGAAAGACCGCCAATTGATATGGATGAAGTATGATTATTCTGTATATCGGCCATTATCTCTTCAAGAAATATATTGAATAGTACATGTGATAGAAGACATCCATGACGTACTCCAACTGTTGTTTTGAATTTTTGCCTTGTATGTTATTTATTAGAACAGCACTTGATGAGTTACAGTAAAGAGCTTTTATCATAGAAATAATGTTGCTGTTTATGCCATACTTTTGTAGTGAAGACCATAATCCGTCATGCCATACACGGTCAAAGGCTTTCTTAAAATCGCGATATAAGTCCATTTGGCTCTCTATGTGTCTTTCCATTAGGATTCTGCAGTTGACTGTGCTGTTTCCTTTACGAAATCCTACTTACTCATCAGAAAATATACGCTCAACTTGTGGGTTCAATCTATTTAGAATAATTCTTAGCAACATTTTGCTTTAGAGCGATATTAGACTCAAGGTTCTATAGTTTTCACATTTCCTGAGGTTACCTTTCTCGGGGATGGGTATAACTAAAGATTGAGTCCATTTTGCTGGCCATTTCTTCATATATGGTCTATAGACCATGATTTTTGGTATAGTTCAGATAACACACTGACAATTGCATCTCCTCTATGTTTTAGTAACTCACTAGGTATGTTATCATTTCCAGGCGATTTTCCATCCTTTAAACATTTGATAGCGTATATAACATCATCTTTAAGTATTGGTAAATCATCATATTGGTCCATGTTATTACGCTGTAAGACGTTGATGTCCGGATTACTTGGGTGATTATATAATTCTTGACAGTATTCAGTCTACCGATTTACTATGGCCTGTTTTCTGCTAACGGTTTTCTTTGCTTGTCTTCTATTATTGATGATTGTCTATGTGCTTTTTTTGTAAGAGTTCTTAGAGTTTCATAAGCTCTTTTCTGAATCTTCCGTATTTCATATCTTCATCGATTAGTTTACATTGCGTTTGAATCCTGTTATCTTTCGTTCTTATTATTAACTTGCGAATTTCTATGTTAAATCTTGGTGTTAGTATTTAATCAATTTGATTATGGGTTTTGCCATCTGGAGAGTGCCATATTGTGGTTCTTGAATCTTTGTGAGGATAGAGTGGATTCGCTATTACAAGTTGGTGTTTTTCGGCAAATTCCAGTAGTCTTTATTCTCTTTTATTTGTATGACCTATTCCAAAGCGTCCTGCGTATGCTGGCCATTCGATGTGTGCATTTTTCCCAACTGTTGCGTTAAAGTCACCCTGTATAATTAAGAAATATTTGTTGGGTGTTTCTTTTATCGTTTTATCAATACTTTCATAAAATTGTCCTATTTCCTCATCAGTATATGCTGTTGTGGGAGCATATATTTGAATGATGGTTATATTCACGGGGCTTGCTTTAATCCAAATCGAAATTATTCTACTTGATACAGCTGTGTAATTTATAACGGAATTTTTTATTTCTTTCTTTACCATAAATCCAACACCTTCGTAATGTTATCTTGTCCACTGTAATACAGCTTGTGTCCTTCTTGTGTTGTCAGTTCATCATCGCCTGTAAGTCTTGTTTCAGCAAGTCCAATCACGTCCCATTTGTATCAGCTCAGTTCCTTCATCAATTCTTCCAGTTTTCCAAATCTTCTTAATGTTCTAACATTCCAAGTTCCGATAGTAGTTGTTTTTTGTTGGTAGTTTAATTATTTTAAGTGTTGTAATATTGTTATTATTGTTGTTTCCAGTAGTATATTTGACACTCCCATCCTGGTTAGTGCCGATGAGTAGCGCGGTCGTTGGTATTCCGGTCCGCGACCGATCCGGCATGATATTTTGTTTTGTTGTTGTTGTTATCATAGTTGTTGTTGAATCTATCAATTGGCTTTTAGCCTAGGTGGCGTCTATCTCCTCTCCTAGTCCCCTCTTACAATTTAGCCAACTTGCTGAAGTGATTTACCAGGGTGTGGCGCGAGGAGCTAATGAAAGAGAGTTAGGGTTCATAAAAGTGGTACGCATATCCTTCCACTCTATTTACAAGAGTGCATCAGAAGGCAGTAATATGATTCAACAGATATCCCTCATACCCCCATATACATAACAATACAAATAATAATGCAAATTAAATTTAGCCTATTTTATGATTCGGTTATAGTATTTAATTATTTAAAGTGTTTTACCGATATTTCCCATATATATATATATATAGCCTCACGAAGATGGTCAGGGAAAATGTAATGAGTCCTACACAACTATCTATAGGAAAGTAATCTGGCATAAATATCACTTACTTACTATTAGCCTATATTGACGAATTATATTGTGGAGAAGGAATATAAATTGGATTTGGTATACTTATGTGTTTATTTTATAGAGTTGATATACTATCCTGAGAAGCATCGGCCATATCATTTGATAAATGATTTTACAAGCTTTACCAAAATGTCAGACCTAAGTTAATCACATGTTATATATTATTTTTTTAAATTTGTAGACTTTTTATGTTCTGAATATTTATCAGATATACGCATGAGTCATCTAAGTTAAGATAGTTTCCCGAAATACAACATTTTAAACAATTGGTTAATATATAAACGCCTTGAACTCTTTTATTAATTCCTGAATGAGTTGGAAGATGTAAAAAATCTTTGGTAAATTACAATAATAAATAAACATTCATTTCAATCTGATTTTGTGAGATATTTCTAAATAATGAAGTCAAAGTTTCATCAAACATATCTTTAGACATTATCGGAATATTTTTATTATGTAAACTTTCGAGGTCTCTATTTCATTTAATTTAGGTATATTAAAGTTGGAAGAAATATATTTATATTTCTACCCTTTAGGGTAATATATATATATATATATATATATATATATATATATATATATATATATATATATATTCAAATAATAGAGACAAATAAATAATAATTATATATATATATATATTAATAGATAATACTAGGTAGAAAAGGGTCAAATGTAATATATATATATAAATAAGAAATATATATATATGTATATTAAAAGAATAAAAATATATAACACAAATGCATAAAATGCATAAAATATGTAAAAAATATAAAATAAAAAAAGATTAAATGATAAAGAAACTAAACACACCAAATAATATAAAAATTTAACTAATACTTAGTATATATATATATATGTGTGTGTATGTGTCATATTATTTTTATTATATATTTGTATTATTATTTTCCATTCTCGAATAAGTAACCGGGTAGAACTAGATAAGCTTTGCTTTTTATCTACCCAGTAGTTCGCTACACCTTCTGAGTTATGTGCGTATGCGTGTATCATCGATATAAGAAAGTCATTATTTATATCGATGGCGTATATATATAATTAGCTATATAAATGTTGTTATAAATTATCCTAATATTGAATATTGAATATAATAATATTTATTAATGATTATTTTTAGATTAATATAATGTTCTATTATATAAAATGTGTTCATCGTGAATACAATATACACTTGCATTCACTTGAATTTGTATTAGTGAAGGGTAATATTAAATAAACTTATTTATATATATATATATATATATTCTATTTAATATGTAAAATATGATTACAATATGATTAAATAAGATTAAAATGTAAATATGATTAAACCAATATTTTATTTTATTATTATAGTAATATACATTAAGTAATTATAACCATATGCACATATATTATTATTATAATATATATATATATATATATATATATATATATATATATATATATATTTTAATGATACGAACAACATATATAGTTGACAAAACATATATATATTAATTATTTTTAATTATTTTGTAAATATACGTAATATCTATATTTACTGATATTAATAATATTTAAGAATATTTAAATGTATTTAATTTATTTATTATTTTAAAATATATATGCTTACAAATATTATGTTTAATATATTTATTTTACGTACATATTAATTGTATTATCATGTAATAGTTTAGATACCCATATACATTATTACAACCTATAACTAAATAACTTATATAAACATAATTACCGTTTTTTAAACTTTAAATGATGGGCCTAATCCTTAATCAACTGTAGTTAATCTCTGTAGATCGAAATATCTTTATTACCAAAGTGAGAAATATAATTGAAGTACTTCAAAATCACTCATATACAATATTTGAATCCAATAATCTTATTTAATGTATACCCATTTTGAAATAACATGCATGGAAACAGTCATAGATATATATCGTTGTAACTAAAGGACAAGTAACGATACAATGAAACAATTATTATCAGCCAAATTACAAATTCATATATGACTAATCACGAGGTAATTTCTTGTCACATAAAAATAGCAATTACTTCAACGATGTAAATAAAGATAATCATGTACACCTATGAGCTTTAAAAACTGATCATATTCAACAAAATATCAATACAATTCAATGTGCAACTAGTAATAAAATGCATCATTAGTTTATAATACCATTAATGAAATAAGTATACTACTATAATAATTATTTCCATAGGTATCGTTACTTATCCTTTAGTCACAAAGTTTATTTTATAAAAGAAACAATTCAAACCAAGTCATGTTAAACGCAATTAGTTGAGGGTTATACGTAATACGTTGGGAACTCAACTGTTTTATATACTAAATATTATATCTAATAAAGCATACATTTTACATATTTTATCAGTTATAACAAAAGTATAAAAATGTTACAGCATTAAACATCGTACTCTTGATTGAATACTATCTAGAGTATGTTAATACAAATAATTTCAAGATAAACTATTAAGTTAGTCAATAACGTTTATTCTTGAGATGCGAAATAAATATTCTGCCTACCTATTTTCATTAAAATAAAATAATATAACTTATCAAAAACTACCGATGAATTACATATTACATGTACTTCAGTAGATTTGATAATATATAATATACTTAATCTAAACATAATAATAATTATAATTCACCCATTACTATAACATAATAAAAACTATATTCGCACAAACAGATCAACAGTAGGCTAACTATCGCATATAATCGAAGTAGTAATGCCAACATGTCTTTCTACAACTATCTTATTAATAATGTTCTTCAAGCGATATGACTCGATACATCATATAAGATGAGGGATATTCTAATTATATACGCATACAGTGACAAATAATGTAATCATGTAATCATGTACGCATTATGTTACATACCTCGCTCACCTATATTAGCACCAGTTTGATATTCATTTCATCAACGTAATGAATTATATCTAAACAAGTGCACTAGGAGATTATAATATCGACTAAGAGAGTAGGACATAGACATATAATATGTGATAAAGCTATATGCCATTCTAAATAAAACGTAACAATAATATACCACTAATATATACTTTTATATTACCACGTGAACATCAAATAAATTCTTTAATATATGTTGATATTTACAAGACTATATTTTCAAAGTAAAGATAACTAGTACGCTATAGCGTATATGCTATGCTCTGGATAACATAACGTGGAGGTTATATTTGTGGGTGATCAATGACAACTAATAACTGATCATTGATTAAAACCGATTTATGTATGATTAACTATTAAATTTGATGATAAATATATATTGAATTGAAGAACATGTAATATGTATAATTGAATAAGATTGATATGTAAAGGTTAGATAATATAGTAATACTATATTTAATTTAAATAATAATAACATAATCAGTTGTTATTGTGTTTTATTATATGTATAACGTTAATAATGTTAAAACATATTAAATTCGCCCACTAATTTCCGATAAGCCATATATGGCCGGGGACCCATTGTAGCGAAACACGCGTATTCAGCGAGTTTAGTATTTGGCGGGTCTCTGCTAGGTCTGACCCGTCGCTCAATCCAGGCGACTGTAGGGCTGTCAGGGTTGACTGGCTGTCGGTGCAGATAATGAAGGGGCCTTGGTTCTCGCGGTTCTTGTTCCAGCTAACTGCCAGTAGTATCGATGTCACTTCCGTCTCATAGGACGACGTGAAACGTCTTCCCTTGCGTGATGGAGGTGCTGCCTCAGTTTTTATAACCGCGATGGTGTCCACCGTGAGCGGGAATCTCTGGTCACAGGACTTATCGCTGCCGCCATTTAGTCGCGTATTCATCGTCCATCTTGGATTTCTGTCCCAGTTCCAGGGTGGCGCTTTATTTGGAGCAAACCTCTCTGGTTGGTCAATGCCGATGCGTGCGCATTTTGCTTGAGCTAATGTGCTGAAGCTCGGCATTTTCCATTTATGCTCGATAGGCGAGGTGAACAGTTTGTGGCGTAGGTTGCCGGTGGGGAGCCTGGCTGACATTTCCCAGGCAACAATGCAGTTACGCCTGGTATGTGTCTCGAAGGAAGTTAGCTCGGCCTCCATTCGAGAGGTGTGTCAGCCAGATGACCTTTAGGAACCGTAGAGCCCGATTCTGTACCCGTTCCAGAATGGCAACGTTCGACTTCGCGAGCCACGGTTGCCAAGCCGCGCCGCAGTAGTGCAGTGTGCTATGAATCAGGGATGTGTAGATCCGCGTCATGAATCGTATGCTCCATCCCCACTCTTTGGATGACAGGGAGGAAAGGTCCGGATCCTGGACATCACTCTTAGCTTGACAAAGTCGACATGTGGCCGAAAGGTCAGCGAGCGGTCAAAGGTGACCTCGAGGAACTTGGGAGTCTTGTTGAATATGAATGGCTGGTTATTAAGGATAATCGACGGAATCCACTTTGCTTCATGAGGTCGGAAGTGAAGAACGACACTTCACACTTCGACGTGTTCAATTTTAGCTTGTTACCCGATACCGATATAACGCCGATACCCTACGCACCGCCTCTTGCACCTTGCTCTCAGCAACAGTCGTATCGCGGTCTTGGCTCCAGATCGCTATGTCGTCCGAATACATGCTGACGCTCACCCCGCTCGGGACTTTTTCTCTAATACCATTAATATAGAAAAGGAATAGTAGGGGTGAGGATACAGCTCCCTGGCGCACTCCTTGTTGCATATTTCTGCTGGCGCCGATAACGCCGTCGATCCGCACTTCTGTCTTTCTGTGGCAGAGGAAGCCTCCGATCCAGCGGACGATAGTCCTCGATACGCCTTTCTCCAACATCAGCTGAAACAAGCGATTCCGCCATACCGTGTCATACGCCTTACTATAGTCCAGTAGTGTGATGACGCAGCGCTTAGCGGGTCGAGTCTGGAATCCGTCGCTGACTGCTTGGGAGAGGCGGATGACTTGATGGTCAGAAAACCAGCCTGGTCCTGGCACCACCACTCATTGGACTCTGCCACGAAGGAGAGACGGCTTGCCACCATTCTCTCCATGGTTTTATCCACGCAGGAAATGAACGATACTGGGCGGAAGGAGTCTATCTGACTTGCAGGCTTAACCTTTTTCAGTATGGGGACAATTATAGCCTCCCTCCATGAAGTTGGGCAATATCCTGTTTTCCATGAATTATTGAAAATTCGCAACATGAAGCTGGATGCGATTGGGCCCATGGCTTTGATGAACCTTAGGTGAATATTATCCTTCCCTAGGGCGCCTTTGACTTTCATGCTTGTGATCGCGTTGGACATTTCTGAGGCATTACATGGGATGGAGCTCGGGTCTTCAAATATTGGACCTATGAGGGAGCGGTGCAGTGAATTCTTAATGCGGCATGTCTTGGGTATACTCAACCTACTGGTCGCAGCGTACCTGTGTAGGAAGACGTCTGCTTTGGCCTTGTTTGTTACATATTCCCTCTCCTCGTGGACCAATGTCTCATTCCGGATTCTCATTCTTGCTGTGCTCCTTCCGCTCAATGACTTGATTGTGCTTCAGATCTTTTGGGGGTTCGAACTTTAGTCAGAGTCTTCGAAGAATTTATTCCATATGTTCTCCTTGCTCTCTCTGATCATATCCCGCACTGTCATACATGCCTAATTCCATTCAGCCCGCTTGTTCGTAATGTCTCTCCTCAGCGCGTTTCGTCTCTAGACAGCCTCTCGTATGTCCCTAGACATCCAATCCTTCCCATTAACACTGCATTTGACTTTGCCAATTGCCTTGTTGGCCGCTTCAATCATTGCCATATTCAGGAATGTGGATCTGGAGTCTAGAGAAGACTCGTGTATGGCCGCTGGTGCTGATGTTACCGCTTCGTCTACCGATTCAACAAATAATTGGAAGTTAGCAGACTTCCAGTTCCATTTGAGTTCGGTACGGGATGGGGCGTTCAGCGTTGTCACCTGCCAGTCAACGGTGATGAGTATGGGGAGGTGATCCGAGCCTAGGCATTCGGTCGTGCTCCACTCCACTCGATCCAACCAACTGCTGTGAACGATGGTCACATCGGGCGCGCTTATGTATCCGGTGGGTTGGTCCTTGTTACGGCTCCGTCGTTTGCGATGCAAAAATCTTTTTCCATCAGGCACTCTTCGAGATTCGATCCCAGAGAGTCTTCAGGTTGCCATCTGTCCCACATTTGACTATGTGCGTTCAGATCGCCCCCTGTGATCGCGTTCCGGTCGTGAGGTAGTTCCGAAATTTCAAACTCGTTACCGTGGTTTGCTCCTATTGACGGGGGGCAGTATACGTTGAATATTAGAGTCTTGACAAAAGGTTTGGCTCTCAATTCAATCAATTGAATTTCCAGGAGGGAATTCTGGGCACTGGGCGTGTTGTCAATAGTTGTAAAGGGTATATCTTCCTTAATAAAAAAGAAGTCCCCACCATTACTGACGCCCCTGTCTTGTCGGACTGTAGAGTAGCCCTTTATAGCAGGGTTCTTATCCAGGGCCCTCGGCTTCATATATATAATGTCGAGATTGAGTTTCCTTATACGGTCTTCGAGCTCTACCATCTTGGTCCTGATCCTGTTAGCGTTCCAATGTAGGATTTTGAGGCAGCCTCTTCGGCTCACATCGGCTTTTCTCGACGGGGCAGCTTGGCGCTGGTCTCCGCTATTCACGCCCTAGTTGTTCGCGCTGGTCGAGCAGTTTTAGAAATGTCAGGAACCGGTGGATATATGCATGCTTTGTTCGCCTCTCGATATACTTGAGCAGCTTTTGTGGCAGGTACGCCCGCATCCTACGCAGAAGAGCGGGTGGGGTGAATACCTTACAACTTTTTCAAACTGCATGCATCGCTTCTGAGGCGCGCATGTTCCTGAAAGCCTTGGGGCTCCGATCGGTTGTCTAACCAATGTGGGTACGGTTGATGGTAGGGGAGGCGTACAGGAGCGGGGTGGGACGCAGTTAATCCAGGTCCAGTTTCCTGGAGTCTGTTACACTCGTATCAGGCCGCTACATTTATATTGCTTATGCGAGATCGCAATGCACAAGCCAGATTTGATGTGCGGCTGATTGGTTCTCAGCGTCCTTCCGCAAGGCTTGCAGCATGGTCCAGGGCCGGGGTTCTCTTCAACATCGCCAGCTCTCATCAAAAGCATTCGGACCACAGAGCTGGTAGTTGGCCGGACAACAGAAAAACCCCCGTGAGTATGGGGCGGGGGGGGGGGGAGCGGCGTTCCAACCGGGCATCGGGCTCGAGTCTGTATTATTTGTATTCTTGCTGGTGCCTTTTCTAGACTCTTCTTCGTTATCATTTCTAGAGGATAGTGGTACAGCGAATTCTCTTCCGTATATATAGTAGTAGAATCTTTCGTATCAAAATACTATGGCTAGCATTTCCATTTCAATATTTGCGTATCTCTGTTCGGTTGTAGTAAGAGATTTTGAGGTGATAAAAATGTATTTTAGTGAAATAGATATGAATATTTTCTATATTGTTAGAATTGCATATTAAATTATCTGGATTCCAAACAGATGAATCCGATTCCACAATAGGTCAAACATATGATAAATAGGCTTTAAGCAAGTATATATATACTCATCGGTGATGAAATATCTAAATAATCTATTAATAATTAAGTGCACTTTAGTACATATAGTATTAATATGAGTATTAAAACTCATATTATAAATATATTTCATTAATGATTTTGAACTGCCTATACAAATACAAAGATTTAGGCATAATATTTAATGATAATATATGAATGAACAGGGTTTTTATTACCAATTCGCATGACAATACATTTAGTAGGAGCAATTTATAGTTCCCATCGATGGGAAGAGATATCTTCATCCAATCACTAAATTCATCAATAGCACATTGTAAAGGTAAATAACTTTCTGTGGGCTTAAAAGAATATACAATCTTAGCATCATCTGTAAAGAGAGAAGCATATATGTGTGTTTTAATACTATTAGGTAAATCATTAATATAAATTAAGAATAACAACGGACCCTTGAGGAACACCAGATATAACTGGCGAGAAGTTAGAAAAACTATCATTAATGTTAACACGTTGTTTTCTATCGAGTAAATAAGATTTTAACCATTTATAAAGATTACCACTAACGTCATAATAAGATAATTTATGCAAAATTTTAGAATGTGATAGTTTGTCGAAAGCCTTAGCTAAATAAATATATGCAATATCCGATATTAGGAATGCATATCTAGCAATTTTGTTATAAAAAGATATTAGTTGCAATTCGGCTATATTATATATATATATATATATACATATATATATATATATATATATATATATATATATATATATATATATATATATATATTACATATACCCATTACAAAAAAATACAAATCAAATTTACAAAATTCAAATAAATGTCCTTAAGGACATTTATTTATAAACATATTCAATACAATACATAGGAGTAGCGACATTTCGAGATTTTTTTTTTAATTATTATTTTATAAATCTTCATTTCATCACCAATATTTAAACAAAATGTATATGTTTTAATAAAATAGTATCATCAATATAATAGAACATCATATATATACAATCCAATATGAAGCAGTATGATCTGTAAAATAAAATCACTCTTAACGAACGGCGTTTGAAACGTACGTCGTATACCTATTTTCTGGTATCGCGCACGCACATTCCTGCGTGGCCGTCTAGCATTACCGCCCCACGCGCAGACGGCTGCTTATATATAGCGGACCGCCGCTATGAAACCAAGAGTTGTTATGGATTGTGATGTAGGGAGGGCTAGTAGAAAGGGGTGGGTGATGATTGTGGGGTAGGTAGGTCTGGAGATAATTATGGTGTCAGTTTTGGTCATGTTAAGTGATAGGGAATTATGGGAGAACCAGTCAGTAAGTTCTGTGAGGCAGTTAAAAATAGACAGTTGAATTGAGTTGGAGTCACAGGAAATGGGAAAAGAAGTATACATTTGTAGATCATCTGCAAATAGATGGTAGTGGATGTAAGGATATTTACGAAATATGGATTGTATGGGTAAAATATAAATAATAAAAAGTAAAGGACCAAGCACGGAGCCTTGTGGAACACCATGAGTGCTGATAAACGGGGTAGAGAAGGATGAGTTAATTTTAACTGAAGAGGACCTTAAGGAAAATAATGACTTAAACCAGCTGTGTACTTGACCATGAATACCGATTTCATTGAGTCGTAAAGAAAGAATTTCATGGTTTAGAGTGTCAAAGGCACTGGATAGGTCAAGTAACACAAGGTAGCATGGGGCTTTGTTGTCAAGGGACATTAGTAGATCATTAATGATAAGATTCAGTGCTGATTCAGTGCTCCGATGGGGTAAGTAAGCACTTTGAAACTTATCAATAATTGAATTGGTAGTGATATAGTGAATAAGTTGAGCAGATACAATTCGCTCTAAGGTCTTAGAGAAATATGAAAGCTGGGAGATGGGTCGATAGCTCGACAGGTTCGAGTGGCTAAGGGTAGTTTTTTTTATAATTGGGGTGATATATGAGTGTTTCATAGACTTTGGTAAGATCGATGTAATAAGGGACGCATGAATGATCATTGTTATGGGTTCAATTAGCAATGGCGAAAGGGTACGAAGTAAAGTAAGAGGAATAGGGTCGAGTGGGGAATTGGATTTTAGGGATGCCATTAGAGAGAGCACATATGGACGAGTAGGGAGAGTGAACGAGGACCAGTGATTATGGTAAGCTAGTGAATATGAGTTGAGCGTGAGGCGATCAACATTCACATTGGGGAGAGCAGCGATGATATTCGATACTTTATTCTGGAAGACATTAGCAAAGGAGGAGCAGAGGACTGTATCCGGTTGGTCAGGAAGGTGCCTGGGTTTTGATTTACCTACTAAGGTGAATGATAGGTTGTAGGCTTGCTTAGAGGAGGTACCATATTTACAAAGCAAGTTAGTAAAGTATGATGATTTAGTGGATAAGAGTTTTTTCCTGTATAATGAGCGACATACTTTAAAGAACACAGGTCTGAGTTCATTTTAGAAGAAGCATAAATGGACTGTAGACGACGAAGTGCCTTTCTCATATTGGTGAGTTCAGTGTTGAACCAGGGGGATTTGGGATTATTACGGTGGGTAAGAGTAGTTGAGGGAGCATAAAAGTCAAGGGAATTAGATAGCGCCGTGTTGAAGGCGTCAAAGAGAGAGTCAGGGTCAGAGAGCGGAGATGTAATATTATTCATATGATCAAACAGTTAGGAGTTAACAAACAAGGGTTGATTTATAGAGGAGATGTTTCGAAAGTATCTTGGAGGTCGTAAATTATAAAACGTAAATTGTTAATTAAACTTAATTCATATATACTCCGTATATTCACAAATAAACTGACTAAATGCACTCTGCTAAATACAAAATTATTGGTTTATTATATTCAAATTCATTTATAGGTATTTTGAGATAATTTTAATTTATCGAATCAACACATTTAAAGAACAATACATTTATACGGGTTGAATTTAATTTACAGATTGAATCTGATATATTTACTATTCCAAATTTTGATTAATTTGACTATAGTTACGTTACAACTCTTAATCGTAATAATTATCTGTACTTCACTAGTATTAGTTTTCATTGATATTTAATTTTATCTATTTTCATTAATGTTATTTATAAAATTTTATAATAATAATATATTCAAAATAATTATTTCAAAATAAAATAAAACAACTATAATTAAAAAAAATACACATATTGTAATATATATTACTTACTATATATGATAATAGTAAAATATTAATGATATACTTTAATTGCATTAAGTATAGATAAACGACATGGATATGAATGTAATGTGTAAGAATATACCGGACGATATATTATTATACTTATATGGCTATATGTTGTAGAATTGTACGCAATACTATATGCATTGCAAATCATATACCCGTCTTCGTAAGCTTCTGGATATGGTTAGTTATGTTTAGTTATAATCTATATTATTATTGGTCACCGTACACATAATGATGTGAGATATTTACGTTGTTAAATATACGTAAATATCACCACTTAATACATATGTAGACTACGCGAGTTGGCGATTTATTCTAATCGAATAATAATAGTAATATATAGTGTATATATATAATTAGATAAGTAATTATGATATAATATAATAAAGATACAGTGATATAATTATAATTGAATTATGATATAATTATATTATAATATATACATACTTACTTTACTTTACTTTAATCCCTTGACTCGGAAATCGAATCAAAACGTTGCTGGCAAAAAAACATTGTCTTCGCCATTTATCACGGTTATCAACTTCTAACAAAATATCATCTCTTTCCATTTTCGTCCACTCTAACTTTCTCCACTTTAACATCATCTATATATTTTCGTTTCGGCCTACCTATTTTTCTTGATCCTTCAACCATTTCTTGCATAATGGTTTTAGTGATGCTATTGTGTCGTATGACCGAGGTATGACCGAACATTTTAGCTTTCGCCGTCTTATAGTCTTTAATAGAGGCTCAAATGTACCAATTAGTGTATTAATTTTATTTTTGACAAATATATTGGTTTTGCCTTCTTTGTATGTTATGCATAATAGTTTCCTGTGTGATTTGTTTTCAAAAGCTTGAATTTTCTTAGTTATATTAGCATTAAAAGTCCACGATTCACAGCCATAAGTAAATATTGATAAAATCAACGATCGATATAGGTTGAAATTTAGTTTGAATCTGATATGAGTGCTCTTCCAGATAGTGGTTAATCTCAACTTAATGTTGCTTGCGCCAGTCTTATTCTTACTTCCTGATCACATGTTCTATTTTTTGTAAGAGTTGCAACTAGATATTTGAATTTTTCGACTTCTCCCAGTTTTCATCCGTAAAGATATATCTGCATGTTGATTTTCGTTGCTGTTTATCATTATTTTACTTTTTTCAATACTAATTTCCATGCCGTATTTGCTAGCGTTATTTGAAAGTTTGTCTGTAAGCGCTTGTAGTTCTTGGGTATTTCCTGCAATTAAGTCTATATCATCTGCGTATCTTAGGTTTGATATTGAAAGACCGCCAATTGATATGGATGAAGTATGGTTATTCTGTATATCGGCCATTATCTCTTCAAGAAATATATTGAATAGTACATGTGATAGAAGACATCCATGACGTACTCCAACTGTTGTTTTGAATTTTTGCCTTGTATGTTATTTATTAGAACAGCACTTGATGAGTTACAGTAAAGAGCTTTTATCATAGAAATAATGTTGCTGTTTATGCCATACTTTTGTAGTGAAGACCATAATCCGTCATGCCATACACGGTCAAAGGATTTCTTAAAATCGCGATATAAGTCCATTTGGCTCTCTATGTGTCTTTCCATTAGGATTCTGCAGTTGACTGTGCTGTTTCCTTTACGAAATCCTACTTACTCATCAGAAAATATACGCTCAACTTGTGGGTTCAATCTATTTAGATTAATTATTAGCAACATTTTGCTTTAGATCGATATTAGACTCAAGGTTATATAGTTTTCACATTTCCTGAGGTTACCTTTCTCGGGGATGGGTATAACTAAAGATTGAGTCCATTTTGCTGGCCATTTCTTCATATATGGTCTATAGACCATGATTTTTGGTATAATTCAGATAACACACTGACAATTGCATATCCTCTATGTTTTAGTAACTCACTAGGTATGTTATCATTTCCAGGCGATTTTCCATCCTTTAAACATTTGATAGCGTATATAACATCATCTTTAAGTATTGGTAAATCATCATATTGGTCCATGTTATTACGCTGTAAGACGTTGATGTCCGGATTACTTGGGTGATTATATAATTCTTGACAGTATTCAGTCTACCGATTTACTATGGCCTGTTTTCTGCTAACGGTTTTCTTTGCTTGTCTTCTATTATTGATGATTGTCTATGTGCTTTTTTTGTAAGAGTTCTTAGAGTTTCATAAGCTCTTTTCTGAATCTTCCGTATTTCATATCTTCATCGATTAGTTTACATTGCGTTTGAATCCTGTTATCTTTCGTTCTTATTATTAACTTGCGAATTTCTATGTTAAATCTTGGTGTTAGTATTTAATCAATTTGATTATGGGTTTTGCCATCTGGAGAGTGCCATATTGTGGTTCTTGAATCTTTGTGAGGATAGAGTGGATTCGCTATTACAAGTTGGTGTTTTTCGGCAAATTCCAGTAGTCTTTATTCTCTTTTATTTGTATGACCTATTCCAAAGCGTCCTGCGTATGCTGGCCATTCGATGTGTGCATTTTTCCCAACTGTTGCGTTAAAGTCACCCTGTATAATTAAGAAATATTTGTTGGGTGTTTCTTTTATCGTTTTATCAATACTTTCATAAAATTGTCCTATTTCCTCATCAGTATATGCTGTTGTGGGAGCATATATTTGAATGATGGTTATATTCACGGGGCATGCTTTAATCCAAATCGAAATTATTCTGCTTGATACAGCTGTGTAATTTATAACGGAATTTTTTATTTCTTTCTTTACCATAAATCCAACACCTTCGTAATGTTATCTTGTACACTGTAATACAGCTTGTGTCCTTCTTCTGTTGTCAGTTCATCATCGCATGTAAGTCTTGTTTCAGCAAGTCCAATCACGTCCCATTTGTATCAGCTCAGTTCCTTCATCAATTCTTCCAGTTTTCCAAATCTTCTTAATGTTCTAACATTCCAAGTTCCGATAGTAGTTGTTTTTTGTTGGTAGTTTAATTATTTTAAGTGTTGTAATATTGTTATTATTGTTGTTTCCAGTAGTATATTTGACACTCCCATCCTGGTTAGTGCCGATGAGTAGCGCGGTCGTTGGTATTCCGGTCCGCGACCGATCCGGCATGATATTTTGTTTTGTTGTTGTTGTTATCATAGTTGTTGTTGAATCTATCAATTGGCTTTTAGCCTAGGTGGCGTCTATCTCCTCTCCTAGTCCCCTCTTACAATTTAGCCAACTTGCTGAAGTGATTTACCAGGGTGTGGCGCGAGGAGCTAATGAAAGAGAGTTAGGGTTCATAAAAGTGGTACGCATATCCTTCCACTCTATTTACAAGAGTGCATCAGAAGGCAGTAATATGATTCAACAGATATCCCTCATACCCCCATATACATAACAATACAAATAATAATGCAAATTAAATTTAGCCTATTTTATGATTCGGTTATAGTATTTAATTATTTAAAGTGTTTTACCGATATTTCCCATATATATATATATATATATAGCCTCACGAAGATGGTCAGGGAAAATGTAATGAGTCCTACACAACTATCTATAGGAAAGTAATCTGGCATAAATATCACTTACTTACTATTAGCCTATATTGACGAATTATATTGTGGAGAAGGAATATAAATTGGATTTGGTATACTTATGTGTTTATTTTATAGAGTTGATATACTATCCTGAGAAGCATCGGCCATATCATTTGATAAATGATTTTACAAGCTTTACCAAAATGTCAGACCTAAGTTAATCACATGTTATATATTATTTTTTTAAATTTGTAGACTTTTTATGTTCTGAATATTTATCAGATATACGCATGAGTCATCTAAGTTAAGATAGTTTCCCGAAATACAACATTTTAAACAATTGGTTAATATATAAACGCCTTGAACTCTTTTATTAATTCCTGAATGAGTTGGAAGATGTAAAAAATCTTTGGTAAATTACAATAATAAATAAACATTCATTTCAATCTGATTTTGTGAGATATTTCTAAATAATGAAGTCAAAGTTTCATCAAACATATCTTTAGACATTATCGGAATATTTTTATTATGTAAACTTTCGAGGTCTCTATTTCATTTAATTTAGGTATATTAAAGTTGGAAGAAATATATTTATATTTCTACCCTTTAGGGTAATATATATATATATATATATATATATATATATATATATATATATATATATTCAAATAATAGAGACAAATAAATAATAATTATATATATATATTAATAGATAATACTAGGTAGAAAAGGGTCAAATGTAATATATATATATAAATAAGAAATATATATATATGTATATTAAAAGAATAAAAATATATAACACAAATGCATAAAATGCATAAAATATGTAAAAAATATAAAATAAAAAAAGATTAAATGATAAAGAAACTAAACACACCAAATAATATAAAAATTTAACTAATACTTAGTATATATATATATATGTGTGTGTATGTGTCATATTATTTTTATTATATATTTGTATTATTATTTTCCATTCTCGAATAAGTAACCGGGTAGAACTAGATAAGCTTTGCTTTTTATCTACCCAGTAGTTCGCTACACCTTCTGAGTTATGTGCGTATGCGTGTATCATCGATATAAGAAAGTCATTATTTATATCGATGGCGTATATATATAATTAGCTATATAAATGTTGTTATAAATTATCCTAATATTGAATATTGAATATAATAATATTTATTAATGATTATTTTTAGATTAATATAATGTTCTATTATATAAAATGTGTTCATCGTGAATACAATATACACTTGCATTCACTTGAATTTGTATTAGTGAAGGGTAATATTAAATAAACTTATTTATATATATATATATATATATTCTATTTAATATGTAAAATATGATTACAATATGATTAAATAAGATTAAAATGTAAATATGATTAAACAAATATTTTATTTTATTATTATAGTAATATACATTAAGTAATTATAACCATATGCACATATATTATTATTATAATATATATATATATATATATATATATATATATATATTTTAATGATACGAACAACATATATAGTTGACAAAACATATATATATTAATTATTTTTAATTATTTTGTAAATATACGTAATATCTATATTTACTGATATTAATAATATTTAAGAATATTTAAATGTATTTAATTTATTTATTATTTTAAAATATATATGCTTACAAATATTATGTTTAATATATTTATTTTACGTACATATTAATTGTATTATCATGTAATAGTTTAGATACCCATATACATTATTACAACCTATAACTAAATAACTTATATAAACATAATTACCGTTTTTTAAACTTTAAATGATGGGCCTAATCCTTAATCAACTGTAGTTAATCTCTGTAGATCGAAATATCTTTATTACCAAAGTGAGAAATATAATTGAAGTACTTCAAAATCACTCATATACAATATTTGAATCCAATAATCTTATTTAATGTATACCCATTTTGAAATAACATGCATGGAAACAGTCATAGATATATATCGTTGTAACTAAAGGACAAGTAACGATACAATGAAACAATTATTATCAGCCAAATTACAAATTCATATATGACTAATCACGAGGTAATTTCTTGTCACATAAAAATAGCAATTACTTCAACGATGTAAATAAAGATAATCATGTACACCTATGAGCTTTAAAAACTGATCATATTCAACAAAATATCAATACAATTCAATGTGCAACTAGTAATAGTTAAGATAGTTTCCCGAAATACAACATTTTAAACAATTGGTTAATATATAAACGCCTTGAACTCTTTTATTAATTCCTGAATGAGTTGGAAGATGTAAAAAATCTTTGGTAAATTACAATAATAAATAAACATTCATTTGAATCTGATTTTGTGAGATATTTCTAAATAATGAAGTTAAGTTTCATCAAAAATATCTTTAACATTATCGGAATATTTTTATTATGTGAACTTTCGAGGTCTCTATTTCATTTAATTTAGGTATATTAAAGTTGGAAGAAATATATTTATATGTCTACCCTTTAGGGTAATATATATATATATATATATATATATATATATATATATATATATATATGTATATATATTCAAATAATAGAGAAAAATAAATAATAATTATATATATATATATTAATAGATAATATTAGGTAGAAAAGGGTCAAATGTAATATATATATATATATATATATATATATATATATATATATGTATATTAAAAGAATAAAAATATATAACTCAAATGCATAAAATGCATAAAATATGTAAACAATATAAAATAAAAAAAGAGTAAATGATAAAGTAACTAAACACACCAAATAATATAAAAATTTAACTAATACTTAGTATATATATATATATGTGTGTGTATGTGTCATATTATTTTTATTATATATTTGTATTATTATTTTCCATTCTCGAATAATTAACCGGGTAGAACTAGATAAGCTTTGCTTTTTTTCTACCCAGTAATTCGCTACACCTTCTTAGTTATGTGCGTATGCGTGTATCATCGATATAAGAAAGTTATTATTTATATCGATGACGTATATATATATATAATTAGCTATATAAATGTTGTTATAAATTATCTAAATATTGAATATTGAATATAATAATATTTATTAATGATTATTTTTAGATTAATATAATGTTCTATTATATAATATGTGTTCATCGTGAATACAATATACACTTGAATTTACTTGAATTTATATTTTTGTAGGGTAACAATAAATAAACTTATTTATATATATATATTCTATTTAATATGTAAAATATGATTACAATATAATTAAATAAGATTAAAATGTAAATATGATTAAACCAACATTTTATTTTATTATTATAGTAATATAAATTAAGTAATTATAACCATATGCACATATAATTATTATAATATATATATATATATATATATATATATATATATTAATGATACGAACAACATATATAGTTGACAAAACATATATATATATATATATATTAATTATTTTTAATTATTTGTAAATATACGTAATATATATATTTACTGATATTAATAATATTTAAGAATATTTAAATGTATTTAATTTATTTATTATTTTAAAATATATATGCTTACAAATATTATGTTTAATATATTTATTTTACGTACATATTAATTGTATTATCATGTAATAGTTTAGATACCCATATACATTATTACAACCTATAACTAAATAACTTATATAAACATAATTACCGTTTTTTAAACTTTAAATGATGGGCCTAATCCTTAATCAACTGTATCTATAAATTTATATTTTCATCATTATACTAGTTTCAATTATAATTTGAGGTACAAAAGGCCTTTATTATTCCCCAAATAACGATATTGTGTAAATTAATATCTGTAGATGGGTATCCCTATGTGTAGATAGATCATTATCCATTTGAAACCAAGGGTTACTATTGATAACTTTGATAACAAATTATATCTGCTAAATGCATATATTTAATTAATGTATATAATTAATGTATATAATTAATAATAAATTTTAAATATAAATTATAAACAAATTATGTAAAATGAAATAAACAAACTTAAATACAAAACAAATACATCATAATATAATGCTAATTCAATATTATATTGTAATATTATAGTAAATGTGAAAAATGCATATGAAATTACATGGCATGAATAGATATAATAGGAATATTCGGATAATATTAGATGATTACATAAATTACATATGTATATCAAACTATCTTCATAATCATCTGAATATTGGTTAGTTATATTAAAGTTTAGCTTCTATATAGTTAAATGCGTAGTATAATTAACATTAACTTCAAGTTAATCTGTATAAAGGTTATATAGGTGTATGCATATCAACTATATTTATATGTATTACAACTTGACACATATGTAGAATGCACTGCAAATATTGGCGATCTATTATTCTCTAATACTAATAAAATATATAGTTGTAATATATATATTGAAAGTTTAAAGTTAATTTAAATACGTACTTAAATCATAAACTATTTATCAAAAGTGTATATATTAAAATAAAAATAATAAAAATAGGTAAAACAATAACTATAATAATAATAACATAACATAAAATAGAATAAACCGGAAGGAAATTAAAAAATAAAATAATAATAACAAACAATATTAGTATTACATGTTGCCACCTGAGAAAAATTTTAGTATATATTTCTTGATAGTGTTATGCGATTTTATGCATCTAATAGAGTGTAGGAGTAGATTCTATATTTTAGGAATTGTTATATTATTAGTCTATATAATGATACTAGATAATACGCTAAGTAATATTATAAAAGATAATCATAACAAGGTTCCATGCTTATTATAATGAATATTATTAGCCTTATTTTCAATATAAAATAAACATAAAGAGAGTAACACTACATATTACTACAGGAATAATATAACTTAGGGTCCGGGTATACATTTTCAATGGACGGATAATATGGGTAGATAGAATATGTGAGGCATGGTTTCTAAGATATGGAAGAGACGATCTTTGAACTAGGGAAGCATAAATATAGTACGAACAATTCGAATAGTATATTGAGGAATAAACAATATATAGTATGCGATAAGCAGGGCGTTTGTTAAATGGGAACCAGGGAGGTAAGTATTGATATGAGGAAGTCGAGTTATAATCCCTAATATGTAGGTTATATGTTGTACGGATTGAAGAACTATAACTATATTTAGGGGATAGTGGTTAAGGAAAGATAGATAAGATGCGAGGAACAGTAATCAATATGTAAGAGGACAAGAACATTAACTAGACTTTTAATAAGAGATACAGTAATTGAATTTGTTATTTTTCTATTTCTAAAAAATAATAATTACTGATGATAGTAATATGAGGAATAAATATTGCGTATTTAATAAGAGAAGTAACAGTGCAACCTAGATAATCGGAGTCCAGTTAAAAATATAGAGTTATACATATAGAGCATATCATGATCAGAGATATATATCGAGGTGAACGTATGTTGAAGTTTTAACTAACTATTATTGAAGAATAATTGGTGTAGGCTTATGGTCCTTGATCTTTAGATTAAGATGGAAATAATATTATTAGACATTTTTGTGGAGAAGAGACATCCTAATTGTAATGAAGAAATATTTGTACTATATGGCAATAACGCACGTTTTTGAGGAGATAACAACTTATTTGTCAGTCTAAAAATGCGTCGGTTATTAGAGCAGAATTGCTTATAACCCGAGTATAATAGCAATAAATACCAAAGGAAATTGCAAACTTGTAGATCTTACGTTGCAGAACTTACGTAGAACATGGCAAGGATATATATGATCTTTCAGATTTTCGAATTTATCGTTTCAAGGACATACGGTGAAATGTAAATAGTTTGGAATTTAATACAACTGGAGAATAACAGTAGTCATCTAAGGTAGAATTTAATTAAGCTACAAATATCATAGAATTAATGTTCTCACTGGGTATGTATATAGGTATTGTATGATCAGGAGTGATAGTAAAATTAGATTTGAATGAGATGAGGAATTGGTCTGAAAGTAGATCAAGTCATGACATAGTATTCACCATGAGTTAATAATGGAGAGAATTACATAATACAAGATCAACAATATTATAATTTACCTGAGTTGGGAAATTTACATGTTATGATAAGGATAATGAATTTGTTAAATTAGTGAACATAATATGTGGATTTGAGGTACATTAAAATATGGTTATATGTGGAAGAAATTATTAAATATAGTGCTTGGTCATTAACATCATTTATAAAGGAAGCGAATTATGGTTTAGGCTGTCTATAAATGAATGTGATAGATATATATTGATAGTATGATGTTGGGTGAATTATATAGTTAGGCAGTAAGATTAGGAAAAGTTATAGAATATGGATATATATGGTAAAGTTAGATAAGCTTTTACGATGAAACATTCCAACAACACTACTACAACTGGATAGTCGTTGGGATAATAGTAATGTATATCTAAAACCATGAAATTGGGCAAATATATCGGAATCATCTCGAGAGATCCATGTCTTCGTTAATGCAATAATACTAAAATCATATTTTGTAAGGAATGGTAATAAGAGGAAGGCATTGGAATGAAGATAACGTATATTGATTAGGGCAATGTATTCATATTGAGTTAGTAAAGGTGAGTTATGAATAGAAGGTATATGTGTATAAAGTAGAATTTAGTGAGTAAAAAACAGGGAAACTAATGAAGATGGAAGTAATTAAATCAACATATGTTGTTTATTTTACAGAATTGTTATGGATAATGTAGTAATTATATCATTTAATGAGGACACCTTATAGGTTATTTATAGGTATTGTGTATGATAATATTCAAAAGTATTAATGTATTTATTGAAGGATGTTTTAGTATTACTAAGGTAAATGTTTGATATAAATGCATGATATAACACAATACCATATTAAATCGGTACTTTATTAGGGAATATTTCAGTAAACCGATTTGCGATCTAGGCTAGTTTTTTTTAGCTCACATAATATTTATCAATGTTTTTGTTTGTTTTATGTTTCCGAGAATTAAATATGTTACATTCCTTTTTGATATGAAATGTTGCTCGAATTATTCATTAATACATTGCAATTTTCTTATAACTTTCGTTAAAATCTTTTATTATGTCTAATTCCGCTTCTGTTTTTACGCTGAATGACTTGTATATCTCCACCAGGAATTATTGTATTTAAGAATATTTCTAATTATAATTTTTCACTTATTAGTTAGATTTCTCTTGTACTTTCGTATATCTCGTACGACTGCAACCATCGTTTCCAGTTTATACATCCTGTCTCTTCTGATATAATTACTATTCAAAATGATGATTAATTTGACTATAGTTAGGTTGGTATTGCTTATCGAATACAAATTTGTACTTCACTAGTATTAGTTTTCATTGATATTTAATTTGATCTACTTTCATTAATCTAATTTATTAAATTTTATAATAATAATAAATTAAAAATAATTATTTCAAAATAAAATAAAACAACCAAAATTAAAACAAATACATATATTGTAATGTATATTACTTAATATTTATTATAATAGTATATTATTAATGATATACTTTAAATGTATAATACATTTGAAATATACATAAAACGACATGTACATGAATGGAATGTGTAAGAATATACTGGACGATATATTGTTATACTTATATGGCTATATGTTGTAGAATTGTACGCATTATTATATGAATTATGCACCATATACCATCTTCGTAAGCTTCTGGATACTGGTTAGTTATGTTCAGTTCTACTCTATATTATTATGTGTCACCATACACATAATGATGTGAGAAGTTCACGTACATATAAACATATTCCTTAAATATGCGTACATATAACTACTTAATTTAAATGTAGAGTACGTGAGTTTGCTATTATGTCTATTATACTCGAATACTAATAATAATATATAGTTATAATTTGATAACTAAGTGATGAGATGATATAATAAAGCTATAGTGATATAATTATAATTAAATTAGGGTATAATTATATTATAATACATACATATAATACAATTAGTAATAATAAGTTTATTTAGTATATTTTATTAATCGGGTATACCCAACTATATATAGTTATTTCTTTTACGTATTTTACCGATATTTCCCGTATATATATAAATAAAAATAATATTATTTATTGAATCGCATATACAAATATTGATGGATCCTTAATGAAGTCATATACGTGTACATATTATAAATAACAATGAGGGCCCAAATTAAAAATATATAATAATATATTTGATTCTTATGTTTGTATTGATCTTGTATTAAAATATTGATAAATATAAGATACAAAACAAGAACTAGCTGATATCGGGACGTCTCAATTTTCAGTAATTGATATTCTACTGAAGTCATATACCTAGGAATATATATATATATATATATATATATATATATATATATATATATATATATATATAATTATACATATATACATTGTCGCAACAATGTGAAAATTATTACCACTAGTTCTGGATTCTGACCAGGTTCCGTTAACATTATGTTGGTTAATTTTAAATATGTTATTAAATAAATAAAAATATATTATTGTATTTTTTTTTATTTATGCGTTCTTTTTTATAAAGGTTTTAATTAGTCCTACAACTAAAACAAAGTGGTCCAAAAACAACTAAGTCCAAACAAGTTAATATAATATTGAATACAACTTTTTATATATCAATTTTTTTAATATAAAATTTGTAATATAAATATTATCGTACATATAGTATATTATATATATATATATATATATATATATATATATTTATTTAACTGCCTGTGTGGCTCAGTGGATAAGGCGTCAGACACACAATCAGTAAGACACGTGTTCGACCCTCGTCCGGGCCATTAATTAATTTTATAAAATGGGTCTTAAAATATTATTTAGAAGTGATCTTATATAATTGTGTATAAATAAATGATCGGCTCTCGTTAAAACCATGGATACCTTAACATGAGAGCGGCTTCGAAGGGACATTATAGCCATATATGGTTATAAGTGAAAACTTCATCTAAGTTCCTGGATGGGATGAAAGGAAGGACTCCACCAAATAAAAATAACAATATATATATATGTGTGTGTATGCGTGTATATATTATATAATACATATATTTATATTAATATGTCATATAGATAATCATATATCAAGTTAAATTTTAATTTATTTTTATTTGTTATTGTATTTTTAATGTATTAACCAAGGATTATAAACTTATAACACCCAAGGGGTATTACTTTTTAGTTTTTTTAATTAAAAGAACATTTTTATTAATTATATAATTTATAATATCAATACAATTTTTATCAAATAGAATATGAGTTTACATTTCTGATGATACACTTGTCTATTTTATATTTTTTAATTACATTTTAAATATTTGTTGATTAAAATATCTATATACTTTATTATCACATTTCTTAACATGATAAAATGATGTAAATTATAAAATAAAATACATGATATATTATATCTGTATCAATGGTTCTAATATGTGTTGTATTATCAATTGTTAAATTTGAATCATGAGATTTTCTTGTCGATATTGTTAAAATGTTTATTATTCCTTATAGTTTTAGTATATTTTATTATTATGAGAAATTATTGTATATTTTGATAAATAAATAATAAAGTCTCCATATATATATTTCAAAAATTTGAAATATATATTTTAAAATATATTATACAATTATTATAATTGTACTCGTATTATATATATATATATATATATATATATATATATATATATATATCAAATAATAAATATATGTGTTATATGTATATGTATATTCTGTATTGGGTTAATAATATTCCTAAACAAATATTAATGTAATTTAAATACTTTATTTAATCTTTTATTTACTATAATTAAATAATAAAATATCATTAATTAATAACATTGAAATATATATATATATATATATATATATATATATATATATATATATATATATATATATACATATATATTGTATCCATACAAATTTGTATGAGGTATAACTGTAAAATATTATAATTTAGAAAGAACAGATATACATATTACATTCTAGAATACAACTTATAAAGATTATAAAACTAATATATAGAACTATATTATACATCCCAATATCTATACATTAATTGTGTAGATAATAAAATGAACACGAATATAATTTCATTTTAAACAAATTTACTTTTATATAATACAATATTTAGATATATTATATATATATATATATATATATATATATATATATAAAATAATAAATATATGTATTATTTTATTTAATACAATTATATGTTTGAAGCTAAAACATTTTGATCGATTTTTGTTCTTATAAATGTAATTCTCGTTTTTGTGTGTTATATGTATATAATAAAGAGTTTATATGTATACATTTTCAAATAAGATCAAAATAATAAGTATACAATAAATATAACCGTAAATGAGATGATTAATAAGTTCAGCTCATATGTAAATATATTTGTTAAAGTATTAAAATATTGTGTATATATATATATATATATATATATATATATATATATATATATATATATATATATATATATATATAACTTTTATACATATATTATTAATAATAATTATGATAATTATTATATAAAAGATATATTTGAATTAATAAAAAATATTGTTAACAATTACAAATTAATTATATATATACATAAATGAATTTTTAAAAATACGAAATGACCCATACATGTTATCCTATATTTTCGTTAGTAAAACATATCTAAATTTCCTATAATAAAAAAATGTTGGTAGCTGCCCTAAAACCTAGAATGAATACACACATATATATATAAAAATACCAATGTATTATATACAAATTAAAGTATATTTAAATATATAAAATAATAATAATTTTCTTGTTCGATAATTTTCAAATCATATTTCAATCCACCGAAACACCCCGCAAATGCTTCAATAATATTCATATCGTTATAATTCGATTCCATATTAACAATTCTGTATTAATATTCATTTTGGGTATAATGTTATTTCTAAACAAATATTAATTTAATTTAAATATTTATTTAATTTTTTCTATTTTATAATTGAATAATGTTACGACATTAATTAATAAATTGACATATTGATCATAACTATAAAATATTGAATATTTGAAAGAACATATACATATTAATAACATAAAATTGACATATTGGTCATAACTATAAAATATTGAATATTTGAAAGAACATATAAATATTACATTCTAAAATATAACTTATAAATATATATATATATATATATATATATATATATATATATATATATATATATATATATATATTTATATATATATATATGAATACCATTGTATTATATAGAAATTAAAGTATATTTAAATATATAAAATAATAATAAATTGTCTTGTTCGATAATCTTCAAATCATATTTAAATCATATTTAAATCCACCGAAACACCCCGAAAATGCTTCATTAATATTCATATCGTTATTATTCGATTCCATATTAACAATTATGTATTTCTATTCAGTGTGAGTTATTTCTAAACAAATATTAATTTAATTTAAATATTTATTTAATCTTTTATATCTTATAATTAATAATGTAACTTTATATAATATAATGATATAAATATATATGTAAATATACATATATATATATATATATATAATCGAGAATAGCATTCGAATTATATTACTGTATTAATCATCATCATTATTATCATTATCAAATATATATATATATATATATATATATATATATGGTTAAATTATAAATTAAATATTAATAATTAAATTAAATAATATTTATTATTTATTAATTATATATTTGAAGCTAAAATATATGGTTCACTTTTTAAATAATAATATTAATGATACAAATAACGTGATCACATGATTACGATTACTAAGCCGATGAGAATTACATATAATAACGTAGAGTATAAGCAGAGTATACGGTTGTAAGTATATTATTTCCCTGTTAATATAGTAGGTATACTGACGTTTATACTGACGTTTATACTGACGATAACTAATAGGTATCGAATAATATCAAAATATTACATTATTGATATTCGTTTAAAATATATGAATTGTAGTGCATAACATACTATATCTCATATATGAAACGGTCTCATTATATGTAATGTACATTTAATTAATGCATCAGTAGTGTCAATGGCTATACATTTAAAATATGTTGTTTTGTTATTTTGTTATTTATAAATTGAGATGATTAAATATGGCGATACGCGACTTTTATAGGTGACGATAAATGACGATTGGAAGGAAATAGTTAAATAAATGAAACCGGTATTATTCGTTAGGCATATAATCTCATTTCGTATATAGATTAATGTAATGTTAAAATAGTAATTCTATTATATTATTCTAAGACTAAATATAATCCATAAGTATATTATAATTGTGTGTATATGATTTGTCGATTAACTTTAATAGAAAACATAATTAACATTTTAATTATGACCCATATATGGGTCATACTACTTCAACTATAAGTTAAGAACCACTGATGTAAATGACTAAAATTACTCTTTGGTATTAGCATATTCTAACATTGTTGAAGTTTAAAACTAAATAAAGTACAATATTTAAAAATATATAAGTACATGCATGGGTATAATTTGACATATATGTTATATATATATATAATTTAGTTATATAAAAATATCTATAATCGGAAATCATATTTCCATCCTAGTATATTATATAAATAATTGTTTATTTATATATATATATTATTGATGATGATGATGATGATTTATTAAACACAATAATATAATAGCGAAATCTATTCTCGAATGTGTATATGAACATTTATATTAAAACAAATGAAAACTAAATAAATAAATGAAATAATAAATATTATATAATTAATTGTTTTAAGTAAAAATACTATTAAATACATATTTAATATTTAATAATAAACGGTGATTATAACGTGAATTATGAATTGTAGAAGGTCATTCAAATAACTCGTAAGACGATTCTACTGTACCTTCAAATTAGTTTTAAATAACTGAAGGTAGATCTTTGATATCTATTTAACCATTAACTAAGTGATAATTTTGTAACTTGAATGGTCACTATAATTAACTAAGTGATAATTGACTGATTAATGATCATATAATTTGACACGATGTAAAACTATTATCGATGATCTAATGATTCTATCTAAGGATTTAGTATAAGTAGCTGGAAGGCCATAATATATATAACAACAATACATTATACTTGACATAACTAATGGTTCTATTAGAATTTTAGAAATTATAAAATGCAAGAATTTCCTTATTTATCGTATTTTATAATATTGATAATTAAGTATATTATACATATATATATATATATATATATATATATATATATATATATATATTGTAAAATCCTTTTCTTACCTTTAAATTGAACCTCTAGAAATAGGTCACTTCAATTTATAGATAGTTAACTAAATCATAATAGTTCTAAATCTATTCAAATAACTTCATTTACTATACTAATATATACACTCAAGATCCTAGGTAAAATGTAAGACACTTAGTTATTAATCAGCTAACGTTACACTGTTAAAAATAAGGGTATAAAATTATGAATTATACGGTATAACATATGGAAATACGAGTTATACCATACAATTACGTTAAATGGTATAAGATCACATATTATATGGTATAGCATTTGATTTTTTTAGTTATACCATATAGCTTAATTGAAATGGTATAAGATCACAAATTATATAGTATAACATTCGTAATTTGTAGCTATACCATTAGCTATTAAATATAATGGTATAACTTTATGAATTATATGGTATACAATATGGAAATACCAGTTATACCATAACATTTTAAAATTAAGTTTATATTTGATTGAAAATAAAATGTATAAGAAATATAATTCATAATAGTATCCTTCATAATATCCTTAATATAACAGTTAATTTATTGTTGTGTTATATTATTATAGACATAGCATGTATTGCTTCTAATTGCAATTAAACTGGTTTTCAGAAACTATATAAATTCCCCATAGGGAAATATGTATACATATACATATTTCCTATATTTTATATACAAATACTTATAATTATTCGAGTATATGTAAATATATATATACACATAATTCCATTTTATTTATTAACATATTTTATTTCCACTCTACACTCAACATGAGAAGCATTTATTTGTCAACACATTACAATATACATAAGGTATTTATACTTATATTATATATATATATATATATAAATTATATAATATTATATATAATAATATAAAAGTTTTATAATATATAATTTTATAATATATTTATATATTATTTATAATATATAATTAAAATGTTAGAATATAATTATATAATTATATATATATGTTATAACGTCAAAGTTGTAGATATATCGATTAATGTAATATACATTTAAATCTATTTAGCATTATGTAACAGAAATCGATATATCTACATTAAAACTTTAAACTAGATTTCGGTGTCTCGCTCTGTATTAATTGCATAGCCATAGCCATGTAAATGTTTGTTTTTCTGGTATTTTATATTGTTATCGTCTATAAAGTATATTTCGTTATTTTTCTATAGAATAAATTCCACTCGGTGATATTGATGCATTCTTCGGTCTGCATCTCATCGGGTAGGTACTATTATTATTATTATTATTATTATTATGTTATATTATTATTATGTTCAATAGGTCTTTGATTAATAAACTGTATTAGAACATTCACTTTATTACATATATATTATAAAATTATGATAACTATATGCTATATATTAATAGGAATGTAGGAAACTATGCAGGAAACTGAAGAATTATTTGCAGAATTTCAAATTTCACTTAAAATATTAGAAAAACTACCGGAGAGGAATAGTGAGTTGATGGGGATGATAAAGCATATAACGTATATACACAAATATATAGACGAATATATTGATGTACTAGGTATCGCTACTACGCAAACTGATCAAACAGGTAATTTAGTTATCTAATTAATAACATTAGTTAAATATCTATATAAAATAAATATGCAATTATATTTTATTAGTCCATGGATTGTATACTATATATATCCATATATGGTCAATTATTTATTTTATTTTTAACACACAATGTAATTAAATTTAAATAATATTACTAATAGGTATATATATAAATAATGTTAACTGTTGTACACATATTATCAATATCCTTATATCCTTAATCAAATATAGATTAAAAAGTATATAATTAAATATATAGGTATATAATATATACTATATATACCTAATATAATATTTCCTAAAATAGATGCGGGAATCTTATATTTTATGATGGGAGTTTGCGAATTATTGAAAAATGAATTTATAATGAAAATAAATATAAGGTTACTTAATAATTACTTAATAACTATAGATTTAATATACTAGTTATTTTATGATTTTTCGTATGCCAATTCAAAAGTATAGTATACCTTATTATATATATATATATATATATATATATATATATATATATATATATATATATATATATATATATATAACTGCAGTAATTAATATAATATATTGGATTTTTCTAATTACAATTCTGAAGTATACTTTATATAGTATTATCATATATGATATTAACTGTATAAAGTTTCTTATAATATACATATTTGTACTATTATATAATATACAATATTATTATATACTCTAGTATACTATATATATATATATATATATATATATATATATATATATATATATATACATATTACTTATATACATATTTGAATTTTAATTGCAGGAAATAATGACTCCATATATCAGAAAAGAAGAGGATTATTATGTGTGTCGATAATTGTTTGGTTTTCGTTCAAAATAATGTATTTCATATTTTATTAAGTGGTATTGTACATTTTATTTGTTTCATAACATGTCCTACAAACATTAATTGTTTATGTAATGTTGTATCACGTTATTTATTTTAAAATGTATCTGTTAATTAACAATATTGTTACACCAAAATATGTGGTTTTTAGAAAATAAATTATCATTATAAATGTCGATTCCATATATAAATTAATAATATAGAATAGTAAGTTATTATAAATACTGGTATAAATTTAAATAAAATATTGTATAACTTTTAATAAATTATGATATAACTTTATATAATATATGGTATATATTTTAATAAATTATGGTATAACTTTAAATAAAATATAGTATAACTTTTAATAAATTATGGTATAACTTTATATAATATATGGTATAAATTTTAATAAATTATGGTATAACTTTATATCAAATATGGTATAACTTTTTATAAATTATGGTATAACTTTATATAATATATGGTATACATTTTAATAAATGATGGTATAACTTTATATCAAATATAGTATAACTTTTAATAAAATATGGTATAACTTTATATAATATATGGTATAAATTATGGTATAACTTTATATCAAATATGGTATAATTTTTTATAAAATATGGTATAACTTTTTTAATTAGTTATACCGTAAATGGTATACCAGGACGCCACGGGGTTATATCATTTTTTAATCAATGTTATACCATGTATTTCTAACAGTGTATATGGTGACAGCGGCAATTAAAATTACATATTATATAGTTAATTTAATGATTAATAATCTCAAAAATTAATAGAAACGTCATTTTAACTATATTAGGTACCTGGGGAAAAAAAAGCATTCAATTAAATTTGTTTACAATTTTTTTTTAAAAAAGATTAAATTTTATGGAAATAAATTAATTAATGATATATGATATATATATAAATTATTTATTTAATACATAGAATAATTGAGTATAGTATATAATCATTTTAGCATGTTATATGAATTTAAAAAAATATAAAAATTGATTTGTTTATTTTTATATTATAAGTATAGATAGGTATATATATATGTCTACATTTGTCTACATATGTGATTGAAATATTGTTATTTTTATAATTGTTTATTACGTATTATTATTATTTATTACTATTATTATCATTATTAATATTGTTGTTGTTATTATTGGTTAATATTTTATTAATTGTATAAGTTAAATAAAATGGCACAATTACCAGTTCCAGAACAATTAGATATGGAAGCAACTGACATATCTATTCGATGGCCTATATGGAAGAAAAAATGGGAACACTACTATGCTGCTACCGAATTAGAAAAAAAGAATGGAAGTACACAAGTGTCTATATCACTTACTATATTAGGCGAATCAGCACAGAAAATATACGAAAATTTCACATTCGATAAAGAAGACGAGAAAAAAAACATAACAAATATATTGAAAAAATTTAATGAATATGTAGAACCTCAAATAAACCAAATATTCGAAAGATGTATGTTCTATAGAAGATATCAACAAGAACATTAATCATTTGAGAGGTACGTAAATGATATAAAGACCATGAGCAAGCGATGTGATTTTACGAATATAACAGCCGATGAGATAATAAGGGATAAAATAATAAACGGAATGCGAAATAATAATTTACGGAAAAGTTTGATAACAAGAAGTAATCTAACATGTGAAATGCTCATAAAGATATGCAGAGCAGGGGATATATCTCAGGAGCAAAGTACAACCTTGAAAACCAAAGAAACAATAAATTACATAAATAGCAAACCGAAGAAACAATATCAAGAAAAAAGAAAAGAAATAAAATGTCGATACTGTGGAGGAATACATCAATTTAAGAAAGAATTGTGTCCAGCATATGGAAAAACATGTGCGAAATGCAACAGAATGAACCATTACAGATCAATGTGTAAAGCAAGTGAAAAAAACGAAAGAGTGCAGAATGTGTTCAGTGTATACAAAGTAAATTATGTAAGAACAGTGGATACACTACCGAAGTGCGAAACTGTTACCCTTAAAACGCAGTGGGGATCATTAATCAAATTCCAAATAGATAATGGAGCATCAGTAAACGTGATTCCATTATCAGTATATGAATTAGCAAGTAAAGATTTTCAGCACAGAAAAATTAAAAAGTCTGATACAACAGAAATAACAGAATTTGGTGGTACAAGATGGAAAATCAAAGGAGAAGTCATAATAAGAGTACAAAGAAGAAACAAAGAATGTTTGATACGATTAAAGATAGCAGATGGAGATCAATTCCATTCCATACTCAGAAGATCTGCAAGTGTTGAGTTAGGATGCATCAAGATCTTAGATAATGATGAGAAATACGAGCAAGTGAATCAGATTCAAAACACACTTGACTTGAAAATACTCATGACAAAATATCTAGAAGTATTTGATGGTCAAGTAGGAAAATTGGAAGGGAAATATACAATAAAGATCAATGACAAAGCAGTACCAGTTAAACAAACAAACTATATGCCGTATGAAGAACATGTAAATATATGTACAACGGAAAGAGAAACAATGGCTAGACTCGCCATCTCAGATGAAAGAATGAAACGATTCATAAAAGAAACAAATGAAGATGATATCTTGAAGAAATTAAAAATACAAACCCAAACAGGATGGGGTACAAAGACAGAAGATAATCCCGAACTTAGAAAATACTACTCAATGCGAGATGATATAACAGTAATAGATGAGTTACTTTATAAGGACAATAGATTGATAGTACCAACAACATTGAGAGAAGAATTCATGTCACTGGCACACCAATCTCATGGTGGAATTTGTGCATATCTAAGAAGAATGAGTGAATCAGTATACTGGCCAGGAATGACAACTCAGATTAAACAGAAAGTAAAGAATTGCGAGATATGCATGAAATATCAAGAAAATAAGGTAATTAAAGATCCATTAATGTCTCATGATACAGGGACAACACCATGGTCAAAGATAGGAGTAGATATATGTTATTTTGATAATAGAACTCTATTAGTCACTTCAGATTACTACTCAAATTACATAACTGTACGAAGATTACGCAACCAAGGAACGGATGACGTAATCAATGAACTTTTAGGAATATTTTCTACACATGGATTACCTGAAAATATAGTTTGTGACAATGGTCCACAATTCAGGGAAAAATTCTTAAAATTTACAAAAGATCATGACATAAATCTAGTTACATCAAGCCCGTATTTACCGCAAAGCAATGACAAAGCAGAAAATGCGGTGAAGACGATTAAAAGAATTTTTAAGAAATGTAGGGATAATAAGATATCTGAGCAACTAGCGATATTAAATTACAATAACACACCAACAGAAGGCATATAACTAAGTCCATCACAACGATTATTCGGTAGAAGATGTAGAACTTTGCAACCATTAACAGAGGAAATGTTGAAAGCTAGACATAAAACAGACGAAGAAAGAGAGAAACTGAGTAAAACGAAAATTAAACAGGCATATTACTATAATACAGAGCTAAATCCATCACCAATATACAAGGAGGGAGATGTAGTACGTATAAAGAAACCAAGGGAAGAATTCTGGACAAAAGGAAAATGCCTCAAAGAAGTTAAACCAAGATCATTTGAAATAGAAATCAAAGATAAAGTATACCGTAGAAACTCGCGTGACATAAGAATGGAAACTCAGTCCGAAGTTGAGCCTACAACAGATATAATTACAAAAGAAGTAGCGGAAGCACCATCAAGTATGGAACCACTAAGAAGGTCATCAAGAATGAAAAATAAACCTTCTAGGTTCCTATGTGAGATGTAAGAAAACATTCTCACAATAATTGTACATATTATATTAGCATCGTTATTTTTTAGTTAATTATTCATTTACTTTATTATATTATATATATATATATTATTAAGAACTATGTTAATGACGTTTCTATTCAAATTTCTCACATTTTGTGATATACTAACTAATATTATTATACATAAATAACAAATCACCATATAACATAGCAAAAGATTAAGTGGTGATTCCTTAAAGAAAGGGAGATGTAAAATTCTTTTCTTACCTTTAAATTGAACCTCTAGAAATAGGTCACTTCAATTTATAGATAGTTAACTAAATCATAATAGTTCTAAATCTATTCAAATAACTTCATTTACTATACTAATATATACACTCAAGATCCTAGGTAAAAGGTAAGCCACTTAGTTATTAATCAGCTAACATTATAATATATATAAGGAAATACTTGCATTTAAGAATATATTTTAATATATATATTAATATATATATATATATTAAATTAATAATAAATTGTCTTGTTCGGTAATCTTCAAATCATTTTGTAATCCACCGAAATACTCAATACCTCAAATGCTTCAATAATATGCATATCGTTATTATTTGATTCCATATTAACAATTCTGTATAATACAGACTGTATTGATATTCAGTATTGGTTTAATAATATTCCTAAACAAATATTAATGTAATTTACATACTTTATTTAATATTTTCTTTACTATAATTAAATAATAAAACATAATTAATTAATAACATTGACATACATATATATATATATATATATATATATATATATATATATATATATATATGTATATAGTGTATCCATAAAAATTCTTATGAGGTATAACTGTAAAATAATGAAATTTGAAAAGAACATATATAAATATTACATTCTAAAATACAACTTATAAAGATTATAAAACTAATATATAGAACTATATTATATATCCCAATATCTATACATTAATTGTGTAGATAATAATATGAACATGAATATAATTTCATTTTAAACAAATTTATTAACTTTATATAATACAATCTTTAGATATATATATATATATATATATATATATATATATATAAATATATAAATATTATTGTATTATATAGAAATTAAAGTATATTTAAATATATAAAAATAATAATAAATTTTCTTGTTCGATAATCTTCAAATCATATTTTAATCCTTCGAAACACCCCGTTAATGCTTCAATAATATTCATATCGATATCATTCGATTACAGATTAACAATTATGTCTTTGTCTTTGAGTTAAATATTATTTCTAAACAAATATTAATTTAAGTTATATATATATATATATATATATATATATATATATATATGATTTATAATATTATATATTACGTAACATCCATACTAGTAATTATACTGCATACATGCGCTAAAGATAATATATACGACCACATATGTAAACTATATAAACTATATATATATATATATATGTTGAATATATTATGTCCACTACATTACATTTATCCCGGACAACTTTTATAGTGCCCATACTAAACCCTACATATAATATATATATATATACTAGATATAATACTAAGGATATAGTAATACAAATATAATACTAAATATATGATAATTTCTATGGTTATAGGAGGCGGCCACGGGTATTGCAATACATGCCCGCCTTCTATAACTACATATATTTATTATTCTGGTATACCTCTACTTCCTATTATACGTAGAAAATATACTCCAAAGTGTTCGCCGCTTTAGTATAACTACTTTCTCTATCAACCCGATGCCGTACCGCGATCGTCACGCATGATGTCCTCGCATTCATCTAATTAGGATCCGCTTTCCGTTATGTCTGGTATTCTCCTTTTTATACTTATCGCTCTTAATGTTACCGGCACACACGTATGCTGTTAGGTAACATCAGGAAACTGACGAGCTTCACTGATGTTGCAGGACAGTCTTGTTCGCGGTAACGGCCTGGAAGTAAATGGTACTCCTTTACTCTTATGAGTGTTACGGTATTGGTTGAAGGAGGGGTGTTATTTCCTACAATTTACTTTCTAGTTACTGCTTTCTCTCTACCTCTACCTCATACGTCATATCTCTGCCACGTTTACCTCATAACTACACTACAACTCTCTTACCGCTCGCTCTACTTCTACCATCTCTGCTTTACCGTATCTATATGCTGAAAGCCTCTCCACAAATTGGTATATTGAAATATTCCCCGATTCCCTCAATACTCGTTCCGCCTCGCATCTCGCCCTATCATCATACACCGCTTCGCATATCATATCATGCAGGACTGTTTTGTCCCGTTTTCCTTCGTCTACTACCAGCTTCGAATACAACAGGCTTAACTCCGGTAATCTCGCCCCAACGTGTTAGACTGTGCCATAAAAAGCACCCGATTTGGGTTTTGGTTGACAATGGCATTTTCTCAATATATCGACTAGTTCTGACCGGTCTTACATGCAAAACCTTCATATCGTAACTAAATCCTTGCGTTACCTATGATGTGATCATATAGGAACGCGGACTGATGTGCAAATAGGACTTTTCAGGAATATGTTTTACAATGTGAATCCGATTCCTATAATAAAATCGTTGTAGGAATTGTATTTTTGTAACTGTGTCGATATGTTATAGAATTGAAAATAGGAAGTCGAAATGTTATTATAAATTAGATAGTTAAGAAGTTATAATATTGAAAATTAGATTGTCGAGATGTTATAATATTGAAAAATAGATAGTAAAAGTTATAATATTGAAAATAGGTAGTAGAGAAGTTAAGGTGCGTTCACACCAAAAATTTCCGCTGGAAATTTCTTGCATCCGTTCACACTGGATATTAAATTTCCGCTGGAAATTTCTGATGGAAATTTCAATATACCATAGTTAATGATGATAACACGAAATATGATACATGGGATTAAATACTAGGGGGGGGGTAATATACTTGTTATCAATATGATAATCATGTGATAATAATATGATCAGAGTTTTATCAATATTTTAGTAAACATATATTTGTATTCATTATGGAGTTTATAGGTATTTTATGGTTAAATTATGGTGTTTAAAAATACAAATATATATATACAGAGAAGGGCCTGGCCAATCCTAGGATTGTCTGTATAGGCATTTGGAGTATAGTTTTCTGAAAGATCGATATGGAGTAATGGGATGGATTCAGAGAAGAACATTTAAGATGTCAGGAATATTTTTTACACAATAAATTAACAATACTATGATGAAAGAAATAATGATATAGAATATAATGTAGACTAGAAATGAATGAATTATCTTCTTTCAGTTGTAATAAAAGTACGGGTAACGAAAGAGAGATTCGCGAAGAAGTTAATGAATTGTATTCAAATGAAGGTGCGGTTGTTTGGTAGTTAGAAAAAGTATAATTGTTTTTAATTGTATAACACTTTTATTAACATATATATTTTTATTACCTCATTATATTTGTAGGTATACATTACATATATATATCCTATACATTACAATAATATATATATATATATATATACATGTAAAATATATACAATTTTATTTATTTTCATTTTCTTGTTTCTCTAGGTATTTTATTACAACTTCTTGTAATTCTTGCTGACATTTCATGATTCGTATTCTAGTTTCTAATCCTATTAATTTTAAATAAATGATATAAATAAACGATGACAATTATTTATATATATATATTATTAAATCTGCATTGATGAATTAAATAGTGATCTAAAATTGTTATATATATAGGGAATCACATACATATATAAACACACACATACATACACACACATACATATACACATACATATATATATACATATATATACATATATATATATATATATATATATATATATATATATATATATATATCATATATTATATGTGTATATATATATATATATATATATATATATATATATATATATATTATATTTATACATCACAAGTATAATAATGCATAATATAATCATATACAAAAGTAAATATATATTATATATCATCATGGGTATATAATCATTATCATGTTATCAATAGTAGTGTACATTGTATGATTCATACAGTGCATACATTTCTATGTGAATAATATTCACTGAATATAAACATATACTCTATTTATAACTTATAAAACTATTTATAACTGTCGCGCGCTCGCCGCCCGCCTAATTTGCTGGTAACATTTTGAAAACCGTTCCCAACTCTATTATTTATCTAGTGTATTTCATTTTCAAGTATTGAATCTATACATATTATATAATATATAATTTATGTATCAATATATGAAATATTCTTTTCATATTATAATAATAGTACCATTGAATAAATTATTAATAACGGTCTTACAAAACTCGACTCGATCGACGTACGGCGTACGCCGTTTTTACGTAGGTTTACCTACCTATATAATAATTATATATACCTGTATTTAATATAAATATCATAGTAGTAATTAGGTACATACATTATGTACACGGTCTTTACTTCGTATAATGGTATATACCACTAGTTAATAGTACTATCATAATATTTTTAAAAATAATTTATTTTAAAATATATTTATAATATTTACGATTTTATATAGTAAATATATTCCCCAAACTAAATATATTAGTAATGAATAATTATTATAAATATATCTTATTTGAAATATATGTTATAATATAATATATATTCAATATAATATTCAATTTTATATTCAATATTATATTCAATATTATATACAATATAATATTGTAAATATTTAAAAATAACAAACCATTTAAATTCAATTCTCCTTCTATAGTATCAAAAACTGCAGTTCTTTTGTTATTTTACGATAGTCTATACTATATGTATCCCATAAACATTTATTATCTCTATATTTACTTATTATGTTATGTAATAATGTATCCATAATGTAAATAAAATAAAATGTATATAATAATTTTAAAATAACAAATACAAATTTAAATAATAAATTATGTCAAAGTTTATTCAAGTATAAAATACCCGGATGATTATCATTTCCATCGGAAATTCACAAATAAATTCAACATGTTGAGTTTCATTTCCGATGGAATTTCCGACGGAAATTCCATCGGAAATTTAGTCGTTCACACCTATTTCCATCAGAAATTTCCTCTATACCCATTTCCACCGGAAATTTCCAGCGGAAATTTTTGGTGTGAACGCACCCATAAAACCCATAATGGTGCGTAGTATTGACAATTATATTGATATGTTATATTTTAGATATTCGAATTGTATTATATAATTTAATAAGCTTGTCAGTGATACACATTTACAAAATGTACAGACTATTTTACACAAAAATGTAATATCACGTATAAACAATATATATATATATATATATATATATATATATATATATATATATATATATATATATTTAATACTAGAAACGAAATAGAAAACGAGAATACAGAGGACTACATAAGAGAACTATAAAGATTAACATGAACGTGTCATTTAGTAGTCACGAATACTTCATTATTACCTGACAGAATCATAATAGGGGTTACCAACCTAGAAGTGACAAATACATTGTTAATGTTTGAGGATTTGACGTTGGAGAAAGTCAAAGAAACATGTAAATTATACGTAACACTAGAGATATACAAAGACTGAACACTTAAAACAAACGACGCTAATGTAGATTATATTATTAACAAAATACCTATCAATAATAACTATCAGTACGATAAAATACACTACACACAGTATATACATTTTTAAATTGATACTTGAACGGAAGTTTCAGTTATTCTGCAGTATATTCCTTCCCGTTAACTATTAGTGACAAGGTGCTAATATGCCCGGGAGACATACAAGAGTTGTAGATGACACTGTAAGGGTTAGGTTAGCATACAATAATACAAGTTTAGTACAAACCCTATATGTAGTACAGGGGCAAAGTTGTTCATTTCTATCTAGAGATACTTTAGTTGCCCTAGGTATATTTCAACTTATAAATAGTATAGAAATAGTTGAGCCAAAACTGGGAAATTTGAAACGCATAGAACATACAATAATCTTTGCAGATAATACCGAATCATGTGCTATTTAAACTGTTAGATAAATACCTATTGCATTATGTAAACTAGTATATACCGAATTAAAATGTATGTTAAACTTAGGTATAATTGGAGAAGTAATCACACCAACCCCGTGGATTTCTCCAATAATAGTATACTATTTGAAGTAGTCGATATAGTAGTAGTCTATAGACTACTATTATTAATAACATAATAAACAGAGGGCGAATAGAATATATTCGCCATTATTTGAAAAATAATGAATTTAGCTTACTTTTATTACAGAAGTTATTCATATTCTTCATTATTTTAGTACCTCAATAATACTAGAACAATTATAATACATTTAATCACCATTTTATAAATATTTATTGAAAATGAGATTTTTAGTAAATAAAAAATTCCGATAAATAGAGATATAACAGTTTTAATTCCTGATATTACAATTATATTAATTAATAACTTAACAATTACACATAATCCATATAATAATATATATAGGTCAGCAAAATTAGGTATTTTCAAATTTATCTAGTAAATCTATAGATATAATACCATACATGTCCAAATGTATAGTTAATATAATAGTATATTTATAATTATATAATTTAAAGAAAACCTAACATTTCAACACATTAAATATGCCTGAATTAAATTATGAATATTTTAGAATTCAATAATATATTGTATTAATAAATTTAATTCATAATATAATTCATTTATAATAATTATTATAATATTATAATATTATTTAAATTATTTAATGAATTACATTAATTATTAATTAAATATTATTATTATATTTGATTACGTTTGTTGAAGCAATAAGAAATAACTTTTGATTTAATAATTATGAACTAATAATATAACAAATTAACTATATTATATAAATAAAATATTAATAAAATATAATATAACTATATTAATATATTAATAGTTATCATTATAATATATGTAATACCTCAATATATGTATATCTATGATCTAATTAGATTTGTTATAAAATAATAATATTGGTTTATGTAGAGGTTAGCGTAATAGTATAAAGATTTAATGTTCCTTAGTTCAAATTTGGACCTAGTCAATCTACTAACATATTATACTACTTATATACTTATACTACGTATATAAATATTATTTATAAATTTAAAATATAATTTTTTAATTTAATAGTAATATATATAATTTAATAGTAGTATTTAATACTATAATTTAATACTATCTTATAATACATTCTTATCGAGAACATTATCATTTTATGTATATAGAAAAATTGTATAAATATATGTATATAGGTATATATATTTATACAAACTTTTCTATATAAATAAAATGATAATTTTCTCGATAAGAATGCATTCCACTATAGTTATAGTTGTAATATAATTAATAATATTAATAATATTGACATGACATATATGTATCAGTATATTATAAAGTAATTCAACTATATTTAATTTATTAAAATAATAATAAATTTTCTTTTTCTATGATCATCATGTCATTTTTCAATCCTTCGAAACATTCTGCAAATGCTGCAACAATATTCATATCGTTATTTTTTGATTCCACATCACTTTTTACATTTCTGTAAAATAAATGTTATAATATTTTTTATAAAATTAGTATTATATAGTATTAGTATTACTATATTACAACTATGTGTACTCCACTGGGTACCCTATCGGACAATGGACAACGGACAATGTACTATATACTCCACTCTTTTGTCTCATTTGTATTAAAAGAGTTGAGTTGATTTGAAAGTATAACACGTTTCTATTCGTTTTAACCTAAACTCTACTCGACTAGTAATATATTGCGTGTATTTTTCATTGTTTGTATCAATTTTATAGGTCAATGCAATAATGATATATTAATAATGAGCAATACATAGATTATATATACATATATACAATCATTTTATATCTAATTAAATATTAATAAATTAAAATATATAGACACATATAATTTGATATACATTATTCTTGTAACCTATTAAATGTATATAAAGAAGAAAATTCACGCAAATTACTATATTAATATATTATATATATATATATATATATATATATATATATATATATATATATTAATTATTATATGATAAATAATTTTTTTGTTAATAATTTAAAATAAAAAAAAACAAGTTTTAAATAGATTGTAATTGATAATTGACGACTGGAGTAAAGTTTAAATTAAATGACATAAACCATTCGACTCCGTAGAAATTGTAGTATAGTGTAGAGTCAAGTTATCGATTTCGTACCCTAACTACTACTATATTTTAACGTAATATTATATAATAATATCAATAATCATCTTTAATTGTATTTTGTATTTCAAATTAAGTGTATGCTTTATCATAATACTACTAACACTTCTTTAGCATCATTAAGTGTAAATTTATTTTCATTTCTAAATAAATATTAATTTTATTTAAATATTTAATTTAGTGTATTCTATATTATAATTAAATAATTTAACACATTTAAAATTAACATTTAAACTAAATATAAATATATAACTACAAATATTTATATATATATATATATATATATATATATATATATATATATATATATATTATATGGGTATTTAGTGACAGTGTTGCGATGACATAACTGTAAAATATTAAATATGCTAAAGGATAGCTATACATATTATATTCTATCACTTATCATAATTGTACATTTAAAATATACAACGGTATGATGTATTCTAATAATAACACTTTCATTATGTATTTATTTATACTAACATTGAAGTCATTTTATTTCTAAAAATATAAATTTAATACATTTATATAATACAATTTTCTAAATATATATATATATATATATATATATATATATGTGTGTGTGTTATGCAGTATATTTTGAGTAATTGTGTGTATATGAGTTGATACAAATATAGTGGTGAGCGGGGCAATGTTAATTAATGTGAAGTATAATTATGTATAATTAAGAATGAATCGTATAAAGTAAACTATTGTAGTGCATGGTAGTGTATTGTAGTGTATGTTTAAGTATGTGAGGGATGCACGGATTATTCGTCAAGCTATCTATGTACGTTACTTATATGATTTAGTTAAGTTAATTTTAGAGTTATGAACAACCAGTTATCAACTTATTATCACATTAATACATTCATTAATTTATTATAGAATATATTATTGTATATATATATATATATATATATATATATATATATTCTTCTTAGAATCAAGTTATGTAAATTGATCAGGATGGCATATATTTAGTAACGGTTATTACGCATTATTAAACTTAAATAGCGAAGTGACCATGTGACCATTAATTTCGTCCGTTATGCTATCACTCCGATATTTGAAATGCATGTCACTATCTAAATATAGATTATTTTCTAATATATTATACGGTATAACATATTAGTTATATATATTATTTATAAAGAATCTATATTTATATAGTGACATGCATTTCAAATATTGCACACGTTCTTGGTGGTTATTAGGTATAATTTATACCTAATAACCGCCCAGAACGTGTGCAATATATAATGTTATTGAGAGTCACAATGGAACATTAAGCATATACGAATATACCATATATGATGATACTGCTTTTTATATAGCGGTAACTAAATTATGGAAATCTTTATCAGTATATATGATATTACCAAATACTATTACCAAGCTCTGCCTTTAAACTATTTGGTTGAACTTTAACTACATATTTTAAGTATAATTATTTTTATTTTTTCTTTATTTACTTGTCGATTAATTTATAAAATGCATACACAATATTTATATTTTATTGAGTTAATATATTATCTAATACTACTAATAATAAAAATACCTTAATATAAATTGATTAACTAAAATTACAAAATCTAAAAATATAATAATTTAAATATAAAAAAAATACTATAATTAACTATATTATATTTATAAATATATGATATGTAGTCATATATTTATAGATGTTATTACAATTATATATATATATATATATATATATACATATAATAGTCAATAACCTTAAATTTATAATACATACTAAGCAAATAAATATGACTACTAAAATTGAATTAGTTTTAAATATAATTTATAAATTGAGGGTATAAAATAATAATATATATATATATATATAGGTTTGTATATGTATTCTTGTAAAATATGATAAGATAATGAATTAATAAAACAAATACAGACATGTATTGTTACAATAACAACTGGTATAATGGATAATACATAAATTAATAACAATAAACAATAATATATAGAATAGGAACATTAAAATACCACTATATAACATATAAAACTTATACATTTATAACAATGTTGTATTAATATTATGGCTGAAATAAACATGGGAAATACCCGATACCATACCTTATGAAACTCGAAAGGGTCACATGTTATACTCATAATGTTGGTACGTAATGAAGATGTTGGAATATGTGACACCGATAAACTATTTAACATATATACATATATATCTAAATGTAACGTGATCTGCATTATAACTAAAAGCCTAATCTCGCATCGTTTTCGAAATGGTAGACATTTAATATTGTGTATGTGAGTTATTGTTAATTATCAATTAGAGAGTAATCGATTCGCGTAATACTTCAAAGTAAATGTATCGTATAGCATATATTTTTTTAGCTTTATTGACTTATAGGTTACACCTTCTAAATTCACATTAATAATACTAACATTGCGATAAAAAGATTTTTTTTTATAAATATTGAAATTAAGCTATACAAAATTCAAACAATAATGTCACTTAATTTACCAGCACTATATTAATTAATTGCTATATTTATATTTTATAAATATATTACCGTGTTGTACACATATATATAGACAACAATATACATGCAAAAAATACAAAAGCATAGATATATACATTTGATCTATTATATATGCTATTAATATATATTATTCTGAAGTACTTATTTAATTTCTTTAAATATTAGTTGTTTTTTTTCTCGTATTATTCAGTTATATTAGTGATATATTATCATTGTTACCATATGTATTATTTATAATTACTATGAGTACTTATTTGTAAGTTTATATTAATACACTATTCAATTAAATTCAATATATGTATATATATATATATATATATATATATATATATACTAACTAAGTAGATTGTATATATTAAACATATTGATTGCTATATTCAAATGAATATGATATTATTACAATATAACTATATTATATATATATATATATAATATATTATATATTACATATATTAATAATAATATAAATATTAAAATGTATTATATTATTAAGATATATATATATATATATATATATATATATATATATATATATATATATATATATATATATATTTATATAATTTTTAGAATAAACTGTATCAATCACGTATTAATCACTTGTATGAGAGGGAATGGTGTAGTGGCCGATAATTAATATGCCTCAGAAGATTTCTAATATATCGATAAATACTGAATTTTAGGCTCTTCTTTTTTTGAATTAAGTATAAATCATATAGTTCTAGAATACTGTGATTTCAGTTTTAAATATAAAGTGTTTATCTTAATAATATAAACGATTGATTAAAAGCACTCAAATAAGGCAAGGCCGTAGTAGTGGCCGCTAGTACCAGAAAATGCGATAGGTGTCTCGTAATGTATTCGATTTATATTTTTTTAATTATGTAATATTAAATAATTATATTTATGATGCATACGCACCTTATTTGATTTAATGATTTAAATACATATACATATACTCTTACACATACATAAGCATACATATATACAATCATGTTTTTTTGTCAAAAGTTGTCAACAAAATGATTTTATAATATATTAGAGTAATTCATTAATTATTTAAAAAAAAGGTTTATATATTATAGATATTTTGATTATCTAAATATTGTATATAGAATTTTTATCCTAAAAAACACCATTTAAGCGTTAATTAAAACGGCCACTACTATTTCCTCGGCCATTACCCCCTTCCCTCCCCTATATCATTCTTATATTGTGATTACATTTATTAATCATTTATTGATAATATTTAATTAATAATATGTTTCCATAAAAGTACAACTGTATATGGATTTTTGATATTATAGAATATCTAAATATATGCAATATGTATAGTCATTTTATAATTATAAGTTCTTGACATAGTAACATTTGCATATGTTTTCAGCGGTGATTATATTAAAACATATCATTATTTGTTAACTAATTATTAGAAAGATAACTACACGTGATTGCTAGAATATCAAATTTCATATAAAATTGTATAACAGTTATATTAATATTAATTATAATTTAATTATTTATTAATAAAGTAATTACTTTATAATTAATTTTTTTATCCTTAAATATTTAAGGAATAATAAATATATAATAAATATTTATTTTACCATATGGTTAAATAAAGTAGGATACTCTTTAGATAAATAGAAATATATTATTAACTTGAATCAGATTTATTTAATAATCAAAATAACATCATATCAACTACAGTATATATATATATATATATATATATATATATATATATATATATATATATATGTATGTCTATTTAATATACAAATGTAAACCTGTTGTAACGGTTGCATCATTTAATGTAGATATATTGGTATTTTCATTTATCGATTCTATTAATAGATAATAATGATAATATAATATATTATATTCTCTATAATATAAATAAAATAATATATTGATATATATATATATATATATATATATATATATATATATAGTCTATATGCTATATATTGATTATCTATAGTATTTTGATTATAAAATATGAATATAATACTATTATAATATATTATAATAATAATGTGTTATAATGTATAATAATATCTAATAACATCTATGTATTATAATTCAATTACATTTTGCATATTTTATAGTATATTACATTTATTTTATTTATTTAATTATTTAATTTTCATTTTAAAATGTTAGTTATACAAATAAAACTCATAATATATACATTTGTTTAATATGATAGATAATTACCGGACTTTATGTATATATATATTACAATGTCCATATTATGTATATATATACATATTATATATAATACTTTCTTATATGTATTTCTAATGACATTATCGAGTAGAAATTGTACATCAATATATAATATAACTTATTTAAGATATTATCGAATCATCTATAAAATATTATATGGGTAATATATAAGTATTAAATACTAGTATGATGGGATAACAATTAAGTATTGCAATTAGCAATACATATTAGTAGATAAGTGTAATCAATAACATAATTCAAATATTATTGATTAATTATATTTATGTTAAACCAGAAGATAACAATTAAGGTTATGATGAGATAGATGGTATTACATTAAACGGTTGGTATATTTGTGTTACGGATATGCTACTCTATAATATGGTATAATTAATACTTGAATTACGAGGATGATCGTGTTAGAGGTGAAATATAGATGAAATTGAATACATACATAATGGGTATTATTTTATTACATTACAGATATATATATATATATATATAAATATATATATATATATATATATATATATATATATATATATATATATATATACAGTCAAAGCTCGATAACTCAATATTGACGGGACGGAGTTTTCATGTTGAGTTAGCGAGTATGTTGAGTTATCGGATGTATAAATTAATGACTTAATTAATGTTTTGTTCACATAAATGCATTCAAAATAGTACTCATATGATAATATAATAATTGTAATTGTATTTTTACGTTTATATATTTATATCCATATATTATTAAATAAAACCATGTTGAATAATGTATGTTGAATTATATTTGTTGAGCAATGTAGTTTTACATGTAAAAGATACGAATCCAACAACATATGTTTGTGATATTTTGATTTTTCATAAATGTTGAGTTATCGGATGTATATTTACATGTAATGTATAGGCTAGGATTATAAAAACGATGTTGAGTTATATGTATGTTGAGTTATATTTGTTAAGTAATAGGGTTTTTGTTAACATATAAAATATACGAATCCAACCAAATATGTGTTGGATGTAGAGTTATCGGCAATGTTGAGTTATCGGCATGTTGAGTTACCGAGATTCTACTGTATATATATATATATATATATATGTCGAGATGTATTAAGATTGTATTACAAACTAAAAGTAATATCGAATAATACTACTATGACAAGGATATAATAGAATATAATTAAAATAAATAATATAGTGAGTAAAATGGATAGAGATAATATATTATATATTATGTATTAATTTATATAGAATCCCCAAAATTACTACATCTCAATACTAGAACAAAGATTACGATTAATTGGACATTATTTAAGAACTAAAAGTGAACTAGTAAGCCATTTACTTCCCTGACAACCATTCCATAGTAAACAACCTCGGGGACGACCAGCAAAAACTTTTATTGATCAACTGAGCGAAGATATTGGATGCACCCTCAGTGAACTACCAAGCGTGATGAGTGACATAGAAGGTTGGATAATACGTTTCATGGACTGCTGAGCTCGATCTGGCAAGGTAGTAGACTATTACACGCTCTTATTTTGATAAATATACTTATTCATATATAGTACGCAACGTTTGCGCATTCCCAGACCCAGACATCACTTGTGGAAAACAAGCTCCACTCTGAAGTCATGGTATTGTATATATTATATATCCCCTATTACATCCCATATATGTCTATACATGGTTCGTTACATAACTTATATGTAATTGTATTATATATTTTTTTCATTCGTTTTATACTACATGTTTGATAATTGTAAAACTAATAAAGATTCAACTTGGTGATTAATTAACCTGACTAATTACTTACTGGTCCACTAGATACATACATATATATATATATATATATATATATATATATGTTAAAATTATATAATAGATTAATATTTTAAATAAATATATAATAAGATAAGATACAAACCATCACAATAAGTTATTCTTAAATGTTCACATTTCGAAGTTTCTAATGACATAGGAGACATGAAACAATGTAAAGGTGTAGTATGTACTGTACTATTCGATACGTCATCAGTATCATTACAACTACGGTCATATAGTATATACGCTCTTGTTGTGTCATTCAACTTTAATATCCAATACATAGAGCAGTTACAGTTGATAATGTTATTGACTACTGATAAATACCGGTTATTACTTTCATTCCCACTGATATAAGATTTAAATGAATATTCGTTTAGCGTTTTCAATTTATTATATGAAATATATAATGTTTTTAAATCATGTAATTTTCTTAGATCTGCATTAAATATCGCGATATTGTTATGACTAAGAATTATTATACGTAATTGAGTATTATATCTAAATATTTCCTTCGTTATAATTGTTAATGAGTTATATTTTAGAGAAATTCTTAATAAATTAGTTAAACCTTTAAATTGATGTTTATGTAATATGGTTATTTTATTATAATCTAAACTAAAATGTGTTATGCTTGTAGATATTTCAGGTATAGACTTAAATGCATCAGGGTGAAGGTTTATTAGAGATTTATTCATACATGTATAAACGGTTAAATTGTCATGTCTTATAACATTAGCCATCAATGTATTATTTCTAATGTCAGTGTTCAAACATATCTGTAATATTGGTATATACATATATATATATATATATATATATATATATATATATATATATATATATATATATACATACATCATTCATGTGTTAGCATTCATAGCGAACGGACGTGGGTATAAACGTAATAAACCGTAAACAAAACAGATAAGTTATTTATCATATTCTATATAAAATTATATGTTAATATTATTTCCAACATTTATTATCAGTATTTATATACATATTAATTACACATATTTTATATTTATCATGTAGAATTAAATAATATATATATTTATTTAATTTGCTTATTTAAGTATTTAATACATTATATATTATAAATTAATACGAAATAAAATATGGCAAATAGAATGATTAATTTAGAGTTGTCTGAGACAATTAAGAATTACATTAAAAAACTATTTGATGAACATATAAAATCAGTAATTGATGAAAATACGAAAATAATAAATGATCTAAAAAATAATATCACATAATTGAAATCTATAATAAATAGTGTAAATATTAATAATGATAAATGTAATGATACATAATCATATGCAAATATATTATATAAAAATTAGAAAAAACTATTGAAAATACAATAATATAATCAGTCAATAAAAATGTATCTGAAACTAATTATGTAAATTGTATACAAAAACTAGTATTCTATAATATGTAAAAGAACAGATATTTAATGACACAAATTCTAAAGAAAATTCTGAATTTAAATTAATATCAAATATTATAGATATAGTATCTGATAAAAATAAATAAATTCCATAGAATTGGTAAATTTAATAAAAATGATATAACCAATTTATCTAAAAATAGACCGATGAAAATTGTACTTGATTCCGATGAATCTAAATCAATATTAATCAGAAATGTATATAAATTAAAAAAAATCATCTTTTAATAAAGTAGGAATATCTATTGAATACAGTATAAAACAACTTATTCAAAAAAGAATGTTTTAAAATATCTAAACAAAATGTAAATTAGATACTATTTGTAAAGTTCAATTTATAAACAATGAATTTAAATAAATATATAATAATACAGATACAAAAATCTATAATACAATAACAAAATATTATAAATATAAATAAATCTTTTAAATATAGATGAATATAATGAAATATATTATAAAGATACAAGTCTATCAATGATATTATTAAATATACGAAGTTTTAATAAAAATATAAATAAATTATTAATATTTATCGATAACTTGACCCGTAAACCTGATATTATTATATTAACGGAAACATGGCTTACTGATAAAGATTACCCAGATATATATTTCCCTAATTATAATATTTTTTATAAAAAATAGAATATCATCCAATAAAAAGAGAGGCGGAGGTGTACTTATATTAGTTAGTAAACTGATAGAATGTTTCATAATTGAAGACCTCTCTGTATATTTGGTAAATATAAAAAATTAACAAATTAAATTAATAAAAATATTAATATTTAAAAAAATAATTACTATAAAAATCTTTTTACTGCAAATACACAAGAAGAAAATTGGAAAGTCATTAATAAAACAATAAAACCTACAGACTCGGATTATCCAAATAATTTTTTATATAATAATATTAAAATTAATGTAACGTTTGGACGAATTGTACGAACAATGTAATGTATTTAATGAGTATTATATATAATAAAGAGTACTATATATATTAAAAGTAAAAAATGAGTACTATATATAGTAAAAATGATTTTAAAGAATTTGTATATAATAATTTTAACATGAAACTGAGAAATAATGTTTTAAAGGATAAATAATGATAAATTATATATTTATATAATATATAAAAGCTAAATATTATTTTTCTATAACATCAATATCATATAATGAAATTAATCTAGAATATTTAATTATAAACACATTTTAAAATATACATACATGTTTTAGTAGTCATGTATAATGAAATATTTATGTTATCTATTTATTAATAATTTATAATTAAAAATAGATCTATTGTTTCTCGAGTATACATATATTAATTTATATTATCATTTTATATTAAATAAAATTACAAGTTTAATACAAATAAATAAATACACTCATTATACTATTAATATTCTCCCTGATGATATTCAGAGTCCAATTTCATAGTTTTTGTATAATAAATTTATATATTATTATGAATTTTACATATATATTATATAAATTATATTATATAAATTATATTATATAAAATATAATGATATATTAAAATATGTATATCTACATTATAATAATAGAGAACTAAATAGTAATAATATAATTTGGAAAATTAATAAAATTTATAAAATAATTAAAAAAATAATAATTTTAATGATTATTATAATAATAAATTAGTATATTATAGTACAATAAATAATACTAATTAAAACCAAATTTTTAAATTTTTCTATGCATAATGATTACTTCTTTCTTAAAGAAATTGATTTTTTAGATAGTTTTATTATAATTAAAGATAATATATTATTAGTTAAAATAAAATATATTGTAAATTCCATATTGAGATAGAGTTATATAAATCATTATAAAGTAATATTTATTTATATAATTAGGTATCACATACATGAATATCGAAGAATACATTTTAAATTTTATAATACTTTTTTAATTATTCAATTGTATAAAATATATCAAATTTTATTAGATATTTAAATTATGAAATATTTAGTAATTATTATATTTGTAATAATGTTGATTTTTTACATTATGTGCTTTTTTTAAACGCTTGTTTTTGTATTAATAGATCGTTTTGTATTCTCATTTTTTAACATATTTACCTTACAAAATTTATATTAAAATTAAATTATTTTTAAATTCAATATAAAAAAAATAGGTGCACCTGCCCTATTTTAACACATGTTTTTTTAACTTTTGTTAAAAGGAAATAAATCAATTTAATTATTTTTTTGTAATACTTATTTAATCACACCTCTTAATATTATAATTTAATCTTACATATGACTTATACTCTAAAGCTATTATATATTTTTTTTCTAGAATAAATAAATAACCCTACAATTATTTAAATATAGACACAACAAGAGATTGCAATAATAAAAATACTGTTAATTTAATACCGTAATTAATTACTTTATTATTTTCCGGATATTAAATAGATTTAAAAATATATATTTTCCAAAATGAAGAATTGAATAAATCCTATTTTTGACTAATCTAATAATTATCCAATAAGTTAGGAGTAATTAAATAGTTATATGAGAGTTAGGAAACACATTATTGTGAATAATCTATGTTATTATATGCTATAGATTATAATACGAAAGTGTTTATTAACTTTATAAATAGTAATATTGTAGTTATATTGTTTTTAGTATTAGTAGTAATAGTAGTATTAGTAGTAGTAGTAGAAGTAGAAGTAGAAGTAGTAGTAGTAGTAGTAGTAGTAGTATTAGTAGTAGTAGTAGTAGTAGTAATAGTAGTAGTAGTAGTAGTAGTAGTAGTAGTTGTTGTTGTTGTTGTTGTTGTTGTTGATTTCGGCATACGGGCGTTACGTGGATGTTACTCCGCGGCTAAATGCCAGAACAACCCTTGGTGCTGACACCAAGACTGAGAGAGATGTTTTTTTCATCCGATGTTTCGGGGGCGGCACCCCCCCCCCCCCGAAACATCGGATCATTCTCCTCCGGGTAGCCGGGCATTCCTGGAGCCAGTGCTCCAGGGTCTCAAACTCTTCTTCGCAGTAAGGGCACATCGCTGGCGAGTTCGCATCTATGATGTTGCGGTAGGCTGCTATGCTTCTGCAGTGGCCACTGCGCAACTGGGCCAGCAACCCCGCCTCTCTTCTCGTCAGAGGCTCGTTGCTCCTGGTGTCGGAATAGACGGCCTTTGTTCTGCTATGCGTGATCTCTACATCCACCACCTCTCTTTTCACAATAGCCTTGGCAGCCTCGAAGGTAATCCTTCCTGCCAACGATGTAGATATAGTGGACGCACTAGACCACGCACTATTCGCAGCGTCATCCGCCCTTTCGTTGGCAATCAGTCCGCAGTGACCGGGAACCCACTGAAACAGGACCTCCCGGTTTAGAGAGAACAGGCCACGTCGGACTTCCGCGACTCCTGCCTTATCCGACTTACCTGAGCCTTCCAATGCCAACATCAACGACTGGCTGTCCGAGCACACCATGACGGGATCAAACTTGCCATCTTCTTCGGCAAGCCACTTGATGGCCAAGTTCAATGCCGCCACTTCCATCTCGAACGATAACGTCCAACGACTGCCCTTCTGTATTCTGGTGGTGATTTGGATTGGTGCAGATGCATATCCCGACGTGACCACCGCAGCGCTACCCCCACAAGAGTGACCACTCTCCGCGGAACCGTCTGTGTAAATGGTCACCCTTTGAGAGCCCGCTGCTGCGATAGTCTGTAGCGAGTCTTCTAGAAGTGCTTCCTGGCTTCGGAGCGCCTTGCCCCCTTAGCTAGGAGCGATTTGACTCGCCACAACTTGCCTCTGCCCCACAACCAGGGTGGTTTCCGATCATAGAGGAACGGCTCTCTTGGGTGGTCCTCCAGGCCAATATTACCACAGATTTCTTTCGCCAAATCGCTGAAGCAACTCCTGTTCTTCCACCTGTGATGGACAGGAGCTGCATGGAGAGACCATATTGGGTTACTAGCATGGACTCTAGCTGACTTCTCACAGGCTATTGCGCAGTTCCTGCGCATGCTAGCAACAACATAGAGGGCCTTAGCCTCCGTGCGTAGGCATTCTATGGGAGTGCCTGAGGTCTGTCCCGTGATTGACATCAGCGCTCTGTTATTGACCCGTTCAAGAATCTGCCGATTTGTATTTGCTAACCAGGGATGCCATACTGCCCCACAGTAGTGTAACTCACTATCGATTGTGGCCTTGTATACCCTAGTTAGGTAACTTCTGTCCCAGCCCCACTCTTTGGAGGCCAGGGACGACAGAATATTGATTCTTCCGATCGTCTTTGACTTCACTGCCTCTACCTGGGGTCGAAACGTGGGCGTTCTATCGAACGTCACTCCCAGGAAGGTAGGAGTCTTATTTACTCGGAAGGGTTTACCATCCAATGTCAAACTCGGAGACCATGAGGCCTCTTTCGGACTTGAGGAGAAGAAAGCCACCTCGCACTTTGCCGGGTTATGCGGTGGTTCTTGCTCCAGACCGAAAAGGCTTCTACTGCTTCTTGTACTATTCGGAGGGCCACTTCCTTGTCCTGATGAGATGCCCAGAGAGCGATGTCGTCAGCGTACATGCTTACGAGGGCCCCTTCAGGGGCTTCGTACCTTATTCCGTCTATAAAGAACAGGAATAGTAGCGGTGACAAAACTGCCCCTTGGGGGGCCCCTTGATGCAGCTTCCTTGACCTGCATGTGACGCCATCAATTCGAACGTTAGCCCTCCTATCCGACAAGAAGCCTCTTAGCCACCTCACTAGTCTCCGCGGAACGCCCTTCTATAATATAATTGTTAAGAGCCTGTTCCTCCACACTATATCGTATGCCTTGCTGATGTACAATAGCGCCAATAAACTCCTCTTAGCCGGCTGGCTCTGGAAGCCATTACTAATGGACTGTGAAAGCCGCAACACCTGATCTTCACAGGACCGCCCAGCTCTGAACCCGGTCTGATCATCATTACACCATCCGTTCTCTTCGGCCAGCCATGACAGTCGACTGGCCACCATCCTTTCCATCGTCTTTGCCACGCACGATGTCAAGGATACTGGCCTGTAGGAGGCAATGTCTGAAGCTGGCTTACCTTCTTGATAAGTGGGATGACTGTGGCCACTCTCCAACTTCGGGACCTTTCCTGAGTCCCACGATTCGTTGAAGATGATTAGGAGATACTCCCTTGCCATTGGGCCCAGAACTTGTAGAAATATAGGCTCGATGCCGTCTCATCCCGGAGCGCCTTTCGGTTTCATGCGTTGTATTGCTTCATTCAGTTCCGTCAGACTGAACGGAGACGAACTCTCTCCATCAACTGAAGGAACCTTCAGCTGACGACGAACAGACTTCTTCAGCCTGTCCGCATTGGGGGTGTCCAGCCTGCTAACTTCGGCATATCTCTGCATGAAAGCATCAGCCTTGGCTTTACTAGTGGTGCACAACCGGCCGTTGTATACCAGAGACTCATTGCAGGTGATTCCCTGGCTCTTACCGCTCAGGGACTTAACCACCCTCAAAATCTTGTTTGGATCTGCTGTGTCCGCCGCGTCCTCTAGAAACTCCACCCATCTTCGCTCCTTCTCCTTGCTGATTAGAGCCTGGACACTCCTGTAGGCTTCAACCCACTCCCTGCGGTTATCCCCGAGTGTCCTCCTGAGCGAGTTTCTAAACTTCACGGCTTCCCTTAAGTCCCTGGTCGAGGACTTCACCTTTCCAATGAATGAGTTGGCAGCTTCCGTAATGGAAACTACCAGACTCGCCATTCTAGCGTCCAGTGAAGCTCGACCAATGCTGTCTTTTTGCACTAGCACAGCCATTTCTACTTGGTTGGAAAAGCCCTCGAAATCCGCCTTGCTCCAATTCCACCTCAAACTCCTTGAAGTGGTGGGTTTAAGCGTAGTGATCGGTATATCGAGAGTTATCAAAATCGGTAGGTGATCTGATCCCATGCAGTCCATAACGCCCCATTCCACCTTGTCCAGCCAACTGTTGTGGACTAGAGTGACATCGGGTGCGCTACGGCCGCCCGTACCGACGTTGACCCTGGTGGCCTCCCCATCATTCGCCACGCTGAAGTTCTTCTCTACCAGCCATTCCTCAACTTTTCCTCCCAGCCTATCTTCCGGCTGCCAACTGTCCCACAGTCTCGAGTGGGCATTCAAGTCACCCCCAACAATGGTATTCTCAGCGTACGGTAGTTCCCGAGTATCGAACTCACTACCTTGCTGAGACCCTCTTGTGGGGGGACAGTACACGTTGGCGCACATCGTTTTACTGAGCGATGCTAAGTTGATATTGACTAGCAGTATCTCCAACAGCGATCCCTCTACAGCTTCGGTGTGGATCACCACTGTGAAGGGAATATCTACTTGACGAATGTGATGAGTCCACCACCTCTTCCAACTCCGCGGTCCTTCCTGATCGTAGTATAACCCTTCAGCTTCGGGTCTGGGTCAGTTGCTCTAAGCTTAGACTCCTGGATCATGATGACATCAGACTTTGAAGATTTGGCCCTGTCTTCCAACTCGACCATTTTGATGCCATTTGCGCTGAGGTCGGCGCTGGTAATGAATTCCCGCCATCTGTCCTCTTTGCTGGATCGAATCAACAGCTGAACCTTTCCCTTCTGTTTACCATGATGTCTCTTCTGAGGTGGTTGCGCATCCTTATTGCATCTCTTATTTCCCTGCTCATCCACTCCTTGTCGTTCTTCGTGGCCTTCACCTTGCCGATGTTTACCTTTGCTGCACTTAGCATGGCCTCGTTCAGATACCTCATCCTAGCATCTAATGAGGCTGTGGCTATGTGGAGTGGGGTGGACATAATAGAAACGTCGACATTCCTAGAAAAACCTTCGAAATCGGCTTTGGCCCAGTTCCATGGAAGTTCTGTGATCGGAGGGGGTTTCAACGTTGATAGGGGAACGCATTTATATTCGTGAATATAAACCTTTACGAAAGGGCGTTGCCTATACTCTATTTATAACTTAATGCGGGTGTCGCGCGCTCAACACCCGCATTAAATTCAAATTAAAACTATTTCAATAATTAACTGAAAATGTGTATAATGTTTTTTAATTAAAATGGTATATAGAGACAATTTTATAATACGATATTATAGTATTAAACTTAAAATTGAAAAATAATAACTTCTGTCGATTCAGAATTTTAAAATATTAATTTATTATCGTTTAATCTGGTATATTTAAAGTTATCTCAATTCTACTTTATATATTTGAGTATTACTTTATTTTAAAGCATAATTAGACGTTGATTTTTTCCACATATGTGTATATACATACTAGTTATATGTGGTTTAAATGTGAAGCGATTCGTATGTGTATTTAGTGAAATATCATCGATTTTGTTGTCACGTGACAATCGGGGACGATTTTTAGGATGGGGACGAAGTATTATATGACACCGGCGTTAACTCTCGTTGCAGAACCATCGTTTACGATACCGAAGTCGTTATCCGCCATCCAGTCCTCTAGCTTCGCGCCCATCTCGTCTTCGGGTTGCCACTGATCCCAAGAACTAGCGTGCACATTGAGATCACCCCCTATGATGATGTTCTGGGCCGTTGGGAGTTCCGAGGTGCTGAAGTCCTGGACCTGATACGCTCTCCTAGAAGGAGGCCTGTAGACGTTGACGCAAGTCATGCGGTGAAGTGTGGCTGGATTGAGGTCGATGATGAGCGCTTCGAGTTTGGAGTCGGGTAGGCCATGATAATGATTTACTGTGATTAAAGGGATGTCCTCCTTGCTAAAGGTGACTAGACCCCCTCCCATGCCCACATCTCTGTCCTTGCGAACGGTGGAATACCCAGCAATCCTCGGATCCTTGTCCAAAGACCGTAGTTTCGATTCCTGGATCATGATGATATCAATCTCCATTCGCCGAACCTTCTCCTCTAGCTCAACCATCTTTGTCTTAATTCCATTTGCATTCCACTGCAAAATGCTTAGGCAAGACCGCAACTTTACATCCGCTATTCGTACCGCGCATGTTGTATTAGATGGGTCTCTGGTGATACCGGGGCTGTGGCGCTTCACCGAGCAGTTCTCGCATCTCCAGGAACCAGCCAAGATGTACATTTCCTGTTCCGTTCTTGAGAGACTCGAGCAGCTCTTGTGGCATTCGCGCAAGAATCCTGCGCAGATGAGCGGACGTAACGAAGACCGGGTCGAGCGGTCACATACCAGGCAGGAGCGTTTCGGGACGCCTTGTAGATTAGTGGTTGGCGACGTACTGACGATTTGACCAATGAGGATAACAGCATTCTGGGCAGTACGGCTATTGGGACGGCTGATCGGCTGAGCACCTCCGCAATCAATGCATAACCACGTATCAATCTGTAGTGCGGCTCGTTTGATACCACTGCAGCATTCTTGCTTGTGGGATGCGGTGTCGCAGTTGGGGTTGGAGCAGGTGAGGAAGGCCTGTGAGGGTCGTAGCGTTTTATTACAAGCGTGGCAGGCGGGGCCTGGGTTCGTATCGATGTCCCCAGCGCGGATCAGTAGAAGCCGGAGCAAGTAGGCTGAGATCACTTGTCCGGGCAGCAAAAACGTGTCCGTGTGTAGGGGGGGGCGGCAGTCCATCCGAGCCTTGGGCCCAAGACTGGTCTTGCCGAGGGGAATTCTCTTTTCGACATCGTTCGGATGGACGCAGTACGCCTCGTGAAGGCACAGATATCGTACCATTGTTGTTGTTGTAGTAGTAGTAGTAGTAGTAGTAGTAACCTTGTAACCTTGTAATCTAATGGTTTAGATACTTTCAATCAACTTCTTAGTAGAGTTTTCGGGCGTGTTTTCAAAAAAAATTAATTTTGATAGGCAGTGATAAATATATGGGTTTTTTAATATGGGGGTCGAAGATATTCATCTTATGTCATATATTAGGCTATTCCATAGTGTAGGGGCAGCTGATGAAAAAGCAGTTTCTTGTTTTCTTGTGAGGTTTCGGGAGTTTTGGATGAATACTTTGTATTTGTATATGGTACGTTGTTGATTTGAGGAATTATGTTCATTTAGTAAGTCGTTCAGGTAGTTAAGGTTATTATAATATGTGGAATATTGAATGATAAGTAATATTTAATATTGTATACGTTGTGTGATAGGGAGCCAGTGAAGTGATTTTAGGTAGGGTGTTATGTGGGTTCTAGAGTATTTGGGAATTCTATATATAGTACATGCAGCTGAATAGAGTAGTTTATTGAGTGGTATTATTGTGTTTCTATTAGATTTATGTAGAATGGAATTATAATAGTCGAGGCGAGGAAGTATTGTGGCTGTTATGAGAGTGTTAGCAAGTTTTGTCGTTATTGAGGGTCTTATTAGTCTTATTAGTAGTATTGTATGTAGTGTGCGGATCACAGATTTGGATATTTCAGTAGTATGTTGGGAGAATGTTTGTTTGTTGTCTATTATTATTCTGAGATTTTTAGCGTAAGGAGAGAATTTTATGTTGTGGTTATTGAAGTGGATGGGTGGTATATAGGGTAGGATATGCGATGTTTTTATCAGTATTGCAATAGTTTTTTCACTATTTAGTGTTAATGAGTTTGCTGCTAGCCAGTATCTTATCTCTTCTAGGCATTTATTTAGTACATTTAAGGAGGGGTCCGGTAAGTTTCAGTATATTTGTATGTCGTCAGCATATACATGTAGGTTGATGTCTGGGTATTTATGAGATATATATTTATTAAAAAGGATGTGGGCGAGAACGGATACTTATGGAACTCCGTTTAATATTAGTCGTGGTTTAGTTAAGTGTGATTCAATTATAATTGAGTAAGAATGGCTATCGAGGTAGGAGATAAACCATTCTAATGCTGTACTGGACAAACCAATGCATTGCAGTCATACTATTGTGATCTATAGTATCGAATGCAGCTGTAAGGTACAAAAGAACAATGATGGAGCAGTATTTAGTGGGATATAGTAGGCTGTTATATAGTATATTGTTTAGTGCAGTTTCCGTATTTTTGTTTTTAGTATAGGCACTTTGGAATTTATTTAGTATATTGTTGTTGATAAGGTAGTTATTTAATTGTGCTGCTATAACTCTTTCAAGTGTTTTAGATATAAAGGAGAGGTTTGATATTGTACGGTAGTTTGAGAGATATTATTTATCTCTAGAGGACTTTTTATTATGGGAGTAAAGTGTGCAAATTTCATGTAGGGTGTAACAACACCTGTTAAGAGGGAATTCTCAATTATAATTTTATAGAAGGTTTGATATTGTACGTTAGTTTGAGAGATCTTATTTATCTCTAGAGGACTTTTTTATTATGGGAGTAAAGTGTGCCAATTTCATGTAGGGTGTAACAACACCTGTTAAGAAGGAATTCTCAATTATACTTTTATAGAATGGGGAGAGAAAGGAGGAAAGTTTATGTAATAATAGTGTAGGGATAGGGTCTAACATGCATGATGATTTAAAGGCTAATAGAAGTGTATCAATGCAAGTTGTAGAAGAGGTATAGAATGAGTTAAGTGACTATGTTGGTAATATTAGTGGTGGCAGTATGGGTTTGGGTAGGCAGTTAATGATTCTATGTATCGTGTTATTGAAGTAATTATCAAAGTTGGTTACGTTGATAGATGGGATACTGTCAGTAAGTATGCGAGGAGTTATACGCCCAAGCAGGGAATTTGAAATTTTGAAGAGTTTCTTGTGATTATTTCCAGCCGATATTATGGTATCAGTATAGTAATAATATTTAGCCTTCTTTATCATGCGTCTATAAGTATATGATATTTGTTTAAAATAGTTAAGGTGTCATACAGGAGTTTGTCTTAGAATAATGTATATGAAACTTCGAATGAAATTTAACAAAGTAATTTTAAATTTTTATAAACACTTAAATTTAAGTGCATATTATAAATAAATAAATTATTTCCTAGAATTACATATGTATTACATAATTTGTTTACATCTACGTTTTAACGATCACACTACAAGTATAATACCCGGGCAACGTCGGGCCGTAAACATATAGTCTATACATTTAAAAGAAAGTTAATTTAATTATTTATTTATTTATTTAACAACATTTGTTTGTATTTTAGATACACTTTATTTAATTGTGTATACTAGAAATATAGAATCAGGAATAGTTCTAATTAATAAATAATAAATAGGCAAACAATCAAAAACCGATAAATGTCGGGTCGGGTAAGGTTGTGGTTTGGGTTTAGAATGTTATAATTTGTAGACCTATTTTTTACTTAATATATACTATACATTTTGTACCCATATTAATTTGTATATATAAATATACCTACATATTTACATATATGTATAGCTATATAATTTACTAATTTACAGCGCGTGACTTATTTAATTAGGCATTTTAAAGGATATATATAAATATATAAATGTATATATTACATATTATTTACTTATTAATATCTATATATTCTACGTATATAAATCGTGTATTTAATTATTATATTGAATACATATACGTTATTACTAACCTGACGTACATATTTGCTTTTTATAATATACATTAATGATACGGATATAATATATAGGTGAATACATATGTACATATTATTACTTTTTAATTAATTGTTATCAAATAGATTATTTATATAAAATGAAATTAATTTAATTAATAATTACTAAGAATTTTAAAGTTAATTTGAGTTTTTTTATGAAATCGTTAAAAATGTAAATTTACAAATATCAAGATTACTATATTTATTTTACGTACATATTAATTGTATTTTTATTTGAATACTATAATGTCATTAACAATATTAATTATTACAACATACTAAGGTATAACTACATAATATGTATTACAATAATTACCGATTTGTATGCATTCAATGACTATCCATAATAAATAACCAACTTATTCTATATATATATATATTTCTACGCCTGAACAAATTATAATAAACAATAATACAAATAAAATAAATGTACACACATGAAATAAGAAAGTTAATGGTTATAAATGTGGACTAAAAGATATGTATTATGTTGAATATATTTGTTATGGATATATAACGTATGCCTATTTAGAGTTTATTCCATGGGTATAGAGATAAATATCCTATGATATATAATTAGTTGGTAATAAGAGATACGGAGAATTATCGGAAAGTAGATACATATTTAAGGAACTTAATGGTTATTATTTGTAAGAAAATGTCAAGTTGTTTATGTTGTATTAAATTATGTGTAATTAAAAGTGATTTATATTGTATTATATAATATATTTGATATCAATGAATTATATTTACGAAGTAGGATCTCAGATTTGACATTGGATATATTAACATTAATAGTACACCTATTGGTGCTCGAGCTATTCACGTTTGCAGAATCTTGACCTTCTTCGATTAGTATAAAGGGAGAGTAATATAGTATGACAGTAATAAAAATGATTTATGATATATAATGATACACTTAATTCAGTTATATTAAAATATACATAACATAAATTAATATACTATTAGTATATTAAGAATATATATAGAATATTTTAATTTAAAGCACTTTTAGTAACACGCATATAAAATATGTCAAAGTAAACTTAAACTAATGCATGATTTATCATAATCATACTAACAATTCTTTATTCTCAGTCATTGTGGGTTTAATTTATTTTCTAAATAAATATTAATTTAATTTATATATCTTATTTTTATTTTTATATCTCATAATGATGTATAATGATGTAATTAAATAAATATAATATAAACAAATAGACAAATACGTTTATATATATATGTGATGTAGTGTATTTTGTATGAGTGTGTGTTCAAACGCGTTTATCCACACGACACCCATGACATCCGGGATGCCATCACCGAAATACACTATGCATGTATTGCCACCTCCATGGCCACCTCAGACACGATTCCGGCACATTATCTTTAATTAATTATTATGTATCATTATCATTATTATATCATTATATTATATCAGTATCATTATTATATTATATCCATCTTATATTATACTATATTCTGTTATATATTAGTAGTACGTTTAGTGTGGGCACTACAATCGTTGTCCGGGAGGTATGTGATGTAGTGTATTTTGTATGAGTGTGTGTTCAAATGTGTTTATATTAGATTGGCGGCGCGGTGTGGTATTAAGGCAGGATGATTGTGAGAATGAATGTTACATATATATATATATAATATATAATGGCGCTAGGATATTGTCAGTGTTTGTTGAAATGTTTATGTATAACTGTCCCCCCACGTATTCCGTCACCACGTATTTCCCCCACCACGTATTCCGTCACCACGTATTTCCCCCACCACGTATTCCGTCACCAAGTATTTCCTCCACCACGTATCCCGATCTTCACCCTGCGACCACGACTACGACTGCGACCGACGAGCTGCTGCTGGGACGATACGACCTGCTTCTGGAGCGCTACCGACTCCAACCGTATTATTATTATTATTTATCTGGCACGCCCCTTAACATATTGTGGGCGTGACATCTGGAATTGTTCCAAGGTGAACTTCCTTTTTGAGCTAGCGGTCGAAGCGAGCAGACGTATGCGAATAACCTGATATCGACAGTTACCACGAGGAAATTATAATAAATGAATGAAACGCGTATTTCTTTAGTAATTTAGATCGAAGTAAATTGATTAGTAGTAGATACGTAAACGCCACTATACTACATTTGGCGCTGGCGAACAGGATCGAAGAGGAGAATATCCCAAGGAGATTGAGAGCGAGAGCGAGCGATATAACCGTTAGTTATATAAACGTTCGAAAATAACTGACAAATATCCATATTAATATTTATAATATACCTTATTATGTATCATATTACAAACTATATAACCGTACAACTATATTTATATATGTAAATATATATCCATATTATATATATAAATATATATCCAACAATATATTATATACAATATATTATATATATGTAAGTACGAATTACGAATTGTTTACAATTTAAATAAGTAGTTTATTATAAACTAATATTTCTATATATCGTTTGGTTACGTAACACGCCTATAGAATTTTATATTGAATCACGAATCGCATTGAATTGCAGCTTTCGTTAATTTCCACTCGAATACAATTCAGTTTAACATTATTTTTAGTTTCCACTCGTATACAATTCAGTTTAAAATTATTTTTCTTGGTTTCTAAAAACATTATAGTAACATTAGTGAAATTGTATAACATGGGTATCAAATACATAACGCGAAGGCAAATGCCAACGTTCTCGGGCGATCTAGACGAGAATTTGGAAGTGTGGGTCGAGACGCTGGAAAGTCATCTCGAGGAGACCAGATTCCCCGTGGCACACCGGTCAGGGTTTCTGTTGGAACATGTCAGAGGGATTGCACTGCGTGAGTTACGAGTCGAAGGCGTTACGCATAAGAGTGACTGGGCAGACCTGATAGAGATGTTGAGCGAACTCTATGGGAAACCCGCGATACCTTCTTCCCCGACGCCAGCGATGACTTCCCCTCGATATCGGCGATACCTTCTCCCTCGACCCCCGTGACCCCCGCGTTTATCCCCATGACCCCCGTGAACCGCTCGACGTCACCATCGACCCCCGTGACCCCCGCGTTTATCCCCACGACCCCCGTGACCCGCTCGACGTCACCATAGACCCCCGTGACACCCGCGTTTATCCCCACGACCCCCGTGACCCGCTCGACGTCACCATCGACCCCCGTGACCCCTGCGTTTATCCACACGACACCCATGACATCCGGGATGCCATCACCGAAATACACTATGCATGTATTGCCACCTCCATGGCCACCTCCGACACGATTCCGGCACATTATCTTTAATTAATTATTATGTATCATTATCATTATTATATCATTATATTATATCAGTATCATTATCATATTATATCCATCTTATATTATACTATATTCTGTTATATATTAGTAGTACGTTTAGTGTGGGCACTACAATCGTTGTCCGGGAGGTATTTGATGTAGTGTATTTTGTATGAGTGTGTGTTCAAATGAGTTTATATTAGATTGGCGGCGCGGTGTGGTATTAAGGCAGGATGATTGTGAGAATGAATGTTACATATATATATATATATAATATATAATGGCGCTAGGATATTGTCAGTGTTTGTTGAAATGTTTATGTATAACTGTCCCCCCACGTATTCCGTCACCACGTATTTCCCCCACCACGTATTCCGTCACCACGTATTTCCCCCACCACGTATTCCGTCACCACGTATTTCCTCCACCACGTATCCCGATCTTCACCCTGCGACCACGACGACGACTGCGACCGACGAGCTGCTGCTGGGACGATACGACCTGCTTCTGGAGCGCTACCGACTCCAACCGTATTATTATTATTATTTATCTGGCACGCCCCTTAACATATTGTGGGCGTGACATCTGGAATTGTTCCAAGGTGAACTTCCTTTTTGAGCTAGCGGTCGAAGCGAGCAGATGTATGCGAATAACCTGATATCGACAGTTACCACGAGGAAATTATAATAAATGAATGAAACGCGTATTTCTTTAGTAATTTAGATCGAAGTAAATTGATTAGTAGTAGATACGTAAACGCCACTATATATATATATATATACACACAATAACATATATTTGTATATAAACATAAATATATACTTATCAACGTTATCCATACAATAAATAAGTTCATTACACTCAACTTCTCTTATGGTATATTGCAAAGTGAATATCGTAGAATTCAATCAATTTAAAATAACCGCCTTAATATAATATATATATATATATTTAAATATATATATATAGATATATAATATACGGAATGAGAAGACAAAACGGGCATATAAATACGGAATACGCTGACACGAAGATTAGGCCGACAATTTTGTGTCAACCACCTACTTTAATTTATGAATTACTATATGTTAGAGAAATAATTGGTATCTAATTAAATAATATTTTAATAATCGTTATATTATAATGAATATATTTAATTATCATTTGGTTTTATAGAGAATAGACTATAAATAATTACATTTTTAGATTTCTGCGTGTATATACTTGGTTACACAAAAAAACGGAATCTGTTGACACACTGTTTTTACCGAAATACAGCAACTTAATGCGTATATGTCAAATGGCAATTTATGAATTAATATATTAAATGTACTTTAGAATAAATATATTGAATAAAAATATAAAAGATGTTATTAATTAAAAATATACATTTTGAATTAAATATTATTATTATTTTGTAAAAATATACATCAATTTCTATTTATAATCAAAGATTTGTATGACTCATAAAAACTTAGGAAATAGTAGTAATTATTTAAATTTCAATATTATTATTTCAGATTATTTCAAAATTTGAATAATAATAAATAATTTGTATATTATTAAATATAGTAGGTATTATATTTTAATAAATTATCTATGTATATATATAGTAAATAAATATATAAATGTATGTTATATATTATTGAATATAGAATCGTAAGTAAGATACTATAGTAACATTTTCGAAATATTTGTTTTTCAATAAGTTATTTATTTTTCATTATATTACATTATTAATTCATTTTAACCTTCCTATATAATATCTAATATTAGTAATATTACTATAATTTTTAATATTTCCAAACTAGTATAAAATGTAAATACTATACATTTATAGTCTACGAATAACCCAACTATAATGTATTTGTACGATATAAATAAAACCATAGGAATACGATTTTTTATATTGATGCTATTATAATAAATTTGATATCATTAGACATATTATTAAATTCTATAATAGAAGTATTTTAGTTTATTTTTATTTAAAAAAAAGTTATGCACAAAAAAAATAGTAAAAATAATACATGGTGTAGATAGGAATTATGCATGTTTTAATTAATTTATAATACTTATGCAATCATGATTCATTCAATAATTTATATTTTGTAATATTATATATTCGATATTATTAACACATAGATTAATAATCATATTTGTATCCGCTTTTTGTATTGTATTCAATAAATATATATTATTATTATATAATTATTATAATATATACACACTTATATAATTATGTAAGCCTATTTATTTAGTATTAACAAAGATTTTGCGAAGCAAAGATATAACACTCCCTATACATGCAACATAATTTAGTAATATCCCCTGCTGCTGCTAGCAGTAGTATCGAAATCACTGAAATAGATTTAGGTTAGGCTCTATTTGCATACAACAATTTTTTCATTGCTATATTAAATTACATGCAATATAAATTAGCTTTTATTTACTAAATATATACTTATAGCATTTAAAACATACATATCATATTTGTTTGTTATATATTAGTAATGAACACTTAGTTTTCATCATATAAATATTAATTTAAAGCATATTATTTAACATTTTAAAAGTGTTTAGTTAAATACGAATTTACATTATAGATAACACATAGTTCCTAAAAGTAACCCGCTATAGGTGGCACTGGGGTATTTTGTATACAAATTCGAAAAACACGATTTCGCGTAAGTGTTATATCTTTCCTTCGGAAAATCTTTGGTATTAATTCAATATAAATATAATGGGATATGTATATAGATATACAAAATGTTTAATCTGGTATATATATATATACCTCAATCCAAAGTGGCGAGTATTAGAATCATTTAGAATTATATTTTAAAGTGATGCCACACATGAAAATATACGCACGAAACAACCTCACTTACGAATATCAAACGTTTCTATAAAAACATAATTATTTTCAAAATGCATGCGAATATTCGTAGGTATTTACGTTTTACTTCTATTTATATACCTCACTTTAACTCTCCCTAATAAATTCAATATAATGTTAACATTTTAATTAATACATGTAAAAATGTATATAATTATACGAGGGATTTCCATATAGTTTAGGTGTGGAATAGACTTTATAGATATAATAGCCATACCCGAGCTAGCTTTGCTATGTTTTTTATTGTTTATCTATCTATTTTTTATTAATTATAGCGATTCCTGATTCTGCATTTCTGCCGTACACGACCCGTAACATTATGTATTATATATTAACTCATTGATAACAAAATTATTGTCTAATTAATTGATAACGAATTATATTGTTGATTTTATTTTATATTGTATAAAATACTTTTACTATAATTTTAAATAAGCATTTTTTATATTTTCGATAATGATAAGTTATTAGTATTTAAATCGTAATTGAACCAAAATCATATTTTGATACCCGAAACCTTCCATGTAGTCAATTACCCGAAACTACCCGACATCATTTACAACACTAATATGTATATTATATTTAAATATTTATAAAAATATATATATATATTAGTCATTAATATTTTCTTGTATAAAAGAATAATAAATTAATTATGGATTCTTACATGTCAATTTTATTTCAAATTAAAATACTAAATATATCAATTGTATCAATTATGTTATATTCATTTAAACAATAATCAATTAATTATTCTTGAAAACTTATATAAATCTTTATATTTGATCAACATTAATAATTTAATTTATATCAAAAACAGATTTTATGTATTTGTATCAAATAATCATAAATATATTTAATTGTATTTCATTTATTTATATTTGTTAGTGTAATTATATTAGAATAATACATTACATAAATATTATTATTTGATTCAAACATTAACATAATTATCAATATCAAATTTAGTATATTTGTATATGAATCATTAATCAGAAATGTATTTATATTAAAGTATATTTGTATATACAAGTTGTTAAGTTATTAGAAAAAGAATCAATGCGTTAAATACATTATTTATTAACTTTGTACATTTATCACGGCTCTTATAGATAGGCGTCTAGCATTGCTTAATCATGTGAGACGGTGATGTATGGGCATATCCCTAGCACTCGGCGTGTGTTAGTATAATGCGAGATAATAATAATAATACACAAAGTAATAGTGATAATAACATAACATCACCTCTTCTAAGAAGAAGATATATTACAGGACATCGGTAGGGAGTGTGCCTGTTCCTGGAGCTTCGGCGTATAGTTTCCTAAGCTGCTTTTGTTCTATAATAGCTGTGTGTGAGAGGATGGTATTATTATCAGATGGTGGTGTTGGGTAATTAGATAAATGTAGTGTTTGAGTGGGGGTATTCTCTATGGTGGTGTAATTTTCTTGGGGTTAGTTGTAGGTGTTGATCGTATTTTATGTCTTGTACGTCATAGGATGTTTCCCGTATGGGTACACATTACATATGATTCTGGTTCGTTTCTTGACAATGGTAGCTGGGGATCATGTGAATTTTAAGGAGTCTCGAATTTGACAGATTTGAACGTTATGTACGATGTATGCAGTTTTCTTGCAAGTAATGTCATCTAGTTAATTTATGTCTGTTTGATGTGTTTGTAGTTTCGTGCGTTCTGATGTTTGGATTGATGTAAGAGTAGGTGTAGAGGGCTGGGGTCATCATATTTTGAGGGTTATTTCTCTAAGATAGTAGTGCTTTAGTTATCTTATTGATGTCTGTATTTTTTATAATGTTCTTTATGGTCTGAACGTGTCTTTCTATGAATTCATTTGATGCTATAGCTATAGGTAGTAAGGACTGGATAAAATGTGGGTGATGTCCTATTAGTGGAGGACATATATGGTATGCCTCTGCTGTTTGGTTGGAATACCATATTACATATAATATCATGATGTCACCTTACTTCTTTGGTGCATATGTTATGCTGGATACCTATGCTGTAGGCTTATTTACCGATATGATGATTCCTTTGGACATCATACGCTATAGTTCTATATATACTTTAAAGTTGATTTCGACACATTTATTCGCATGTAACAAGGGTCGTACTTATTTGTCGAGGCTTATTTGAAGTGTTACGGGGAATATTCTGGTATCATTTTTGGCGGGTGGTTTTGATATAGGTGGGATTATGTCTGTGCATAATATTTTTATGAGGCTTAGCCTTCTGCAGATGTGTCTATTAGTCATATTATAGGGGGTTGTGGGGATTCGACTATAGTGAAGTTTATATCGTATAATATGCCATTATAATTATAACATATTATTGTTATGCCGTAGGTCGCAATAGGTTTATTTTCATATGCTAAGAGTATGTATGGATAGGGGTTAGTTAAGTAGTCTTTCTAATGTTATTGTATACCTTAAATGATAGTACATTACTTTAAGACCCTTTGTCAACTTTAAATAATATATATGTTCTATTTTTAAAGGGTATGAATAGTTTAACATAATTTAATAAAAACCTTGTATCTTATGTCCTGGTCTGCTACATGTAAGTTTGATGTAATTTAGTGGACTCCTGTTTCTTATAGTTCTTATAGTAATGTCTGCTCCTACAGAAGGATTTGAAGTTATTCATCTTGTTACAAGCATTGCATCTGAGTCCGAGAGCTGCTTCCTGTAATTTATTTCAACATAGTTTTTTTTGTAGTTTTAAACTATATAATTGAAACAAAATATTAATTAGTAAATAATTTAAAGTGTTATATATTACTAACGTTAATCAGTACATGATACCGTGTTGAAACTCATCAAATAAACTGGATTGCAGGTATCCAATTCTATATAATTTAAATATATTAATAAATATATATATACTTAATAGTTACTGATATTTTGAGTAACATATATGTATATATGAGTAATTTATATATATAAAAAATAGTTAGTAGATAATTAAGTATGATAATAAATATTATATACGATTAAATAGTGATATAAAATGAACCAAATAAAACATGCATATTGGAGTATATAAATTACCGGCAAAGATCTAAAAATTATTTAGCTATAGTAAGTTTGGTGGTGGTAGGTGCGATATGTATTTTTGAGACGGCCATTTTGTTGAATTCATATATGTAGAGATAAGGAAGCATTTTCTCTTTTTTTTAAATGTTTCTAAAATACTATTTATTGTTTTAAACTATTTTTTTTATTATATAAAAAAGAAAGAAAATCATATCTATTACATAAAAGTAACAAATATATATTTTACAAATAATAATTCTATTTTTGAATATGGGTTTTGTTATATTATTCATATATATGTTAATTATATATAGAAAAATAATTAGGTAGATAGCTTTGTACTTTTATCTAAACATTCATTTATATATGTAAACATAGCATATATTATTTCTAGTAAAATGCATTTGAAAAGTCAACAATAAATAAATTGTAAAGTAATTACATTATGCATTCAGCTAATATAAAATCAATATTATAAAATAATAGTTAATAGTTTATAAGTTAAAGTTAATAATTAATAAGTTTTTTTATCTATATATAAATGTAATTTTTATAGAATTTATATATTAGATATAAAATATTATATAACAATATATTTTAAATATCATGCTATAAAATATGCTTTTTATGTTATTTAAAAACTTATTTAATTGGTAATTTGTTCATAGTTACTAAATAACATATATGTTATATATGCTATATCATCAATTAATAGTACATATTAGTGATCTAAATTTTCAAATCTTTCAATTCAAGTTTCAAATCGAGTCACATCATTTTCAAACATTTATATAAATTATTATTTCAAATCTTAAATCTAATTTTCGAGTCAATTCGAGTCACACCTATTTAATTTTCAAAAATTTGTATGGATTAAATTCACTATTTATCATAGTATTGTAGCCACATTATTATACGTAATATGTAATTTATATACTTATAAATTATATAAGTCATTATTTATATGTATATATATATACAATAAATGCTCCTTTTTTTTCGAGTTTATTCCAAATTATAGTACTAATCGAACTTATTAAATATATTCCTATTATATATAATAGGAATATATTTAATAAGTTCGATTAGTACTATAATTTGGAATAAACTCGAAAAAAAAGGAGCATTTATACGATCAGAGTGATAGATTATTAATATAGATGTAGGGAACTAAATTAGTGAACAAACGTATATTAATAGATAATAGATAAGGACAGGTAGCTAATTGCATATCCTAAATTATTATTATATAATACTCATGAATCGATTTTATATGATACATTGGATGGCATTTAGTGTATGATACACTCTCAATATATAACTCTATGTAGAGAAATATGTACACTTATTAACTATTTTAGTGTTTGTATATTATATATGTGTGTATATATGCATGTATGTAGGTAGGTATTTATTTAGTTAGATAGGTATGCAGGTAGGTATATGTGTAGATGGATAGATAGTCAGGCAAATATGTAGGCAAGTATACAGGTGGGGAGGTAGGCAGTCAGGTATGTAGGACCTACATATATATATACATTGGGAAAGTAGATAGGTATGTATGTAGGTAGATAGGTGGGTAGTATAGTTAGGTAGGTTGTAGGGCAGGGAGGTATGTATGTAGGTAGATATATGGATGGGTGGGTAGATAGGAGGTAGGTAGGTGGGTGATAGGGTAGTTATATAGGCAAGTAGGTTGGTAGGTAGTCATGAAGGTAGAGAGATATGGGTGGGTAGTTAGGTGGGTGGGTGGAAAGGTAGATAGATAGTTAGGTGGGTGGTAGGGTAGTGTATGCATATAGGTAAGTAGGTACTCAGGAAGATATTTAGGTATATGAGTGGGTGGGTAGGTAAGTAGGTTGGTGGTAGGGTATGCATATAGGCAAGTAGGTGGATGGGTAGGTAGTCAGGTAGATATATGTATGGGTGGGTAGTTAGGTGGGTGGATGGATAGGTAGATATGTGAGTAGGTAGATAGATAGGTAGGCGGGTTGTTGGGTAGGGTATGTATATGGGCATGTAGGTGGCTGGGTAGGTAGTCATGCATATACTTAGGTTGGTAAGTAGGTAGGTATATAGGTGGGTAAGTAGGTATTCATGTAGATATGTAGCTATAGTAGGTATGTAGGAAATCTGCAATGGAATTTGTTTATGTTTACTGTGCTCTCACATTATACTTTGTTTGTAGAAGTAAAGGGGATCAACTGTATATTAGATGATGGGAAGTTTTTACTATCAATAAATTCAATAATTTATGTGACAAACATTGTTTTATGATTTGAAAGTCTTCGAATACAGGAATTGGTAAAGATTTGATGTCTTCAAACATTTTTTTGGTGATTTGAATGTCTTCGAATACATGACATGGTAGAGATTTGATGTCTCCAAACATTTTTTTAATGATTTGAAAGTCTTCGAAGACAAGCAAAGATTTGAATTTTTAGATCACTAGTACATATTACAATTTGTTCTGATATTAACTAATTTATCCATTGAGATCCTCTTAATTAATAAATATATATATATATTTATATACACAAAATTAATTTACCTTACTATGGCAAGCTTTTTCGGCACTTTATGAATCGCATTCTCAGATCATTTATATCTCTCATCACATTTAGTAGAGCACCAGACATGCATACTATATCGTCCATCGACTGCTGTATATAGTTCTTTATAGGCACCCACGATACGTCATTTATGAGATGACATTCAGAGAGGAACATATCTAGCCAGGTTCACTTTATTGCCCCAACAGTGTCCTGAATATAGAAATTAGAAAAATATAGATAAGTATAAATATAGATAACTATATTTATTAATATATATATAAGTTAAATTTGTTTTATAAATAAAATTACTTATTGGCGGAATAAGTCTTAATAGATTACTAAATAAGTCGTCAGAGATTACTTTAATAAATTAATATGAGTAATTAAGAATTAAGTAATATCACTACTCATTAGTAACCTCGTACCACTTGTAAAGTTAAGTGTTTTCATAATTCTACAATTATTATTCTAATATTTATATTTAATCATTAATTATTGATGGAAAATATAATATATACAAATATGTATATAAATAATAAATCTAGATTAGAAATTAAAATAATTTAAGATAACTATAATGTTAAATTCATAAATAATACTTTTAGAATAAACTAAATTTAATAAGACGTACTAGATTACATAGTCCGAAATGACCTCGTACAAGATTAATTTTAGATAAGTTTTTTTATAGATAAGTTAAATTGGTCTATAAATAAAATTACTTATTGACGAAATAAGTCAATAGATTACTCAAAAAGTCGTCAGAGATTACTTTAATAAATTTATATGAGTAATTAATAATTAAATTATTATGGCACGAGGTAATTAGAATGTACGTAATTTAAAAGTACGACTTATTACTAAGTTATTAAATAAGTTATTAGTACTCTCTTACGACTTGTAAAATTAAGTGTTTTCATAATTATAGAATTATTCTAATATTTATATTTAATTATTAATTACTGATGGAAAATATAATATATATATATATATATATATATATATATAAATGATGACTATAGAGTCGAAATTAAAATAATCTAAGATAACTATAATATTAAATTCATAAATAATACTTTTAGAATAAATTTAATAAGACGTACTAGATTATATAGTCCGAAATGATCTCGTACAAGATTACTTTCTACCGTAATTAATACTAAACATGTTATTAAAATATAAGTTATAAATCATACTATAATTATGATGTATAAATATTAATTATTAAACACTATATGATTATACAGATAATAATATACTAAACATAATAATATAATTTTAACACTAAATGAATACGATTTTATTAATTTTATAGTTAATAAATTATCATATTTAAAATTATACTATAATAAATTATTATAAAATAATTATCAACAATTATGTATACATTACTAAACAAGTAATATTATAGTAAATATATTATGTGTATTAATAATACTATTATATTATGAATTTTTATTATATATAATGATTATCATTATGATAAGTAAATAAATATTAAGAATGTAAATTGAGCATTACTGTAATGATTACATCATTTATTTAATTAATATAAATTAATTTAATAAATGATTTATCTAGTTGACAATATTATAAATTTAACAATAATTTATGTTATACAATTATCAATAATCATTTTTATAATTATATTTCATATAATTATTATAATTATTATAATAATATTATACACAACATTTAAAATATGTCTAGTGAGCATGTTTTAGATTTAGAGTTTAAAATCGCGTTATTGTATTTGTATGGTGTTTATTAGTTATGTGTATTTGCACATAATATAATATATTATTAATATATTGATTAATTCAAATCTAATTTAATACTGTTACTCGAGTAATCAAAATAAAAAGTTTCCATATTTTATTCACAATACTATTATTATAACTTTAATATTCACAATTATTTATTATAAATTAAATTATTGTATTAATAATTATTACGAAAAATAAATTTAATAATATAAAGCAGATTTAAAAACACATGTTATATTCAATTATTGAATATTTCAAATTGTATTTTTTAAATAATTTAAAATATATAGATAATATTAAAAATGTTGTATATAATTAACTGTTAATTCAATTTACAATTTAATTTATAAATATATTATTTAAAAATATTATATTAATAAAAAACTAACATATAATTGTCTGTATAACTTGTTTAGATGAATATATTCAAATGAATTAAAATTATAGTTTATTTACATCAATGATTAAAATAACGCATGCGCATTGAATATTCTCATTATAATATGAAACTAGAGTATATGATTCATCATAAATAATGGATACCTAGTAGCGGATTATATGCAATCTTAATTGTAACCCCATTCGTGTTTATTATGCATGAATAAAATTGAATACCATTCCGGTATACTTTGCGTGGGTTTTTTTAGGTTGACAATTATTTTGTATATTTGTCATTAATGATTATTTTATAAAACCAAATATGGAACATTATATTATATATATTAATTAAGTATAATATAAAATTTCAAATTGATACCTATTGTTAAAAAAAGGTATGCCCATTAGGTATATTTTTGATTGTCAGCCGTTCCCGTAAAGAATGACTATATATATATATATATATATATATATATATATATATATATATATATGTTATAGAGTGATTCATGATAATATAAACCTAGACACATGTATATTGCAATTAAAACCATAATGATGCATTCGTTATGTACACGACCACTATATTGTGTTCGAGAAACACACTAATGCATTCGGGTTATGTGTACGGCCACTATGCTTTGTTAGAGAAACGCACTGATGTGTAACCGAAATCATTAAACGTATTCTGTTATAATTCGCCTGCATCAGTTACACATCAGACATTATTAGTGTACGTTTATTCTTGATATCATATTATACGAGATTCGTCGAACCCAGATATACGGTTATTATTATTATTATGATTATTATTACTATATGTTATTCCCTATATCAGGTTGATCTAATTGAAATAAAGTTGAGTAATATAAACACACTTGTGGATCATTTGTATAAACATAACGACTAGACGCATTGATAAAAGTGCTCGTACAACATATATATATATATATATATATATATATATATATATATATATATATATATATATATAAGCCCTTAGTTTCTTTCCCACTTTACTTTCAACGGGTGATAATGAATAATTCTTAATTAAGCTATTCACTTTTTTGGATATAACATTGTCAATAGATTATTTTATATATATTGAATTGAATTTTTAGCGATTTTATGGATCTAATATATATATTACCCTATAGGGTGGGTGTGAATTACATAGTTTAGGACCAATATAACTCAGGGCCCAGGTATTCATTTTTGAGGGATGGAGAATAGGGTAGATGGTTTACATGATATAAGATACATGGTTTCTAAGAGATGGCAGAGAATATTTTTGTACTATAGAAACTGATATATTTAGAATGGATAATTTGAAGAGTATATTGAAGAATGAACACTATATAGTATGCGATAAGCAAACTTGCGATAATAGTTTATTAAATGGGAACCAGATAGATAAGTGTTGGTATGAGGAAGTAGATACATGATATCGAATGCGTATGTTATCCTATATGTCGTATGGAATGATGAACGAATAATTCGATGTAGGGGAGAGATAGAAGATAATGGAATATTGAAGAGGAGTGAAGAATAGTAATATATACATGAGAGGATGAGGGAATTAACTAAAGTTATAGAAAAAGAGTTATTGATTACAAAGAGTAATTGATTATCGTATTTTTCTAATTCTAAAAAGTTTATAATTTGCATATTTAGTGATGGCAGTAATATGAGGAATAAAGGAAATAGTAGAATCAAAAAGTACACCTAAGATGTATGCATTAGGAGACGAATATATTACAATGTTATTAATAAAAAAGGAGGGTAGTAAGTATGATTTGGAGAAAGATTCAATGTAGTATTGGAGCCATTAGGAAGAAGATTGTAGAAATAAGCCATTCTTTAATGTCATTAGTATTATTGGAAAGTTGAATATTGAGACATTGAGAATATTGATGAAATATATATATTGTATGTAATATATATATATATATATATATATATAGATGGTATATAATTGTAAATATAGATAGTATTGATGGTAGCGAATACAAATAAATATAGAAAAGTGAAGGACCAAGTATTGATCCTGGGAATACCATATTTAATAGAAGAAGGGGAAGACAAATAATTATATTTGTTGTACTGTTGCTACGGTAAGCTTGATATTTATTTATTTATTTATTTATTTATTTGTTTAGAGACTTCATAAATGAAAATCATTTTTCGACGTCATAACAATAATAATAATAATAATAATAATATAATAATATAACATATAAACGAAGATAACAGTAATCGCAAAATATATATTCATTTCACTAAATAATGTTTAAAGAGTCTACTTTTGAATTGAGATCGAGAAGTTGTCGTACGAATAATATTCGGAAGTAAATTCCATAGAGTTGGTACCGCAACAGAAAAAGCAGAGTTACCAAAACATGAATTTGTATGAGGCAAAACAAGTTTCATTGCATGGCAATCCCGTCTTGGTCTGCTACTGGTAGCAATTGATAATAATTCAGCCAGATACTTAGGTTCACCCGTGTAGATAGCTTTATGAGCTAAACATAACAATTTTAGTTTACAAAGATCACGATATCTGAGCCAACCAAGGGTTAACATAATATGTGATATAGATATATAGTTACTACCCGTATTAGTATTTATATTATTTTTAATTTTATATAAAACACGAACAGCTCTCCTTTGAATTTTTTCGAATTTTATCATAATATTATCAGGGACAAAAACAAAAAGTGAATTGCAGTAGTCGAATCTACTAAAAACCAATGAATATATAAGTGATTTAGTGATATCAAAGGAGAGCTTAGCACGAGCCTTATGTATATTATATAAATAATAATTAGCAGTACGAATAACATTAAGAATGTGACTGTCATATTTCATAATAGAGTCAATTGTTATACCGAGTGTTGTGATTTTATTAGATAAAGGCAGCGTGGCAAGAAAACTATCAGTTATTTTAACAATTGAAGGTATTTTAGAGAATAAAATAGTATCAGTTTTTGAGACATTTAAGGATAATGAATTACTAGTGAACCAATTTTGTATATCAGTAATACAGTTTTTAATGTTGTATTGGATTATAGCGTGATCAGTAGATTGAGGAAAGGAAGTATAAAGCTGTAAATCATCAGCATATAGATGATAGTGAATGTAAGGATATTTTTTAAAAATAGAAGAAACAGGTAATATATAAATCAAGAAAAGTATTGGGCCCAGAACAGATCCTTGAGGAACACCATGAGTGTGCATAAATGATTTTGAAAAATTGTCATTAATCTTAATTGATGAAAAACGAGATGTTACAAAAGACATTAACCAATTGTGCACCTGTCCATGAATACCTATCTCTTTAAGCCGACATGATAAAATTGTATGATCCAGAGTGTCAAAAGCACTAGATAGATCAAGTAATATTAAGTAGCATGGCATTTTTTTGTCTAGCGACAGTATTATATCATTAAAAATCAAATTAAGCGCTGTTTCCGTTCCACGATTAGGAAGATAAGCACTTTGTAAAGGATCAGCTATCGAATTAGAAGTTATATAATGAACTAATTGTTTACTTACAATGCGCTCAAGAGTTTTAGAAAGGGATGATAGTTGAGAAATTGGACGATAATTAGATAGAATAGAGGAATCAAGAGTAGACTTCTTAATAATTGGAGTAATATATGCTTGTTTCATACTTGGAGGAACAACTGAGGAGATAAGCGATGAGCGAAATATATTAGTAATAGGAATTATCAAGTATGAAATAGAAGAACGTAGTAATGTAAGAGGAATAGATTTATATATAGTAAACAATGAGAGGGCTATGTATCTAACTCATAGCAGGTTTAGGCAGGATAGTAAAATGTGATGGTCAAGCGTATCGAAAATACTGGATATGTCCAGAATGACTAGTTGACAGCGATTGTTAGTAGTTAGGGTAAAAGCGATGACATACATTACTTTCAGTAGTAATGTTTCTATATTGTGTCCTCGGTGAAAACCACTGTGCAAAGGAATAATGAGATTTGTTTTGGTTTAATAGGAGATTAGTTCAAGAGAGAAAACTCATTCTAAAATGTTATTTACCAAAGATAGCTGAGAAATTGACCGATAATTGAGAAGTAATTCTGGAACTAGTGAATTTTTTTAAGATTCGAAGTGAATATTACTTGTTTAAAAATAGAATATACAGTAGGATTTACCGGAATTTAGGGAATATATGATGATGATACAAATTGTTTAAATAAGATAATCGGAATAAAGTTTAAAAGTAGATAATGAAAAAGGATAATAGAGATATATTGAAATAGACACATGTATGCGATTAGATATGAGAGATATATGTAGCGGATGAAAACAACGTAAGAAAGCAGATATGGTTGGGTTAACTATGATTGAAGGATATTTGGCAGTGTGTTTATGGTTTTTGATATTTATTATGATGTAGTCAATATTATTAGAAGTGTTGTGGAGAAGAGACATCCTAATTGTAATGGATGAATGTAAGTTATAGATGGTAATAACGCAGATTTTGGGGGGAGATAGCAATTTATTAGCCAATCTGAAAGTCGTCGTTTATCAGAAGAAAGATCGTTTATAACCCGAGTATAATAGCTGTATTTGGTATATATATATATATATATATATATATATATATATATTTAAATGTAAGTGGTATACTATCATAACTGTAATATATTCAATATTCTAAGGAAATATGTTAAGGACATTTATATATATATATATATAGTATATAACTAATATATATACAAAGCTTCAATTAATATATACTAATATATTAATTGTATATTTATACTAACATGGGCATATTTTCATTTCTAAAAAATAATAATTTAATATATATAAAATACATAATATATATATATATATACATATATATATATATTCATGTGCTGTCATTCACCATGAATGGTCGCGTTTCACTTTCATATACATTAATTCCTTTTTTTTTATAATATTCTTAACTGGCTGAATTAGATCCTCTCAATAAACTTTACATATAGATTCTATACGCCCTAATGAATCAACCCAATGAAGGATATGGCATAACCAGTTGAAAGCAGTTCAAGGGAACTCGTGGACTTGCAATTCATCGTCGACGTATGCATGAACATGCAACCATACTGAGTACACAGATACGATATTAAACAACATCACGTCCCAGTCGAGACAACGTTGGTCTGAAGGCGTATCGAGAAAGCCTGCGTTCATCGAAATTTATATACTCTCCAAAAAAAAATTAACTCGAAGAAGTTTCCAACCAATAAAGAAATAGTGGAGAGGTTTAATGATATGTCTCTACAGGCTATCGCAACTCATAGGTCATCTTCGAAGTAAAAATTAATGGTTTGATCATTCCAGACACATGTTAATATAAATCATAGTGTACAGCCTGCTTTGAACATAGACAATCTACTAACTAATACTCCCAATAACGATACTGAAGATACATACGATACTGATAACATTACTGATACTAACAATACTAACTATGACTCTAACGATACTTTGCCCATACATTTATATACACCACATTTATCAGATTACATTGACAATATACAAACTAACATTTTACATAATAACAACATTCAAATAAACACTATTAAAGACATGCAACCATGCGACACTATTACTTAGAATATCTCGAATAGCTATTGTTATGATTTATATACAGGTCCTAGATCACAAAACAATATTGATTTAACTAATAACACAATTATTTTGCAATATATCTTAGATTTACACCCTAGAAAGTACATATTACCTAGATTATAATTAAATATAAAGAATTGTAATGTCGAAAATATTCAAAATCTAATCTAGACCTAGATTATGAACAATTAATTAATTCATCTATAATTCAATATATAAAAAACCAAATATATCATGTAACAATATTATTTATAATAATACACAACGTAATGATAATATAGGCGTGCAATCAAATAGAAATGTTAAGTGTAAACAAAGGTGTTTACTATTTTCATTTCTAAAAATAATAATTTAATAAATGTATATACTATATAATATATATATATAACGAAGTGAGATATATTATCTTATACTATTTATAGTATATTAAATTATAAATGATTATATAAATGTATATAATAAATAATGTATATTAATAGGTTATAATGACCAATTTATTAATGTGAATATAGTACATAACACATATTATTTCAGTATTTATCACCTTTCTATTGTTAATATTATTTTGCAATGCTCACTTATCTAATTTCTCTCATAAACATACCATATATGAAGTTACTTAAATACACTTTAGATATACCTTATTATCAAACTCGTATGTATAAATGTATTACAGTTATCCGTGATTGTCTTTCAAATACTCTCTGTCTCTGAATTAAACAATACATATATTTATGCATATCCTATCGACTAATCGCCACATTATATAAAGAATAATGATATACTATATTATAATAATGTTAAATATATTGATGTATACATCGAAATATTTGCATCTCTAAATTTAAAATATTATTTGCATAATAAACTGTAATATTCAATGTGTCTGACTAATCCGTAACTCCATATCCTTAAGTGTATCTTTACTCCTCGTTTCATTATTTATATTACCTGTTTTTGGTTAATGTAATATTCGCATTTTCTCTTTATTTTATTATTAAATTAAAATATTATAGAAAATGTAATACGATCCTTTTTTTAAATTGATCGCTTATCTCAAATACACTTTTATCCATATTTAAAGGGATTATATCACTACCAACTAAATTATGATATATCATAATTATTATATCTACGAATCTCTTCACTACAACCGATCTGATATTTTCATTAATTTCAATTCCAATTCATAATATCATAATATCTAATTTTCTTATATTATTCGAATATGTTATCCTTGTATACGTTATTTTACTATATTTTATATTTTGTTATTACTTTATTTATCTCCATTTTTTTTGGTTTTTATTGTTAGTGTGTTATTAATTATTATTTATTTTAGGAGGTAGTTTCAGGAGTAATTATTATTTTGTAACGATACTTAATAAACTAAACTTTATTCGTCATATACATTTATATATCAATTTAAAACATTCGTAATATAATATTATACACGATTAATATTATATGTCTAAATTAGTTAAAATATATATATGAAACAAAATCTGTATAAATAATAAGCTCAATATATATATATATTTTTTAATACTAACATTGGCTTATCTTCATTTCTAAAAAATATAAATATAATAAAATATATAATACAATTTTCTATATATATATATGGTATGTAGGTTGTAATATTGTAGTAATGAACAACTCATATCCATCGTATCCCCAGATAGGGATAGGACCATTATATATAGTGTTTAATATTTAATAAGAATACATAACTTCTAGTAATCAATAAGCAGTGCCGAAAAAAATACATTTGAATAAATATACATAAAATCTGTATAAATAATAAGCTCAATATATATATATATATATATATATATATATATATATATAGATATATAATATACGGAATGAGAAGACAAAACGGGCATATAAATACGGAATACGCTGACACGAAGATTAGGCCGACAATTTTGTGTCAACCACCTACTTTAATTTATGAATTACTATATGTTAGAGAAATAATTGGTATCTAATTAAATAATATTTTAATAATCGTTATATTATAATGAATATATTTAATTATCATTTGGTTTTATAGAGAATAGACTATAAATAATTACATTTTTAGATTTCTGCGTGTATATACTTGGTTACACAAAAAAACGGAATCTGTTGACACACTGTTTTTACCGAAATACAGCAACTTAATGCGTATATGTCAAATGGCAATTTATGAATTAATATATTAAATGTACTTTAGAATAAATATATTGAATAAAAATATAAAAGATGTTATTAATTAAAAATATACATTTTGAATTAAATATTATTATTATTTTGTAAAAATATACATCAATTTCTATTTATAATCAAAGATTTGTATGACTCATAAAAACTTAGGAAATAGTAGTAATTATTTAAATTTCAATATTATTATTTCAGATTATTTCAAAATTTGAATAATAATAAATAATTTGTATATTATTAAATATAGTAGGTATTATATTTTAATAAATTATCTATGTATATATATAGTAAATAAATATATAAATATATGTTATATATTATTGAATATAGAATCGTAAGTAAGATACTATAGTAACATTTTCGAAATATTTGTTTTTAAATAAGTTATTTATTTTTCATTATATTACATTATTAATTCATTTTAACCTTCCTATATAATATCTAATATTAGTAATATTACTATAATTTTTAATATTTCCAAACTAGTATAAAATGTAAATACTATACATTTATAGTCTACGAATAACCCAACTATAATGTATTTGTACGATATAAATAAAACCATAGGAATACGATTTTTTATATTGATGCTATTATAATAAATTTGATATCATTAGACATATTATTAAATTCTATAATAGAAGTATTTTAGTTTATTTTTATTTAAAAAAAAGTTATGCACAAAAAAAATAGTAAAAATAATACATGGTGTAGATAGGAATTATGCATGTTTTAATTAATTTATAATACTTATGCAATCATGATTCATTCAATAATTTATATTTTTTAATAGTATATATTCGATATTATTAACACATAGATTAATAATCATATTTGTATCCGCTTTTTGTATTGTATTCAATAAATATATATTATTATTATATAATTATTATAATATATACACACTTATATAATTATTTAAGCCTATTTATTTAGTATTAACAAAGATTTTGCGAAGCAAAGATATAACACTCCCTATACATGCAACATAATTTAGTAATATCCCCTGCTGCTGCTAGCAGTAGTATCGAAATCACTGAAATAGATTTAGGTTAGGCTCTATTTGCATACAACAATTTTTTCATTGCTCTATTAAATTACATGCAATATAAATTAGCTTTTATTTACTAAATATATACTTATAGCATTTAAAACATACATATCATATTTGTTTGTTATATATTAGTAATGAACACTTAGTTTTCATCATATAAATATTAATTTAAAGCATGTTATTTAACATTTTAAAAGTGTTTAGTTAAATACGAATTTACATTATAGATAACACATAGTTCCTAAAAGTAACCCGCTATAGGTGGCACTGGGGTATTTTGTATACAAATTCGAAAAACACGATTTCGCGTAAGTGTTATATCTTTCCTTCGGAAAATCTTTGGTATTAATTCAATATAAATATAATGGGATATGTATATAGATATACAAAATGTTTAATCTGGTATATATATATATATACCTCAATCCAAAGTGGCGAGTATTAGAATCATTTAGAATTATATTTTAAAGTGATGCCACACATGAAAATATACGCACGAAACAACCTCACTTGCGAATATCAAACGTTTCTATAAAAACATATTTATTTTCAAAATGCATGCGAATATTCGTAGGTATTTACGTTTTACTTCTATTTATATACCTCACTTTAACTCTCCCTAATAAATTCAATATAATGTTAACATTTTAATTAATACATGTAAAAATGTATATAATTATACGAGGGATTTCCATATAGTTTAGGTGTGGAATAGACTTTATAGATATAATAGCCATACCCGAGCTAGCTTTGCTATGTTTTTTATTGTTTATCTATCTATTTTTTATTAATTATAGCGATTCCTGATTCTGCATTTCTGCCGTACACGACCCGTAACATTATGTATTATATATTAACTCATTGATAACAAAATTATTGTCTAATTAATTGATAACGAATTATATTGTTGATTTTATTTTATATTGTATAAAATACTTTTACTATAATTTTAAATAAGCATTTTTTATATTTTCGATAATGATAAGTTATTAGTATTTAAATCGTAATTGAACCAAAATCATATTTTGATACCCGAAACCTTCCATGTAGTCAATTACCCGAAACTACCCGACATCATTTACAACACTAATATGTATATTATATTTAAATATTTATAAAAATATATATATATATTAGTCATTAATATTTTCTTGTATAAAAGAATAATAAATTAATTATGGATTCTTACATGTCAATTTTATTTCAAATTAAAATACTAAATATATCAATTGTATCAATTATGTTATATTCATTTAAACAATAATCAATTAATTATTCTTGAAAACTTATATAAATCTTTATATTTGATCAACATTAATAATTTAATTTATATCAAAAACAGATTTTATGTATTTGTATCAAATAATCATAAATATATTTAATTGTATTTCATTTATTTATATTTGTTAGTGTAATTATATTAGAATAATACATTACATAAATATTATTATTTGATTCAAACATTAACATAATTATCAAAATCAAATTTAGTATATTTGTATATGAATCATTAATCAGAAATGTATTTATATTAAAGTATATTTGTATATACAAGTTGTTAAGTTATTAGAAAAAGAATCAATGCGTTAAATACATTATTTATTAACTTTGTACATTTATCACGGCTCTTATAGATAGGCGTCTAGCATTGCTTAATCATGTGAGACGGTGATGTATGGGCATATCCCTAGCACTCGGCGTGTGTTAGTATAATGCGAGATAATAATAATAATACACAAAGTAATAGTGATAATAACATAACATCACCTCTTCTAAGAAGAAGATATATTACAGGACAAATCGGTAGGGAGTGTGCCTGTTCCTGGAGCTTCGGCGTATAGTTTCCTAAGCTGCTTTTGTTCTATAATAGCTGTGTGTGAGAGGATGGTATTATTATCAGATGGTGGTGTTGGGTAATTAGATAAATGTAGTGTTTGAGTGGGGGTATTCTCTATGGTGGTGTAATTTTCTTGGGGTTAGTTGTAGGTGTTGATCGTATTTTATGTCTTGTACGTCATAGGATGTTTCCCGTATGGGTACACATGACATATGATTCTGGTTCGTTTCTTGACAATGGTAGCTGGGGATCATGTGAATTTTAAGGAGTCTCGAATTTGACAGATTTGAACGTTATGTACGATGTATGCAGTTTTCTTGCAAGTAATGTCATCTAGTTAATTTATGTCTGTTTGATGTGTTTGTAGTTTCGTGCGTTCTGATGTTTGGATTGATGTAAGAGTAGGTGTAGAGGGCTGGGGTCATCATATTTTGAGGGTTATTTCTCTAAGATAGTAGTGCTTTAGTTATCTTATTGATGTCTGTATTTTTTATAATGTTCTTTATGGTCTGAACGTGTCTTTCTATGAATTCATTTGATGCTAGGTAGTGAGGACTGGATGAAATGTAGGTGATGTCCTATTAGTGGAGGACATATATGGTATGCTTCTGATGTTTGGTGGTAGTTTCCAATTGCTTATTGGATGTGTCTGGAATCTTTCGCATTGGTTGGAATACCATATTACATATAATATCATGATGTCGCCTTACTTCTTTGGTGCATATGTTATGCTGGATACCTATACTGTAGGCTTATTTACCGATATGATGATTCCTTTGGACATCATACGCTATAGTTCTATATATACTTTAAAGTTGATTTCGACACATTTATTCGCATGTAACAAGGGTCGTACTTATTTGTCGAGGCTTATTTGAAGTGTTACGGGGAATATTCTGGTATCATTTTTGGCGGGTGGTTTTGATATAGGTGGGATTATGTCTGTGCATAATATTTTTATGAGGCTTAGCCTTCTGCAGATGTGTCTATTAGTCATATTATAGGGGGTTGTGGGGATTCGACTATAGTGAAGTTTATATCGTATAATATGCCATTATAATTATAACATATTATTGTTATGCCGTAGGTCGCAATAGGTTTATTTTCATATGCTAAGAGTATGTATGGATAGGGGTTAGTTAAGTAGGCTTTCTAATGTTATTGTATACCTTAAAGGATAGTACATTACTTTAAGACCCTTTGTCAACTTTAAATAATATATATGTTCTATTTTTAAAGGGTATGAATAGTTTAACATAATTTAATAAAAACCTTGTATCTTATGTCCTGGTCTGCTACATGTAAGTTTGATGTAATTTAGTAGACTCCTGTTTCTTATAGTTCTTATAGTAATGTCTGCTCCTACAGAAGGATTTGAAGTTATTCATCTTGTTACAAGCATTGCATCTGAGTCCGAGAGCTGCTTCCTGTAATTTATTTCAACATAGTTTTTTTTGTAGTTTTAAACTATATAATTGAAACAAAATATTAATTAGTAAATAATTTAAAGTGTTATATATTACTAACGTTAATCAGTACATGATACCGTGTTGAAACTCATCAAATAAACTGGATTGCAGGTATCCAATTCTATATAATTTAAATATATTAATAAATATATATATACTTAATAGTTACTGATATTTTGAGTAACATATATGTATATATGAGTAATTTATATATATAAAAAATAGTTAGTAGATAATTAAGTATGATAATAAATATTATATACGATTAAATAGTGATATAAAATGAACCAAATAAAACATGCATATTGGAGTATATAAATTACCGGCAAAGATCTAAAAATTATTTAGCTGTAGTAAGTTTGGTGGTGGTAGGTGCGATATGTATTTTTGAGACGGCCATTTTGTTGAATTCATATATGTAGAGATAAGGAAGCATTTTCTCTTTTTTTTAAATGTTTCTAAAATACTATTTATTGATTTAAACTATTTTTTTTATTATATAAAAAAGAAAGAAAATCATATCTATTACATAAAAGTAACAAATATATATTTTACAAATAATAATTCTATTTTTGAATATGGGTTTTGTTATATTATTCATATATATGTTAATTATATATAGAAAAATAATTAGGTAGATAGCTTTGTACTTTTATCTAAACATTCATTTATATATGTAAACATAGCATATATTATTTCTAGTAAAATGCATTTGAAAAGTCAACAATAAATAAATTGTAAAGTAATTACATTATGCATTCAGCTAATATAAAATCAATATTATAAAATAATAGTTAATAGTTTATAAGTTAAAGTTAATAATTAATAAGTTTTTTTATCTATATATAAATGTAATTTTTATAGAATTTATATATTAGATATAAAATATTATATAACAATATATTTTAAATATCATGCTATAAAATATGCTTTTTATGTTATTTAAAAACTTATTTAATTGGTAATTTGTTCATAGTTACTAAATAACATATATGTTATATATGCTATATCATCAATTAATAGTACATATTAGTGATCTAAATTTTCAAATCTTTCAATTCAAGTTTCAAATCGAGTCACATCATTTTCAAACATTTATATAAATTATTATTTCAAATCTTAAATCTAATTTTCGAGTCAATTCGAGTCACACCTATTTAATTTTCAAAAATTTGTATGGATTAAATTCACTATTTATCATAGTATTGTAGCCACATTATTATACGTAATATGTAATTTATATACTTATAAATTATATAAGTCATTATTTATATGTATATATATATACAATAAATGCTCCTTTTTTTTCGAGTTTATTCCAAATTATAGTACTAATCGAACTTATTAAATATATTCCTATTATATATAATAGGAATATATTTAATAAGTTCGATTAGTACTATAATTTGGAATAAACTCGAAAAAAAAGGAGCATTTATACGATCAGAGTGATAGATTATTAATATAGATGTAGGGAACTAAATTAGTGAACAAACGTATATTAATAGATAATAGATAAGGACAGGTAGCTAATTGCATATCCTAAATTATTATTATATAATACTCATGAATCGATTTTATATGATACATTGGATGGCATTTAGTGTATGATACACTCTCAATATATAACTCTATGTAGAGAAATATGTACACTTATTAACTATTTTAGTGTTTGTATATTATATATGTGTGTATATATGCATGTATGTAGGTAGGTGTTTATTTAGTTAGATAGGTATACAGGTAGGTATATGTGTAGATGGATAGATAGTCAGGCAAATATGTAGGCAAGTATACAGGTGGGGAGGTAGGCAGTCAGGTATGTAGGACCTACATATATATATACATTGGGAAAGTAGATAGGTATGTATGTAGGTAGATAGGTGGGTAGTATAGTTAGGTAGGTTGTAGGGCAGGGAGGTATGTATGTAGGTAGATATATGGATGGGTGGGTAGATAGGAGGTAGGTAGGTGGGTGATAGGGTAGTTATATAGGCAAGTAGGTTTGTAGGTAGTCATGAAGGTAGAGAGATATGGGTGGGTAGTTAGGTGGGTGGGTGGAAAGGTAGATAGATAGTTAGGTGGGTGGTAGGGTAGTGTATGCATATAGGTAAGTAGGTACTCAGGAAGATATTTAGGTATATGAGTGGGTGGGTAGGTAAGTAGGTTGGTGGTAGGGTATGCATATAGGCAAGTAGGTGGATGGGTAGGTAGTCAGGTAGATATATGTATGGGTGGGTAGTTAGGTGGGTGGATGGATAGGTAGATATGTGAGTAGGTAGATAGATAGGTAGGCGGGTTGTTGGGTAGGGTATGTATATGGGCATGTAGGTGGCTGGGTAGGTAGTCATGCATATACTTAGGTTGGTAAGTAGGTAGGTATATAGGTGGGTAAGTAGGTATTCATGTAGATATGTAGCTATAGTAGGTATGTAGGAAATCTGCAATGGAATTTGTTTATGTTTACTGTGCTCTCACATTATACTTTGTTTGTAGAAGTAAAGGGGATCAACTGTATATTAGATGATGGGAAGTTTTTACTATCAATAAATTCAATAATTTATGTGACAAACATTGTTTTATGATTTGAAAGTCTTCGAATACAGGAATTGGTAAAGATTTGATGTCTTCAAACATTTTTTTGGTGATTTGAATGTCTTCGAATACATGACATGGTAGAGATTTGATGTCTCCAAACATTTTTTTAATGATTTGAAAGTCTTCGAAGACAAGCAAAGATTTGAATTTTTAGATCACTAGTACATATTACAATTTGTTCTGATATTAACTAATTTATCCATTGAGATCCTCTTAATTAATAAATATATATATATATTTATATACACAAAATTAATTTACCTTACTATGGCAAGCTTTTTCGGCACTTTATGAATCGCATTCTCAGATCATTTATATCTCTCATCACATTTAGTAGAGCACCAGACATGCATACTATATCGTCCATCGACTGCTGTATATAGTTCTTTATAGGCACCCACGATACGTCATTTATGAGATGACATTCAGAGAGGAACATATCTCGCCAGGTTCACTTTATTGCCCCAACAGTGTCCTGAATATAGAAATTAGAAAAATATAGATAAGTATAAATATAGATAACTATATTTATTAATATATATATAAGTTAAATTTGTTTTATAAATAAAATTACTTATTGGCGGAATAAGTCTTAATAGATTACTAAATAAGTCGTCAGAGATTACTTTAATAAATTAATATGAGTAATTAAGAATTAAGTAATATTACTACTCATTAGTAACCTCGTACCACTTGTAAAGTTAAGTGTTTTCATAATTCTACAATTATTATTCTAATATTTATATTTAATCATTAATTATTGATGGAAAATATAATATATACAAATATGTATATAAATAATAAATCTAGATTAGAAATTAAAATAATTTAAGATAACTATAATGTTAAATTCATAAATAATACTTTTAGAATAAACTAAATTTAATAAGACGTACTAGATTACATAGTCCGAAATGACCTCGTACAAGATTAATTTTAGATACGTTTTTTTATAGATAAGTTAAATTGGTCTATAAATAAAATTACTTATTGACGAAATAAGTCAATAGATTACTCAAAAAGTCGTCAGAGATTACTTTAATAAATTTATATGAGTAATTAATAATTAAATTATTATGGCACGAGGTAATTAGAATGTACGTAATTTAAAAGTACGACTTATTACTAAGTTATTAAATAAGTTATTAGTACTCTCTTACGACTTGTAAAATTAAGTGTTTTCATAATTATAGAATTATTCTAATATTTATATTTAATTATTAATTACTGATGGAAAATATAATATATATATATATATATATGTATATATATAAATGATGACTATAGAGTCGAAATTAAAATAATCTAAGATAACTATAATATTAAATTCATAAATAATACTTTTAGAATAAATTTAATAAGACGTACTAGATTATATAGTCCGAAATGATCTCGTACAAGATTACTTTCTACCGTAATTAATACTAAACATGTTATTAAAATATAAGTTATAAATCATACTATAATTATGATGTATAAATATTAATTATTAAACACTATATGATACAGATAATAATATACTAAACATAATAATATAATTTTAACACTAAATGAATACGATTTTATTAATTTTATAGTTAATAAATTATCATATTTAAAATTATACTATAATAAATTATTATAAAATAATTATCAACAATTATGTATACATTACTAAACAAGTAATATTATAGTAAATATATTATGTGTATTAATAATACTATTATATTATGAATTTTTATTATATATAATGATTATCATTATGATAAGTAAATAAATATTAAGAATGTAAATTGAGCATTACTGTAATGATTACATCATTTATTTAATTAATATAAATTAATTTAATAAATGATTTATCTAGTTGACAATATTATAAATTTAACAATAATTTATGTTATACAATTATCAATAATCATTTTTATAATTATATTTCATATAATATTATACACATTTAAAATATGTCTAGTGAGCATGTTTTAGATTTAGAGTTTAAAATCGCGTTATTGTATTTGTATGGTGTTTATTAGTTATGTGTATTTGCACATAATATAATATATTATTAATATATTGATTAATTCAAATCTAATTTAATACTGTTACTCGAGTAATCAAAATAAAAAGTTTCCATATTTTATTCACAATACTATTATTATAACTTTAATATTCACAATTATTTATTATAAATTAAATTATTGTATTAATAATTATAGATAATATTAAAAATGTTGTATATAATTAACTGTTAATTCAATTTACAATTTAATTTATAAATATATTATTTAAAAATATTATATTAATAAAAAACTAACATATAATTGTCTGTATAACTTGTTTAGATGAATATATTCAAATGAATTAAAATTATAGTTTATTTACATCAATGATTAAAATAACGCATGCGCATTGAATATTCTCATTATAATATGAAACTAGAGTATATGATTCATCATAAATAATGGATACCTAGTAGCGGATTATATGCAATCTTAATTGTAACCCCATTCGTGTTTATTATGCATGAATAAAATTGAATACCATTCCGGTATACTTTGCGTGGGTTTTTTTAGGTTGACAATTATTTTGTATATTTGTCATTAATGATTATTTTATAAAACCAAATATGGAACATTATATTATATATATTAATTAAGTATAATTTAAAATTTCAAATTGATACCTATTGTTAAAAAAAGGTATGCCCATTAGGTATATTTTTGATTGTCAGCCGTTCCCGTAAAGAATGACTATATATATATATATATGTGCATGGATATATGTGTATGCATATACTATATTATATAACATTATTGAATATATATATATATATATATATATATATCAATTGTTGTAATGTATTAATCACTCTCTAAGTTGTGTAATACTAATGTATTACACTGTTAAGTTATGTGTATATATATATATATATATATATATATATATATATATATATATATATATATATATATATATATATATATATATATATATATATATATATATATATATATGGAGTAAAACATCAAGGCTTATTTACGTTAATTGGTTAGACTTATTCTTCAAGTGATTATACATAGTGTCGTATATTGTACGCACGACGCACGTCGTACGTCATGATTCCAGGCATTATGCTTACAAGCGCTGATATCACGTAGATGTACAATATCGACGTATATAAATAAATACAATATATAACAATAAGTAAAAGTGCACCTGTTAATATTTAATTGATTGATTGATAATTTATTTAATCAAATATATAGCCGAAAATGTAATCATTAAGTATAAAGTATAAATATTTGCTAACGATAACATAAGTTATAGAAATAAACAAATAATAATACGAAATTAAAAAATTAAAGAAATTAAACGTTTTACAGTTACTGTAAAAATAAACGAAAAAAAATCGAAAGTAGAAATAAATCATATAGTAAAATAAACGAAAAATGATCAAAATGGAAATAAAAGATAGTGTAAAAATAATCTAAAATATAAATAAAATAATGTATTTTATAAGTGGCATCGAAATATTAAATTTCTACTTTAACTTTATAGAATTCTTCTTATCTTTTTACCATGTTTTAGTAATAAATTATTTGTTATATAGTTTAATATTTAAATATTAAATTTTAAATATATTATAAACAGAACATGTTAAAAATCAATTAAACCAATACTAGAGTGAAACAAACAAATAATGTAATACTTACCAAAATCTGTAATAATAGTAGGTAGTACTTTATTAATTTTATATTTTATTTGTAATAATAATGAATTATTAATTTTATATTATAATATATTCGAAATATAGATATAAAAACCCACATTTTCTATAACAAAAAAAAATTTACAAAAAAAACCCGAAGAGATAATGCAATAATTAAGATACAAAATGAAACATAAATCAATATAAAATTATAAATTTCTGTTAAAAAAAGTTGTTTGTCAAAACATATTTTATTTATTTTATTTTTAAAAGATGAAACAGATACAGATTTTATTATATCATTATTTAATGAATTACATATATTGACTGATCTATTATTAATTATATTTTTAATTGTATTATTATAATTATCTATTACATTTAATTTTTAACAATTACCTCTAGTTCTATAATTATTCGAAATGTTAAGAATATCAGATATATTTATATCTGTATAATTATTTGAAATTTTAATAATTGTGGTTAGATCTATTTTTAATCTTCTAAGTTCAAGTGATTCTAATCTAAAATATACCAATCTCTCTATATATAATTTATAATTAATATTTGATGAATTTGTAATCCTACGCATCTTGTAATTAATCTTCTAGTAAATAATCTTTGCACTCTTTCAATTTGGTCTATAAGACTAATAAATTTACTAACCTTTGAAAAAGGTGACCAAATTATGGATTTATATTCTAAAATTTGTCTGCAATACATGTTATATGCATTTAATAATGCTCTAGAGGATTTTGTAGTAATGCATCTAAAAATTGAATTCAAAGAAAAATAAGCTTTTTTACAAATATAATCAATATGTTTATTAAATAAAATGTTATTCCTAAATCTTTATAACAAGTAACGTTTTCTAATTAAATATTATTTATAAAATATTTTTATGGATTAACCTTCCATAAAGTCATAACTGCACATTTTGATAATGAAATATTTAATTGCCATTTATTTGCCCTTGTGAAAATAAATTTAAATTATTTTGTAAAAGAAATCGTTCACTCTCAGATGCGTAATTTAAATATATTTGTGTATAATCGGCAAATAAATTAATATGAATTTTTGAAGAGAATATACTAGGAAAATCATTAATATATAATACAAATTGGACCTAAAACCGATCCTTGTGTTACTCCAGATTTTAAAATAGAACTATTTGAAAAAGAATTGTCAACCCGTGTAATTTGAGATCTATTCGATAATAAATGATAAACCCATTTTATTATTTTATTAGATATACCGTATGATTTTAATTTAAATAATAGTTTTTCATGAGAATCATCATCAAAAGCTTTTGAAAAATCAATATATATTATATCTACACATTTTGTATTATTCAATTCATTATACCAACATTTTAAACATTTTGTTAATTGTATTTCTGTGGATTTTCCACTTATAAAACCATATTGATATTATAGTTATAATAATAAATTAGATTTTAAATAAAAAATTAATTGTTTAGAAATAATACGTTCTAATACTCTACACATTACACATGCTATTGAAATAGGCCTATAGTTATTTGAATTTGATGGTTCACCCTTTTTAAAAATTGGTGATTAATAAATTGTAATTGTAAAATTAATGATTATAGATTTTTTTCCAAATTTTGGGTATATTACCTTATAATGAAGATGAATTAAAAACAATATATAAAGGCCTACGTAATTCATTAGATAATAATTTTAACATAGAATATGGTATACCATCAGTTCCGAAAGTATGTGTAATTTTTAATCTATTTAAAAGTATTTTAATTATTTCAAGATTTATATTTCAATACATTCAATAATAGATTTAATACATTCAATAATATAATAATCTAACAATGTTGTTAATATATATGTTATTTCATATAAAATATATATATATATATATATATATATATAGGATGGTACGGACGGTAGGAAAAAATTAAATGGCAACATTACGTGCTCATAATGCATGGGTGCTAAACAAAATGAAGAATAAAACTAAACCAAATATATCAAACAACCCAGAAATATTAACCCGCAATTAAGATGGTACACGTATTCGTATGTGTAAATATCATATATATATATATATATATATATATAGTAATTATATTATAAATGTAAATAAATATAAGTTTATATAAAAATTATGTACAATTTTGTATATCTTATTATATAGTATATCATATAATATACCTGGTACTATGTAAAAACATCGTGATTTTTATAATACTCTATGAATTATAGAGTCTATTATAGAGTCTATCTAAAGAATTATTTCAAATCAGGCCGCCTATTGTTATTATAATAATGTCAGAGTTCATTACAATGCAGCTAAAAAACAGAAAGTAAAACCAAATGAAATAAAATTATACGATTATTCTTATAATATTATATTAATTATATAATGACATGAATACTATATATTTATAGAATCACTAATTCGTATAATGAAGTATATGGGCTTCTAGTGTGTTGATTATTTTTTAAATCGTAAAGATTTATGCGAAGATTTAAATACTTATATGCGATGTTATATTTAATAGTATAATGAATAAAACTATCTATATAAAGTATACAATACAAACTAATAGTATGTGTACTATTAGAAACTACTATTGGTAAAACCCAATTCAATTACATTATTTATTAAAAGAATATATAAGATTTAAGAGAATATTTAAAAATGTTACCTGCTAAAATTTAAAATATTACATTTTTTTTCTTACGTGATAAATTACTTAATAAATTACTTAATATACATACTTATGGATGAATATAATTATATATTTAATTCACAATTAACAATTATTCTATATATTTAAATGTTAAGTATATATTTAACAATAATCTTAATGTATATTTTAAGATTATTACATTTAAAATATTAAATTGTAAATTAATAAAAATACTAGTATTAACTTAGTATTTATGAATATATATTTTGTAATACACATGATTATGGATGTATATAATTATATATTTAATTCACAATTAAAAAGTATTCTATATATTTAAATGTTAAGTATATATTTAACAATAATCTTAATATATATTTTAAGATTATTAAATTTTATATATTAATTTTAAATTAATAAACAAAATACTCGTATTACCTTAGTATTTATGAATCATTCCATTTATTATTTCAAAATATAATAAAAATAAATAATAAATTAATTAAAATGTATATTTTTTATAAATATAATATTTTTTTTTTTAATATATATGATTAATATGTAATATAAAATATAAATGCATATTTTTCCCTATAGACATATATCCAATAATGCTACGTATTTTATTTAAAATGGTGTGTCTACTAAACAATTATTTTTATGGATCTAATATATACGGAGTGAAAATTAATGTATTATTTAAACTCTCTTATTCTATTGATTTTTAAATTATTAATAAATAATATAAAAATGTAGTTTCTATATATTAATGATATCATTTTATTATAAGTTAAATTTATACCAACATTTATAAATTATTGCCCTAAACTATTTGGTGGACATGAAATTATCCTCCACTATATCATTAGACATGTGATTAATTAGACAAATGATTAATATTATGATAGAAATGTTTACTAAATCTGGTATGTTTATATATATAATCATATTATTAATAGTTGTTTTATCTAATTATATCTTATATACATATTCCATTATAATAATGTATATTTCCAAACTAATTAACCAATTAGTTAATTAATGCATTAATTAATAAATTAATGTGGGACGTGAAATAAATCACAGAAATGTTAAACAAAAATAAGTGTGTACATTAACACTACTAGATAATATATATATTGTTATTTTTATTTGGTGGAGTCCTTTTATCCCATCCAGGAACTTATATGAAGTTTTCACTTATAACCATATATGGCTCTGATGTCCCTTCGAAGCCGCTCTCATGTTAAGTCATCCATGTTTTAAAAAGAGCCGATCATTTATTTATACACAATTATATAAGATCACTTCTAAATAATATTTTAAGACCCATTTTATAAAATTAATTAATGGTCCGGACGAGGGTCGAACCCGTGTACTACTGCTTGTATATATATATATATATATATATATATATATATATATATATATATATATATGTATATATATATATATGTGTGTGTGTATATATATAGAATTAGATATTAGATATAGAATTATATTAATAATAATTCTTATTGATAATAGATATATTTTATAAAATACAATATTGCACAATAGATATCGCTGTTGTAATATCCAATGTGTTTTATTAACCTACAAAATATACAAAATCGTATATTGCATAAATAAAATAAATATATCCAATTTTTTTATTTGACCTACAATATATACACCATTGGAACGTTATTATATATTTTACGTTGACGGTAAATGTGTTTGGTTACTTGGGATATATATACATACATATACATATATAACACATATACATATAATTGCATAAGTATCCACAGAAGATTTACACAGAAGATAGAATATTTAAAATTAGAAACGAGAGACGAAACCCTTCAAGACCTACTTCTTCTTTGTAAGTAACCTCTATTGCCATATGAAACACTAACGCATTAATGGCAATACCTAATTATACATTTTTTACACTATAACAATATAACGTACCTCATTATATTTGATTTGTATACTCAATTCCCATTTATATACACTAAAAGGAGAATAATAGTTATCGACAGGTTATATATTTATTGAATAGAAACGACTGGACGTGTATGGGAAATGTGGTGATGTTAGTGAATGGACGTGGATGGGGAATATGGTGTGGTTCGTGGATGGGGGTAGATGGGGAATGTGTGTGTTCGTGGATGGGGGTATATGGGGAATGGTTGCGTTCGTGGATGTAGATTGATAGTGAATATAGGATGAACGTGTTGGTCGAATCGAGAATGGAGGAAACCTCAAACTAAAATAAATATGCATATATATTAAACATCATAAATTTCAACAGTCATGATTAAATATGTATCTATCGAGAAGTTCTTACAATTAATATTATAAGATTTACTAGCTTTGAGCTGTTTGCACTAATAAACCATATTATACCGAACTTCCCTATAATAACTAGATCACGTGATTGGCGTAGTGGGCGTATCTCTAACTAGATAACTAGATAAAACTAGTTAATCTAATTATAAACTACCCTACAAACAATTTATGTTAAAAGTACATGGATTCAATGAAGATGGTACATACGGCTACAACATAATATACGTAGATACCATGTAGAATCTATGTAGTTCCATCAACATATTATGTAGATTTTATGTAGAAAAAGCTGACAATTTATCAACATAACTGTCTACATAATTTCTACATGGTTTCTACACTCATATTATGTTGCTAGTTACACGATTTAGACATAGATTCTACATAGCTTCTACATTCATATTATGTTGTGGTTACACGATTTAGACATAGATTCTACATAGCTTCTACACTCATATTATGTTGCTAGTTACACGATTTAGACATAGATTCTACATAGCTTCTACATTCATATTATGTTGCTGGTTACACGATTTAGACATAGATTCTACATAGCTTCTACACTCATATTATGTTGCTAGTTACACGATTTAGACATAGATTCTACATAGCTTCTACATTCATATTATGTTGCTGGTTACACGATTTAGACATAGATTCTACATAGCTTCTACACTCATATTATGTTGCTGGTTACACGATTTAGACATAGATTCTACATAGCTTCTACACTCATATTATGTGGCTGGTTACATGATTTCGATATAGATTCTACATAGCTTGTACTAGTAAATTCTACATTCATATTATGTTTATTATATATAAAATTTAACTAATCAAATCATGGAGAGACCACATAACAAATAATGAGTTCTAGGCAGCATTCCAAGAATAACCGATACAATACGCGAACAACGACTGAGGTACTCCGGTCACTGCTGGAGAAACATAAGTGATTGAAGTATTACATTGGAACCCACTACACAGACGACGGTCTTGAGGACAGTGAGTCTTGAGGACAGTGAAGACATACTTATTTGTTTACGTATATATTATATGAAAATAGAAATAAAACATTACATCATTTAAACATTTATTTGGTTTAAGTCTTTTGTTAGACCTATGCCACAATAAATCTCCAATTGCCTGGCCAATATCGTTGGTCGAAACTTCGATTGGGGAAATCTTCTCATCTATTTAAGAACTTTAACCACCATTCTTAAGTACTTAGTTCAGACTGTAATAAATATATTAAAAAATAAATGTAATATTTATTAGATAATAATTAATAAATAATGTTATCTTTTAATTATTTATGAGGGGCTTTTAATTATTTATTAAAATATAATTTTTTCTATGGAAATAGTTAATTAATAATAGTAAAGAAAATAAAATATAAATAATTTTATATTATGGAGATCTTTGTAATTTGTATAATTTAAATTATTTATCATTACAGATAACTAATTGAGGTATATATTATAGTTCATTCATACTAACATTACATAATTCATCTTGTAGTATTGAGTACAGGGAAATCTTCTCATCTTTTAAAGAACTTTAACCACAATTCTCGATTATGATGAATCATACTGTAATAAAGATAATAGTTGTAATATTTAAGACTTTTAATTATTTATAAATATATAATTTTTTATTTGGAAATATTTAATTATAATTAATAAATAATTGTATACATGAGGGCTTTACATTTGTAGATATAATTATTAACTGGAGGGATTTATTAAGAAAGACATGTTATTTATAAAAATATTTTGTTTTGGAAATTATTAATTATTAGGTTTTTTGATTTATGTATACATTTTTTTTTAATATTTAATAAATTAGTGGATATTATATTATATTATTATTATGATATTATTATATTTATGATATTATATTTCAAAAAATATTATAAAATATTTTTATTAAAATGTATACATTTTTTTTTATAAAATGTCAACAAATATTTTAAATATATTTCAAAAAAATTCTCATTATTTATGAGTGGCTTTTAATTATTTATTAGTAAATAAAATATGCATGATACATTAGATTTATATGTATTTCCCCAAAATATGTTACAATACTTTATATGAGGCAAGAATATGGAATTATATATATGAAGTAATGCTTTTTTATTTATAAATTTGGAAATAATGTTGGTAATCCATATGATTTTTTTTAGTTTTGATTTTAAAAACAAGATATGTTGTTTCCAGTTTAATATATCGTCTATAATTACGCCTAAAAATTTATAAAATGTAACTCTTTCAATATTTCTGTTATTTAAATTTATATTTATAATAGTTCTTGAATTAATAGACATAAAGCAAGTTTTATTTAAATTTAATGATAACCTATTATATATTAACCATTTATTAATATTTTTTAATTCAGTTTGACAAATATAATTAAGTAATTCGGCTGATGTATTTTCAAAATATAAAGTAGTATCATCTGCGAACATGGTAAACTTACATAAAGAAGATGATTTTGTAATATCATTAATATAAATTAAAAATAAAATGGGTCCTAGGATGGTGCCTTGGGGTACACCCGTTATGACTTTTAGTTTATCTGAAATTACATCATTATATATACACTGTTGATATCTATTTGTTAAATAGCTCATTATCCAGTTAAGTGCAATGCCTCGTACTCCAATATTTTTTAATTTAAAAAGTAATATTCTGTGATTAACTGTGTCAAATGCTTTTTTTAAATCAATAAAGATTATTGCGCCAACATTGTTATTATTAAAACAGGTACTGATTTGTGACTGGAGGTTAAATATTGCATGTGATGTACTGTATCCTTTCCTAAAACCAAATTGAGAAGGAGATAATATATTAAAAGATGATAAAAAACTATAAAAGCGAGAATAAAATATTTTTTCTAAAATCTTTGCGAATTGACAGGTGAGAGAAATTGGACGATAGTTATTAAAAAATGTATCATCACCAGTTTTGTGTAAAGGGATAATATTTGATAATTTTAAGAAATCCGGTACAACGCCTGATTCAAAAGATAAATTTACAAGAAAAACAAATGGATAAACCAATACAGGAAAAATACATTTAAGTAACTGCATGGATATGCCATAATGATCTCTTGATTTTTTTGGTTTGAATTCATTTAATACTTTAATAATTTCCTCTGAACTTACTGGTGTTAAAAAAAAACTATGTATATTAGGTTCAGGTAAAAAGAATTTAAAGTCATCATCATTACAATTATTTATATTATTATCTAAATTAGAACCAATGTCTCTAAAAAAAGAATTAAATTCATTAGCAATTTGTTTAGAATCAACAATATTCACATTATTTACATTAAAATTGTCAGGTAGTTGTTTGAATTTTTTTTAACATTAAGTAAATTATTTAGTACATTCCATGTATTTTTTGTATCAGAGCAATTTTTTAACAGATTTGAATAATACTTTTTCTTAGCTTCTCGAACTAAAGATGTTGTATTATTTTTAAAAATTTTGTAAATAAATAAGTCATTTTCAGATTTAGATATTTTATATTTTTTATATAATATCTGTTTTTTTCTACAAGCCTTTTTAAGATCTCGAGTATTCCATGGAATGAGTTTATTTTTGTGGGAGGCTTTATTAATTTTTGGACAGTATCTATCAAAATTTAAGATAAAGTATTCCAAGAATAAATTCCAAGATTTTTCTGTATCGTTAGTTTTTATGAATTCCCAGTTTGTTTTTTTTTAAAATTTCAAACAGATTAAACATGGTTCTATCATTAATTTGATTTTGTTTGATTTTAGTAGATTTAACTTTATCTTGAGGTTTGGTTATGCAAAAAGTATATGAATAAATTATGATATAATATTTGTATAAATATAATTATATATATAAGTGAAGAGACAATATAGGTGGACATATTTTAATAATAAATATATAATATATACTTTGAAATAAATTATATTAAAAAAAAACTAATCATAATAATGTAGCTTTATATATATATAATGTAGCTTTATCTGTATTTTACAAAAATAAATGTATCATTGAATATAAATTGTATATAAAATGATCTTTTAATGAGGCTTTGTACTTACTAGTATTCTATTAACATGTAAATGCATGTATTGTATGCACACTGATGTACCTATTTAAATAGTATATCATGTGGACATTATATCAGTTTTATATGATATCATCCTTTTGGGATAACATATAAATTTTTATTAATTTTGATATATAAATTATACATATATTTATAATTTTTTGTAAATATTAATATCAATTCATTTTTTATATAATTAAAAATGACATTAATTATGGATTTATTCTCAGGAATTATTAAATAATGATTTCTTTATAATTAAAAATGATATTAAATATATTAAAAATGTACTATGTAATAATTTTTTATACTAATTTTATATATTTAATAATTTCTAAGAATAAATAAATAATTAATGTAATTTTTAATTATATAAAAATTAATTGATTTCATTATTTTCAAAAAATATATAATATTGAAAAATACATCATATTAATGTAAACTAATTATGATTTACAATATATTTATATTATATATTTTAAGGGGTATCCCACTACTAGTATATTCGGCAAATTGCCGGAAATATAGTAACTTTAAAGGGGGTACCCATTACAACTTTATAGAAAATCATTTTAAAGTTACAATATTTCCGGTAATTTGTCGGAAATACTTGTAGAGGGATACCCACTTAAAATATACAATATAAATCATAATTAGTTTAAATTAATATGATATATTTTATCTTCAATATTATATATTTTTCTTATACATACTATTAATTTTAATATATAAATTATTAATAATATTACTATTTTTTGTATATTTGATAATTTACTTTAATTCATGTTGAACATACAAAAAAAAATTTCTGTAATTTTGTTAGTTGAATGAGTGTATTATATATTATATGAAATGCTTCGCAAAATTGTTGTGTTCTTGGAAAATATTCTACGATTAAATTGAATTTTATAATTCTTATATTATATATTCTTGGTTATACGCTATTACGATTTGTCATTTTTGAAACTTGTATCCAGTTAATCCTGTATAATTATCACTATCCTCTATATATTTATATACTATTTCATCAAGTTCGCCTTCATTAAAATATCAAAGTTTACTTTAAATTATATAGCTTACTTACCATAAATTGTGATTAAAAAACTATTTAACCATATGTCTTATGGCATTTCTCATGCACTAATTTATTGTATAGTTCACATATAACTAAAGATTAAATCTATTTTAAATAATGTCATATGGATAATTACTTTGTACAACTCTGTTATATAAGTAATGTTTGCATATATACAATATTATAGTAAAAATTCTTATATTAAATAATAAATGATTACAATATAAAGTTATATCAAAGATTTTGCGAAGCAAAGATATAACACTCCCTATGCATGCAACATAATTTAGTAATATCCCCTGCCTCTGCTAGCAGTAGTATCGAAATCACTGAAATAGATTTAGGTTCGGCTCTGTTTGCATACAACAATGTTTTCATTGCTCTATTAAATTACATTCAATATAAATTAGCTTTTACTTACTAAATATATACTTATAGCATTTAAAACATACATATAATATTTGTTTGTTATATATTAGTAATGAAAACTTAGTTTTCATCATATAAATATTAATTTATAGCATATTATTTAATATTTTAAAAGTGTATAGTTAAATATGAATTTACATTATAAACAACAAATAGTTCCTAAAAGTAACCCGCTTATAGGTGGCACTGGGGTATTTTGTATACAAATTCGAATTACACGATTTCGCGTAAGTGTTATATCTTTCCTTCGGAAAATCTTTGGTTATATTATAATATTTATATAAAATGTATAATACACATGAGTTTATAATATACACATATAATATATATATATGAAATATATAAAAAAAATTATAATTATGTAAATAGAATTATATATATAAATACAATATTATATATGATATGTCACTCCCATCTAAATATAGATCATAGTTACTAATTTTAATTGAAATATATATTGCAAGCAATATGCATATCAGGAAGTTAAATATACACCTATATATTTAGGTCATACAAATTACGATATTTTCAAGTTTTATCATACTTAGTAATTTGATTAATTAATAACATTATGTACATATATTAGGTTATTCTTATTAATATTAGTGAATATATATGTACATTATATAATATAGAAATAACATTTATATACTTGGATTCACATTACATTTATTATATTAAAATGAACAATTCACAGCCTCATTTATTTTGATTATTATACGTCATTTATATTTCAAATTACTAAACCTATCTAAATATTTTTATTGTCCTTTGTAAATCTAAATGTTTGTTTATAACTTAAATAGAATCCAAAAGTTATGAAATAATTATCAATTATTTAACTATATATAATATAAAATAAAAATTGAATAAAATATTTTTTAAATTTAAAATTCAAATATCCCAGAATTTATATTTGGGATCCTACTATGACGTCACAGTTCATTTTTCGTTTTATATTTCGTTTTTTGATTAAAACACATTATTTTGGTATAAATAAGTATTATTTCAAAATGTTATGAATATAGTTCATATTTATTTATACCATAAATATAATATTATATTAATATGGATAATCTATTTTCATGCATATTATGCTTTAAGTGAAATTAAAATATGGCAATTTTTAAGCCTAACGTCATATTTATAAATTAATAAAATAATATCAGAGATTTCAAATGGATATTAGTTCATACCTGTTTCCCATCAATATGTGGTATTGTGCAGTTTACGGATTAAATTATAATGCCATTTCGGATACTCGAAACAATCAAACATTGCAGAGCATAACTAGGGTCCTCCAAGCAGTTATCCTACCTATCATTGTGTATGGAGGTGTGTTTATATATATATAATTTGTATGTGTAATTGTATATGGAATAAATATGAAAGTTTATACAATGATTAAAAAAGTAAAAGTAAGTACAGTTTGTAATTTTTCAACTTATTGGTCAATATTATTATAGATCTTTAATTTAGTTATTAAAATACATTATTATTACATATTATATAATCATATATTATTTATATAAATATTTAATAGATTCTTCTGTAGCTAAAAATTCAAATTTCTAATTGAATTATAGTTTTATTTATTTAGAAATAATGTTACATTAAATAAGATACACATATATATATATATATATATATATATATATATATATATATATATATATATATTATGAAACATATAGTTTCATTTAAGACATCAACTCCCTTTCTTGAGAGTTAAGCCTTTCTGTTAATCTCTAACCAAACATACATACAGACTATTACAGTATTTCTCAGCCAGATACCATGGTAACCATTCATACGGCCATACCTGAGTGGGGGTGTACCTAAATGTATAGATAAAATATTAAATACATCTATGTTTTTATCATTTCTACAATTAAGGGTGCGAGTTAAAATATGATTAATATTTATATTTTAACAATAACAATGTACAGTTAAAGTATCACATTTTTTCATGTTTAATATCTTATTTATAAATTTGTAAAATTTCTCAAATTATATTTATATCAATATAAAGTGTTTTATGAACGTAATCGATATAATAATTATTTGAAATTGATAGTAAAGTATGTATTATATTAACTTAAATTTTATATATTAAACTTTGAATGTAATTTTCTCAAGTTTTTATTTTTTCACTTATTAACAACATGCAAATCATACTACTTTTTGATTATTATTATTTTTATCTGAAATTGTTACTGTAAATGTATAACATATACATCTATATGAATCCTGTTGGATTTATTATATTTTATATTAATTAAATAAAGTATGATAAACATACATTTTAATGAAAAAAAATAAAAAATAAATAGTTAAATAATGGAGACTATTTTTTTTACACAATTTTAAATTAACTACAATTATATAAAGAAAGATCCTATATGATGGACGAAAGTTTCTATTGAATAAACAAAAAAGTATGTAATTATCTCAAATAGTTATGTATCCTTAGCGTTTTTAGATATAGCTATAATATCATTGTTTAGATGAACGGGAACCTCTCCCCTTAAGTATTTTATGTTTTTGATATACTATATTATTTTGATATACTATAATTAGTTATATTTAAATTGTAGGCGGTTATGGTGCATAATCCGCACAATCCATATTTTATATATTTAATATCACTAACTAACTAGTTCACTAACTAACTAATTAACTAACTAATTCACTAGCTAACTCACTAGCTAACTCACTAGTGCAACTGCTTAGTATTATATAATGGAATTAATTTTATATATATATATAATAAACGATATAATATATGTTATCAATATTTATTCGTAGCATGACTCATGTACTATATGAAATATACATAAATTATTAATACCGTAATATATGGTATGATATATTTATATAATTTATATATATCGTTATAACATGTATACTTTACATAAATTGTATATATATATATATATGAACTTATAATGTAATATTATAGATAAATACACTTAATTATATCAACATATTATATTATATTATATTATATAAAGTTTGGAAAAATATAAAATTATAGTAATAGCAAATATTTTTCTAAAGAAAGATATAACTGTTATATTATAACACTTATGCGAAATCGTGTTTATCGAATTTTTATACAAAATATGCCAGTACCACCTATATCGGGTTACTTTTAGGAACTAGGTGTTGTTTATAATGTAAATTCGTAAAAAACTATACACTTTTAAAATGTTAAATAATATGCTTTAAATTAGTATTTAAGGGGAGGTCTCAGCGCTCGCCCAAATAGTCAAAAACACATGTAACAGATGGGCATATACATGGTATATACAAATAAAGCTAACAATAGAACTATTCAGTGTATTGATCTAATTTTTTTTTATCATGTTCATATTATACAAATACATCTTTGTAAAGAATAAAATGTTCAATATATACTATATTATATATATATATATATATGTATATAAATAACATTTTATTTTTTTATGTATTTTGATTATAAAATGAACTTATATAAATAATTTTATAATATGCTTCTTTGCAATTATTCATATAAATATATTCTCTATATAACAATAACAATTATTAAAAAAGCTGCAATAGTTTTTTCTGTAGCCACTCTAATGCGTACACACCTAGCATAAATATTGATCATCTAATAAATTGCATTTGTATTTTTCACTTATATATTTTTTTAGATAGAGAATGGTGATAAAAACATGTTTTTATGTGATTTATAGATCGTTTTTGGATACCATTTTTTCACAGATACTAAATTACTAATTAAATGGTAGTTTTATGGAATAATATTTTTTTTTTTGTTTTATGAAAATTTATCGTTTTCAACGCTGCGACCTCCCCTTAATTGATGAAAACTAAGTGTTCATTACTAATATATAACAAACAAATATGATATGTATGTTTTAAATGCTATAAGATATATTTGGTGAGTAAATGATAATTTATATTATATGTAATTTAATAGAGCAATGAAAACATTGTTATATGAAAAGTTTTCATATGAAAACAGAGCCGAACCTAAATATATTTCAATGTTTCGATACTACTGTTAGCAGCGACATCAGATATTACAAATTATGTTACATGCATAGGGAGTGTTATATCTTTGCTTCGCAAAATATTTAGTATATTATATATGTATAAACTTATATTAACATATATAACTAATATAAATTATAAAAATGTATAATTATATTATATATAATATATTATCTTATGATATATAATATTTGTTTTAAAACCACTTAATGATAAAGTTTATCATAACATGTATTCGTAAAGATTTACATATTTAAATGTTGTAACAATTTGTAATCTTTTATAATTTATTAATAACATATTCTTAGTGAATAATATATACTATATATAATATAGGATCAGTTTGATATACTATAGACTATATTATATATTTTATATAAACAGTACTACATTTAATTAAAAAATATAAATAAGTATTAATAATAATGGATATATCAATTGATTCTGACGATAATATTATTATCTTAAATTATATATATATATTTATATATATATATATATATATATAATTATACCATATACAGTGTGTATGATAAACCATGTTATTATTTTATAATTATGATAAATTTGAAAAATATATATAATTATTATAATAATATATATATAATTATATAACTTTAAAAACCTGTCATTTAGTGAGCCGGTATTTAACAAATACTTCGTACACCAAGGTTTACATTTGATAATCCTAAATAAATGAATTTATATCAATTTGATAACTATACATAAAATGAATTATGATAAATTGAAATAATATACATTTATTAATTATAAATAATATGAAATTCATTTCATCATGATACATTTAAATAATACACCAAGGTTTACATTTGATAATCCTAAATAAATGAATTACCCTCAATTTGATAAATATTATAGTTATTATAATGTATGGTACCGCATACATAAAATGAATTATGATACATTTAAATAATATATATTTATTAATTATAAATAATATGAAATTCATTTAAATAATACTCCAAGTTTTACATTTGATAATCCTAAATAAATGAATTACGATCAATTTGATAACTATACATTTGATAATCCTAAATAAATGAATTACGATCAATTTGATAACTATACATAAAATGAATTATGATAAATTGAAATAATATACATTTATTAATTATAAATAATATGAAATTCATTTCATCATGATACATTTAAATAAGACATCAAGGTTTACATTTTATAATACTAAATAAATGAATTACGATCAATTTTATAACTTTAAAAAAAATGAATTATGATAAATTTTAATAATACACATTTAATAATTATAAATAAAATGTATTTCATTATGAATTATGATAAATTTAAATGAGCAATATTTGATACTTATCATAATACACTATAAATAATACCTATTTTAATAATAATATATATATGATAAATATAAATATTATTTTAAAATTAAATGAAATTAATTTAATAAATATATATAAAACAATTGAAATAATGAAAAATATTCTTTTTCATTATAATAAGTTATTATAATAATTATAAAATAATGATTTAATCATTTTATAATTATAATATTATATTATAACGTTAATAAACGATATTAAATATCGATATAACGATATTAAATATCGTTATTATTTTAAAAAATTAATTTCAAAATACGATTACGAAATTACCTTAGCAAATATAAAATAAAAGTAGTACATATATATTCTTTTGAATATAAAATACACAATAATTTACCTTATAACTGAAGAATAATACAACTGTAAGTACACTGTAATTATTACTAAAAAATAAGGCAATCAATTTGACATCAGGGTTAATAATAAATAATAATAAATAATAATAACAATAATAATAGAATCTATAAAAACATGGTAGTATATTGGATATTTATATTAACAATTGTAGCAATAGAATACCAAACTGTATAATTAACTTTAGATATATGTTCCTATATATATATATAGATATATATATATATATATATATATATATATATATATATATATAAATATATATATATATATATATATACTTATCTATTATAATAATCGGAACTATAGTTTATGTGAAATAGTATCATTAGGAAATTAATATTAATCATAAATAATAATATATGATACTTAAGCTATAAGCTAGGTAGATATATATATATATATATATATATATATATATTGGTAAATTAATTAATTAATATGTTTCTATTACTATATAAATATTTGATTTTTATACATTATTACATAAGCAATATAATACAATACAAACCAGAGTAGACTCGTGTAGGTATTTGTCAAATAAACCATATGGTTTGAAGTAGTATTTGTTACCTATCTTTAATATTTTACAGTTATTATAATTTAAAAAATATTCAATATATATTACCCCCGGGATATTACTATATTAAAAAATATACACGCGAATTAAAGTAGATATAGAAACTATTGAGGCATTCTTGATTTAATAGTAATTGAATATTACTATTACTTTATAAACCCTGGTATAGTTTATATAATACACGTATTGTTATTTGTTATTTTTATTTGGTGGAATCCTTTCATCCCATCATGGAACTTAGATAAGTTTTCACTTTTAACCATATATGGCTCTAATGTCCCAAAATTAATTAATGATCCTGACGAGGCTTGAACTCGTGTCCACTGCTTGTGTGTCAGAAGCCCTAGCCACTGAGCCACACATGCAGTTTTAACGTATAACCTATAGCACTAACATGTTAACATCGCAAGTCTAATCAATTATATCTGAGGAACACATAAGGTTTTGGAAAGGAATGAGTACGCCGTACTCAGTATACTGAGTATACTCTCGTATACGATCGAACATATTACAAATATCAGAACCCTTATAGAAAAGCATCTTGATTCCCATACGAATCTGTTCTATAACTTCATTGATTTCATGAATGCATTTGACAGAGTATATCATATAGGACTGTGGTCAATACTTTAAAAGTGTGATATACATCACGAAATAATTACAATGATTAAAGCTTTATATAGTAACAATTCCAGTTCAGTCTGGATAGGTAGGTCCTATACCTATCATATATACCTAATCATCATTATAACAACATAGACAATTCGTTCAAATCAACGGTTAGAGTACATCAATGATGTCTACTATTACCTATACCCTTCAATATATTCCTAGATGAAATCATGTGAGAATTCTTAAGTACTTAAGTACAAGATAATCTAACGCCATCAATATCAATATGATGAATATTATAATTGAACAGCAAGAGATAAGTCTACTGAATACTAGCGAGTTACTTAATCATTTTGTCATGGCGTACGTAAGTTAATAATAAGATTTTCTAATATTATATAGAAAATAGTTTACAGTGCGTATCATGTTCTTAATTTATGTAGAGTTGTCAAGGTGAGAGGTTATATTGAAACCAAGGGTAGTTATTGATTTATAAGTAGGAATATATGTTAAAAAAGGATGAGTGATTGATAGATGATAACTGGGTCTAGATAGTATAATAGTATCAGTTTTAGTCATAATTAAGTAAATAGAGTTATGAGAGAACTATTCAGTGAGATCAGTATTACAATTAAACATATACATTTGAATCTGATCATAATCACTATAACTAGGAAAGTACACACACACACATATATATATATATATATATATATATATATATATATATATGTAGATCATCTACATAAATATGGTAGTGAATATTAGGATATTTGCGAAATAATTATTTTATAGGAAGAATATAAATAATGAACAATATAGGACAAATAACATAGCCCTAATATGGAAAACCATGTTAACATAATAAGGAGATAACGATTACGAAGATTTAATTTTCAGCGAAGAGGTTCTAAATGAAATAAAATAAATAAACCAACTGATAACTTGACCGTGTATACCAATTTTATTAATTTGTATGTTGAAAGTAAATAATATTGTGATTGAGAATATCACTAGTTATATCACTAGTGAAATCAATAGTTTACTTATCATTGAGTTATCTTATTATTAGGGGCGCTTGGAAGATTTTGTATGTTGGGGGACCAACCAATCAAAATAAATGTTTTGGTAAAAGTGGGAGGAGGGACCTATACATAGGAGGTCCCCCTAGATTTTAAAGTGGGGGGACATATCCCCCATCCCCCTTGTTGCAGCGCCCCTACTTATTATACAATTAGTATACAATAACTTAAATTATTATACGTTTAATAATTATAATAGCTTAATAATAATTGTCATATACAGGATCCTATCATCGGAAGTAATTAAGTAATTTTTGAAAAATAATTTATTAGTAGGTATACCTACTATAAACCTATATGTTTATATATGAAGATATTATGTGCCATGGGTACATACTATATAATGAAGACATTATGTACAAGAGGTACATATCATCTACATAACTCGATGTAGATTATATGCTGATATTGTGTGCCACGGGTACATAATATAATGAAGAAATTATGTACCAACTTTACATATCATCTACATAACTATATGTAGATTATATGTTGATATTATGTGCCACGGATATATAATATATAATGAAGAAATTATGTACCAACTTTACATACCATCTACATAACTATATGTAGATTATATGTTGATATTGTGTGCCACTGGTACATAATATATAATGAAGAAAGTATGTACCAAGTGTACATATCATCTACATAACTATATGTAGATTATATGTTGATATTGTGTGCCACGGGTACATAATATATAATGAAGAAATTATGTACCAAGTGTACATATCATCTACATAACTCTATGTAGATTATATGCTGATATTGTGTGCCACGGGTACATCATTTTATTATGTACATGATATACGTAGAAACTACATATAAAATACATATATCATAAACATAGTAAATATTATGTAGATAAACTATGTAGATACAGCGAAAATTGTTTGTAGGGTACCCTCTCTTTTACAATTTATAAAACAGAAATAAAAAAAATATATAACCGAAAATATTAAATCAACATTTATCCAAATTACATAACATTTACATTCGTTCAAGCCACGTCTACTATTTGCAATTTACAAAACTGAAGTCAAATTATATAAATGCATGTGACGCCATCAATTCGAACGTTAGCCCTCCTATCCGACAAGAAGCCTCTTAGCCACCTCACTAGTCTCCGCGGAACGCCCTTCTATAATATAATTGTTAAGAGCCTGTTCCTCCACACTATATCGTATGCCTTGCTGATGTACAATAGCGCCAATAAACTCCTCTTAGCCGGCTGGCTCTGGAAGCCATTACTAATGGACTGTGAAAGCCGCAACACCTGATCTTCACAGGACCGCCCAGCTCTGAACCCGGTCTGATCATCATTACACCATCCGTTCTCTTCGGCCAGCCATGACAGTCGACTGGCCACCATCCTTTCCATCGTCTTTGCCACGCACGATGTCAAGGATACTGGCCTGTAGGAGGCAATGTCTGAAGCTGGCTTACCTTCTTGATAAGTGGGATGACTGTGGCCACTCTCCAACTTCGGGACCTTTCCTGAGTCCCACGATTCGTTGAAGATGATTAGGAGATACTCCCTTGCCATTGGGCCCAGAACTTGTAGAAATATAGGCTCGATGCCGTCTCATCCCGGAGCGCCTTTCGGTTTCATGCGTTGTATTGCTTCATTCAGTTCCGTCAGACTGAACGGAGACGAACTCTCTCCATCAACTGAAGGAACCTTCAGCTGACGACGAACAGACTTCTTCAGCCTGTCCGCATTGGGGGTGTCCAGCCTGCTAACTTCGGCATATCTCTGCATGAAAGCATCAGCCTTGGCTTTACTAGTGGTGCACAACCGGCCGTTGTATACCAGAGACTCATTGCAGGTGATTCCCTGGCTCTTACCGCTCAGGGACTTAACCACCCTCAAAATCTTGTTTGGATCTGCTGTGTCCGCCGCGTCCTCTAGAAACTCCACCCATCTTCGCTCCTTCTCCTTGCTGATTAGAGCCTGGACACTCCTGTAGGCTTCAACCCACTCCCTGCGGTTATCCCCGAGTGTCCTCCTGAGCGAGTTTCTAAACTTCACGGCTTCCCTTAAGTCCCTGGTCGAGGACTTCACCTTTCCAATGAATGAGTTGGCAGCTTCCGTAATGGAAACTACCAGACTCGCCATTCTAGCGTCCAGTGAAGCTCGACCAATGCTGTCTTTTTGCACTAGCACAGCCATTTCTACTTGGTTGGAAAAGCCCTCGAAATCCGCCTTGCTCCAATTCTACCTCAAACTCCTTGAAGTGGTGGGTTTAAGCGTAGTGATCGGTATATCGAGAGTTATCAAAATCGGTAGGTGATCTGATCCCATGCAGTCCATAACGCCCCATTCCACCTTGTCCAGCCAACTGTTGTGGACTAGAGTGACATCGGGTGCGCTACGGCCGCCCGTACCGACGTTGACCCTGGTGGCCTCCCCATCATTCGCCACGCTGAAGTTCTTCTCTACCAGCCATTCCTCAACTTTTCCTCCCAGCCTATCTTCCGGCTGCCAACTGTCCCACAGTCTCGAGTGGGCATTCAAGTCACCCCCAACAATGGTATTCTCAGCGTACGGTAGTTCCCGAGTATCGAACTCACTACCTTGCTGAGACCCTCTTGTGGGGGGACAGTACACGTTGGCGCACATCGTTTTACTGAGCGATGCTAAGTTGATATTGACTAGCAGTATCTCCAACAGCGATCCCTCTACAGCTTCGGTGTGGATCACCACTGTGAAGGGAATATCTACTTGACGAATGTGATGAGTCCACCACCTCTTCCAACTCCGCGGTCCTTCCTGATCGTAGTATAACCCTTCAGCTTCGGGTCTGGGTCAGTTGCTCTAAGCTTAGACTCCTGGATCATGATGACATCAGACTTTGAAGATTTGGCCCTGTCTTCCAACTCGACCATTTTGATGCCATTTGCGCTGAGGTCGGCGCTGGTAATGAATTCCCGCCATCTGTCCTCTTTGCTGGATCGAATCAACAGCTGAACCTTTCCCTTCTGTTTACCATGATGTCTCTTCTGAGGTGGTTGCGCATCCTTATTGCATCTCTTATTTCCCTGCTCATCCACTCCTTGTCGTTCTTCGTGGCCTTCACCTTGCCGATGTTTACCTTTGCTGCACTTAGCATGGCCTCGTTCAGATACCTCATCCTAGCATCTAATGAGGCTGTGGCTATGTGGAGTGGGGTGGACATAATAGAAACGTCGACATTCCTAGAAAAACCTTCGAAATCGGCTTTGGCCCAGTTCCATGGAAGTTCTGTGATCGGAGGGGGTTTCAACGTTGATAGGGGAACGCATTTATATTCGTGAATATAAACCTTTACGAAAGGGCGTTGCCTATACTCTATTTATAACTTAATGCGGGTGTCGCGCGCTCAACACCCGCATTAAATTCAAATTAAAACTATTTCAATAATTAACTGAAAATGTGTATAATGTTTTTTAATTAAAATGGTATATAGAGACAATTTTATAATACGATATTATAGTATTAAACTTAAAATTGAAAAATAATAACTTCTGTCGATTCAGAATTTTAAAATATTAATTTATTATCGTTTAATCTGGTATATTTAAAGTTATCTCAATTCTACTTTATATATTTGAGTATTACTTTATTTTAAAGCATAATTAGACGTTGATTTTTTCCACATATGTGTATATACATACTAGTTATATGTGGTTTAAATGTGAAGCGATTCGTATGTGTATTTAGTGAAATATCATCGATTTTGTTGTCACGTGACAATCGGGGACGATTTTTAGGATGGGGACGAAGTATTATATGACACCGGCGTTAACTCTCGTTGCAGAACCATCGTTTACGATACCGAAGTCGTTATCCGCCATCCAGTCCTCTAGCTTCGCGCCCATCTCGTCTTCGGGTTGCCACTGATCCCAAGAACTAGCGTGCACATTGAGATCACCCCCTATGATGATGTTCTGGGCCGTTGGGAGTTCCGAGGTGCTGAAGTCCTGGACCTGATACGCTCTCCTAGAAGGAGGCCTGTAGACGTTGACGCAAGTCATGCGGTGAAGTGTGGCTGGATTGAGGTCGATGATGAGCGCTTCGAGTTTGGAGTCGGGTAGGCCATGATAATGATTTACTGTGATTAAAGGGATGTCCTCCTTGCTAAAGGTGACTAGACCCCCTCCCATGCCCACATCTCTGTCCTTGCGAACGGTGGAATACCCAGCAATCCTCGGATCCTTGTCCAAAGACCGTAGTTTCGATTCCTGGATCATGATGATATCAATCTCCATTCGCCGAACCTTCTCCTCTAGCTCAACCATCTTTGTCTTAATTCCATTTGCATTCCACTGCAAAATGCTTAGGCAAGACCGCAACTTTACATCCGCTATTCGTACCGCGCATGTTGTATTAGATGGGTCTCTGGTGATACCGGGGCTGTGGCGCTTCACCGAGCAGTTCTCGCATCTCCAGGAACCAGCCAAGATGTACATTTCCTGTTCCGTTCTTGAGAGACTCGAGCAGCTCTTGTGGCATTCGCGCAAGAATCCTGCGCAGATGAGCGGACGTAACGAAGACCGGGTCGAGCGGTCACATACCAGGCAGGAGCGTTTCGGGACGCCTTGTAGATTAGTGGTTGGCGACGTACTGACGATTTGACCAATGAGGATAACAGCATTCTGGGCAGTACGGCTATTGGGACGGCTGATCGGCTGAGCACCTCCGCAATCAATGCATAACCACGTATCAATCTGTAGTGCGGCTCGTTTGATACCACTGCAGCATTCTTGCTTGTGGGATGCGGTGTCGCAGTTGGGGTTGGAGCAGGTGAGGAAGGCCTGTGAGGGTCGTAGCGTTTTATTACAAGCGTGGCAGGCGGGGCCTGGGTTCGTATCGATGTCCCCAGCGCGGATCAGTAGAAGCCGGAGCAAGTAGGCTGAGATCACTTGTCCGGGCAGCAAAAACGTGTCCGTGTGTAGGGGGGGGCGGCAGTCCATCCGAGCCTTGGGCCCAAGACTGGTCTTGCCGAGGGGAATTCTCTTTTCGACATCGTTCGGATGGACGCAGTACGCCTCGTGAAGGCACAGATATCGTACCATTGTTGTTGTTGTAGTAGTAGTAGTAGTAGTAGTAGTAACCTTGTAACCTTGTAATCTAATGGTTTAGATACTTTCAATCAACTTCTTAGTAGAGTTTTCGGGCGTGTTTTCAAAAAAAATTAATTTTGATAGGCAGTGATAAATATATGGGTTTTTTAATATGGGGGTCGAAGATATTCATCTTATGTCATATATTAGGCTATTCCATAGTGTAGGGGCAGCTGATGAAAAAGCAGTTTCTTGTTTTCTTGTGAGGTTTCGGGAGTTTTGGATGAATACTTTGTATTTGTATATGGTACGTTGTTGATTTGAGGAATTATGTTCATTTAGTAAGTCGTTCAGGTAGTTAAGGTTATTATAATATGTGGAATATTGAATGATAAGTAATATTTAATATTGTATACGTTGTGTGATAGGGAGCCAGTGAAGTGATTTTAGGTAGGGTGTTATGTGGGTTCTAGAGTATTTGGGAATTCTATATATAGTACATGCAGCTGAATAGAGTAGTTTATTGAGTGGTATTATTGTGTTTCTATTAGATTTATGTAGAATGGAATTATAATAGTCGAGGCGAGGAAGTATTGTGGCTGTTATGAGAGTGTTAGCAAGTTTTGTCGTTATTGAGGGTCTTATTAGTCTTATTAGTAGTATTGTATGTAGTGTGCGGATCACAGATTTGGATATTTCAGTAGTATGTTGGGAGAATGTTTGTTTGTTGTCTATTATTATTCTGAGATTTTTAGCGTAAGGAGAGAATTTTATGTTGTGGTTATTGAAGTGGATGGGTGGTATATAGGGTAGGATATGCGATGTTTTTATCAGTATTGCAATAGTTTTTTCACTATTTAGTGTTAATGAGTTTGCTGCTAGCCAGTATCTTATCTCTTCTAGGCATTTATTTAGTACATTTAAGGAGGGGTCCGGTAAGTTTCAGTATATTTGTATGTCGTCAGCATATACATGTAGGTTGATGTCTGGGTATTTATGAGATATATATTTATTAAAAAGGATGTGGGCGAGAACGGATACTTATGGAACTCCGTTTAATATTAGTCGTGGTTTAGTTAAGTGTGATTCAATTATAATTGAGTAAGAATGGCTATCGAGGTAGGAGATAAACCATTCTAATGCTGTACTGGACAAACCAATGCATTGCAGTCATACTATTGTGATCTATAGTATCGAATGCAGCTGTAAGGTACAAAAGAACAATGATGGAGCAGTATTTAGTGGGATATAGTAGGCTGTTATATAGTATATTGTTTAGTGCAGTTTCCGTATTTTTGTTTTTAGTATAGGCACTTTGGAATTTATTTAGTATATTGTTGTTGATAAGGTAGTTATTTAATTGTGCTGCTATAACTCTTTCAAGTGTTTTAGATATAAAGGAGAGGTTTGATATTGTACGGTAGTTTGAGAGATATTATTTATCTCTAGAGGACTTTTTATTATGGGAGTAAAGTGTGCAAATTTCATGTAGGGTGTAACAACACCTGTTAAGAGGGAATTCTCAATTATAATTTTATAGAAGGTTTGATATTGTACGTTAGTTTGAGAGATCTTATTTATCTCTAGAGGACTTTTTTATTATGGGAGTAAAGTGTGCCAATTTCATGTAGGGTGTAACAACACCTGTTAAGAAGGAATTCTCAATTATACTTTTATAGAATGGGGAGAGAAAGGAGGAAAGTTTATGTAATAATAGTGTAGGGATAGGGTCTAACATGCATGATGATTTAAAGGCTAATAGAAGTGTATCAATGCAAGTTGTAGAAGAGGTATAGAATGAGTTAAGTGACTATGTTGGTAATATTAGTGGTGGCAGTATGGGTTTGGGTAGGCAGTTAATGATTCTATGTATCGTGTTATTGAAGTAATTATCAAAGTTGGTTACGTTGATAGATGGGATACTGTCAGTAAGTATGCGAGGAGTTATACGCCCAAGCAGGGAATTTGAAATTTTGAAGAGTTTCTTGTGATTATTTCCAGCCGATATTATGGTATCAGTATAGTAATAATATTTAGCCTTCTTTATCATGCGTCTATAAGTATATGATATTTGTTTAAAATAGTTAAGGTGTCATACAGGAGTTTGTCTTAGAATAATGTATATGAAACTTCGAATGAAATTTAACAAAGTAATTTTAAATTTTTATAAACACTTAAATTTAAGTGCATATTATAAATAAATAAATTATTTCCTAGAATTACATATGTATTACATAATTTGTTTACATCTACGTTTTAACGATCACACTACAAGTATAATACCCGGGCAACGTCGGGCCGTAAACATATAGTCTATACATTTAAAAGAAAGTTAATTTAATTATTTATTTATTTATTTAACAACATTTGTTTGTATTTTAGATACACTTTATTTAATTGTGTATACTAGAAATATAGAATCAGGAATAGTTCTAATTAATAAATAATAAATAGGCAAACAATCAAAAACCGATAAATGTCGGGTCGGGTAAGGTTGTGGTTTGGGTTTAGAATGTTATAATTTGTAGACCTATTTTTTACTTAATATATACTATACATTTTGTACCCATATTAATTTGTATATATAAATATACCTACATATTTACATATATGTATAGCTATATAATTTACTAATTTACAGCGCGTGACTTATTTAATTAGGCATTTTAAAGGATATATATAAATATATAAATGTATATATTACATATTATTTACTTATTAATATCTATATATTCTACGTATATAAATCGTGTATTTAATTATTATATTGAATACATATACGTTATTACTAACCTGACGTACATATTTGCTTTTTATAATATACATTAATGATACGGATATAATATATAGGTGAATACATATGTACATATTATTACTTTTTAATTAATTGTTATCAAATAGATTATTTATATAAAATGAAATTAATTTAATTAATAATTACTAAGAATTTTAAAGTTAATTTGAGTTTTTTTATGAAATCGTTAAAAATGTAAATTTACAAATATCAAGATTACTATATTTATTTTACGTACATATTAATTGTATTTTTATTTGAATACTATAATGTCATTAACAATATTAATTATTACAACATACTAAGGTATAACTACATAATATGTATTACAATAATTACCGATTTGTATGCATTCAATGACTATCCATAATAAATAACCAACTTATTCTATATATATATATATTTCTACGCCTGAACAAATTATAATAAACAATAATACAAATAAAATAAATGTACACACATGAAATAAGAAAGTTAATGGTTATAAATGTGGACTAAAAGATATTTATTATGTTGAATATATTTGTTATGGATATATAACGTATGCCTATTTAGAGTTTATTCCATGGGTATAGAGATAAATATCCTATGATATATAATTAGTTGGTAATAAGAGATACGGAGAATTATCGGAAAGTAGATACATATTTAAGGAACTTAATGGTTATTATTTGTAAGAAAATGTCAAGTTGTTTATGTTGTATTAAATTATGTGTAATTAAAAGTGATTTATATTGTATTATATAATATATTTGATATCAATGAATTATATTTACGAAGTAGGATCTCAGATTTGACATTGGATATATTAACATTAATAGTACACCTATTGGTGCTCGAGCTATTCACGTTTGCAGAATCTTGACCTTCTTCGATTAGTATAAAGGGAGAGTAATATAGTATGACAGTAATAAAAATGATTTATGATATATAATGATACACTTAATTCAGTTATATTAAAATATACATAACATAAATTAATATACTATTAGTATATTAAGAATATATATAGAATATTTTAATTTAAAGCACTTTTAGTAACACGCATATAAAATATGTCAAAGTAAACTTAAACTAATGCATGATTTATCATAATCATACTAACAATTCTTTATTCTCAGTCATTGTGGGTTTAATTTATTTTCTAAATAAATATTAATTTAATTTATATATCTTATTTTTATTTTTATATCTCATAATGATGTATAATGATGTAATTAAATAAATATAATATAAACAAATAGACAAATACGTTTATATATATATGTGATGTAGTGTATTTTGTATGAGTGTGTGTTCAAACGCGTTTATCCACACGACACCCATGACATCCGGGATGCCATCACCGAAATACACTATGCATGTATTGCCACCTCCATGGCCACCTCAGACACGATTCCGGCACATTATCTTTAATTAATTATTATGTATCATTATCATTATTATATCATTATATTATATCAGTATCATTATTATATTATATCCATCTTATATTATACTATATTCTGTTATATATTAGTAGTACGTTTAGTGTGGGCACTACAATCGTTGTCCGGGAGGTATGTGATGTAGTGTATTTTGTATGAGTGTGTGTTCAAATGTGTTTATATTAGATTGGCGGCGCGGTGTGGTATTAAGGCAGGATGATTGTGAGAATGAATGTTACATATATATATATATAATATATAATGGCGCTAGGATATTGTCAGTGTTTGTTGAAATGTTTATGTATAACTGTCCCCCCACGTATTCCGTCACCACGTATTTCCCCCACCACGTATTCCGTCACCACGTATTTCCCCCACCACGTATTCCGTCACCAAGTATTTCCTCCACCACGTATCCCGATCTTCACCCTGCGACCACGACTACGACTGCGACCGACGAGCTGCTGCTGGGACGATACGACCTGCTTCTGGAGCGCTACCGACTCCAACCGTATTATTATTATTATTTATCTGGCACGCCCCTTAACATATTGTGGGCGTGACATCTGGAATTGTTCCAAGGTGAACTTCCTTTTTGAGCTAGCGGTCGAAGCGAGCAGACGTATGCGAATAACCTGATATCGACAGTTACCACGAGGAAATTATAATAAATGAATGAAACGCGTATTTCTTTAGTAATTTAGATCGAAGTAAATTGATTAGTAGTAGATACGTAAACGCCACTATACTACATTTGGCGCTGGCGAACAGGATCGAAGAGGAGAATATCCCAAGGAGATTGAGAGCGAGAGCGAGCGATATAACCGTTAGTTATATAAACGTTCGAAAATAACTGACAAATATCCATATTAATATTTATAATATACCTTATTATGTATCATATTACAAACTATATAACCGTACAACTATATTTATATATGTAAATATATATCCATATTATATATATAAATATATATCCAACAATATATTATATACAATATATTATATATATGTAAGTACGAATTACGAATTGTTTACAATTTAAATAAGTAGTTTATTATAAACTAATATTTCTATATATCGTTTGGTTACGTAACACGCCTATAGAATTTTATATTGAATCACGAATCGCATTGAATTGCAGCTTTCGTTAATTTCCACTCGAATACAATTCAGTTTAACATTATTTTTAGTTTCCACTCGTATACAATTCAGTTTAAAATTATTTTTCTTGGTTTCTAAAAACATTATAGTAACATTAGTGAAATTGTATAACATGGGTATCAAATACATAACGCGAAGGCAAATGCCAACGTTCTCGGGCGATCTAGACGAGAATTTGGAAGTGTGGGTCGAGACGCTGGAAAGTCATCTCGAGGAGACCAGATTCCCCGTGGCACACCGGTCAGGGTTTCTGTTGGAACATGTCAGAGGGATTGCACTGCGTGAGTTACGAGTCGAAGGCGTTACGCATAAGAGTGACTGGGCAGACCTGATAGAGATGTTGAGCGAACTCTATGGGAAACCCGCGATACCTTCTTCCCCGACGCCAGCGATGACTTCCCCTCGATATCGGCGATACCTTCTCCCTCGACCCCCGTGACCCCCGCGTTTATCCCCATGACCCCCGTGAACCGCTCGACGTCACCATCGACCCCCGTGACCCCCGCGTTTATCCCCACGACCCCCGTGACCCGCTCGACGTCACCATAGACCCCCGTGACACCCGCGTTTATCCCCACGACCCCCGTGACCCGCTCGACGTCACCATCGACCCCCGTGACCCCTGCGTTTATCCACACGACACCCATGACATCCGGGATGCCATCACCGAAATACACTATGCATGTATTGCCACCTCCATGGCCACCTCCGACACGATTCCGGCACATTATCTTTAATTAATTATTATGTATCATTATCATTATTATATCATTATATTATATCAGTATCATTATCATATTATATCCATCTTATATTATACTATATTCTGTTATATATTAGTAGTACGTTTAGTGTGGGCACTACAATCGTTGTCCGGGAGGTATTTGATGTAGTGTATTTTGTATGAGTGTGTGTTCAAATGAGTTTATATTAGATTGGCGGCGCGGTGTGGTATTAAGGCAGGATGATTGTGAGAATGAATGTTACATATATATATATATATAATATATAATGGCGCTAGGATATTGTCAGTGTTTGTTGAAATGTTTATGTATAACTGTCCCCCCACGTATTCCGTCACCACGTATTTCCCCCACCACGTATTCCGTCACCACGTATTTCCCCCACCACGTATTCCGTCACCAAGTATTTCCTCCACCACGTATCCCGATCTTCACCCTGCGACCACGACTACGACTGCGACCGACGAGCTGCTGCTGGGACGATACGACCTGCTTCTGGAGCGCTACCGACTCCAACCGTATTATTATTATTATTTATCTGGCACGCCCCTTAACATATTGTGGGCGTGACATCTGGAATTGTTCCAAGGTGAACTTCCTTTTTGAGCTAGCGGTCGAAGCGAGCAGACGTATGCGAATAACCTGATATCGACAGTTACCACGAGGAAATTATAATAAATGAATGAAACGCGTATTTCTTTAGTAATTTAGATCGAAGTAAATTGATTAGTAGTAGATACGTAAACGCCACTATACTACATTTGGCGCTGGCGAACAGGATCGAAGAGGAGAATATCCCAAGGAGATTGAGAGCGAGAGCGAGCGATATAACCGTTAGTTATATAAACGTTCGAAAATAACTGACAAATATCCATATTAATATTTATAATATACCTTATTATGTATCATATTACAAACTATATAACCGTACAACTATATTTATATATGTAAATATATATCCATATTATATATATAAATATATATCCAACAATATATTATATACAATATATTATATATATGTAAGTACGAATTACGAATTGTTTACAATTTAAATAAGTAGTTTATTATAAACTAATATTTCTATATATCGTTTGGTTACGTAACACGCCTATAGAATTTTATATTGAATCACGAATCGCATTGAATTGCAGCTTTCGTTAATTTCCACTCGAATACAATTCAGTTTAACATTATTTTTAGTTTCCACTCGTATACAATTCAGTTTAAAATTATTTTTCTTGGTTTCTAAAAACATTATAGTAACATTAGTGAAATTGTATAACATGGGTATCAAATACATAACGCGAAGGCAAATGCCAACGTTCTCGGGCGATCTAGACGAGAATTTGGAAGTGTGGGTCGAGACGCTGGAAAGTCATCTCGAGGAGACCAGATTCCCCGTGGCACACCGGTCAGGGTTTCTGTTGGAACATGTCAGAGGGATTGCACTGCGTGAGTTACGAGTCGAAGGCGTTACGCATAAGAGTGACTGGGCAGACCTGATAGAGATGTTGAGCGAACTCTATGGGAAACCCGCGATACCTTCTTCCCCGACGCCAGCGATGACTTCCCCTCGATATCGGCGATACCTTCTCCCTCGACCCCCGTGACCCCCGCGTTTATCCCCATGACCCCCGTGAACCGCTCGACGTCACCATCGACCCCCGTGACCCCCGCGTTTATCCCCACGACCCCCGTGACCCGCTCGACGTCACCATAGACCCCCGTGACACCCGCGTTTATCCCCACGACCCCCGTGACCCGCTCGACGTCACCATCGACCCCCGTGACCCCTGCGTTTATCCACACGACACCCATGACATCCGGGATGCCATCACCGAAATACACTATGCATGTATTGCCACCTCCATGGCCACCTCCGACACGATTCCGGCACATTATCTTTAATTAATTATTATGTATCATTATCATTATTATATCATTATATTATATCAGTATCATTATCATATTATATCCATCTTATATTATACTATATTCTGTTATATATTAGTAGTACGTTTAGTGTGGGCACTACAATCGTTGTCCGGGAGGTATTTGATGTAGTGTATTTTGTATGAGTGTGTGTTCAAATGAGTTTATATTAGATTGGCGGCGCGGTGTGGTATTAAGGCAGGATGATTGTGAGAATGAATGTTACATATATATATATATATAATATATAATGGCGCTAGGATATTGTCAGTGTTTGTTGAAATGTTTATGTATAACTGTCCCCCCACGTATTCCGTCACCACGTATTTCCCCCACCACGTATTCCGTCACCACGTATTTCCCCCACCACGTATTCCGTCACCACGTATTTCCTCCACCACGTATCCCGATCTTCACCCTGCGACCACGACGACGACTGCGACCGACGAGCTGCTGCTGGGACGATACGACCTGCTTCTGGAGCGCTACCGACTCCAACCGTATTATTATTATTATTTATCTGGCACGCCCCTTAACATATTGTGGGCGTGACATCTGGAATTGTTCCAAGGTGAACTTCCTTTTTGAGCTAGCGGTCGAAGCGAGCAGATGTATGCGAATAACCTGATATCGACAGTTACCACGAGGAAATTATAATAAATGAATGAAACGCGTATTTCTTTAGTAATTTAGATCGAAGTAAATTGATTAGTAGTAGATACGTAAACGCCACTATATATATATATATATATACACACAATAACATATATTTGTATATAAACATAAATATATACTTATCAACGTTATCCATACAATAAATAAGTTCATTACACTCAACTTCTCTTATGGTATATTGCAAAGTGAATATCGTAGAATTCAATCAATTTAAAATAACCGCCTTAATATAATATATATATATATATTTAAATATATATATATATATATATATATATATATATATATATATATATATATATATATATATATATGTTATAGAGTGATTCATGATAATATAAACCTAGACACATGTATATTGCAATTAAAACCATAATGATGCATTCGTTATGTACACGACCACTATATTGTGTTCGAGAAACACACTAATGCATTCGGGTTATGTGTACGGCCACTATGCTTTGTTAGAGAAACGCACTGATGTGTAACCGAAATCATTAAACGTATTCTGTTATAATTCGCCTGCATCAGTTACACATCAGACATTATTAGTGTACGTTTATTCTTGATATCATATTATACGAGATTCGTCGAACCCAGATATACGGTTATTATTATTATTATGATTATTATTACTATATGTTATTCCCTATATCAGGTTGATCTAATTGAAATAAAGTTGAGTAATATAAACACACTTGTGGATCATTTGTATAAACATAACGACTAGACGCATTGATAAAAGTGCTCGTACAACATATATATATATATATATATATATATATATATATATATATATATATATAAGCCCTTAGTTTCTTTCCCACTTTACTTTCAACGGGTGATAATGAATAATTCTTAATTAAGCTATTCACTTTTTTGGATATAACATTGTCAATAGATTATTTTATATATATTGAATTGAATTTTTAGCGATTTTATGGATCTAATATATATATTACCCTATAGGGTGGGTGTGAATTACATAGTTTAGGACCAATATAACTCAGGGCCCAGGTATTCATTTTTGAGGGATGGAGAATAGGGTAGATGGTTTACATGATATAAGATACATGGTTTCTAAGAGATGGCAGAGAATATTTTTGTACTATAGAAACTGATATATTTAGAATGGATAATTTGAAGAGTATATTGAAGAATGAACACTATATAGTATGCGATAAGCAAACTTGCGATAATAGTTTATTAAATGGGAACCAGATAGATAAGTGTTGGTATGAGGAAGTAGATACATGATATCGAATGCGTATGTTATCCTATATGTCGTATGGAATGATGAACGAATAATTCGATGTAGGGGAGAGATAGAAGATAATGGAATATTGAAGAGGAGTGAAGAATAGTAATATATACATGAGAGGATGAGGGAATTAACTAAAGTTATAGAAAAAGAGTTATTGATTACAAAGAGTAATTGATTATCGTATTTTTCTAATTCTAAAAAGTTTATAATTTGCATATTTAGTGATGGCAGTAATATGAGGAATAAAGGAAATAGTAGAATCAAAAAGTACACCTAAGATGTATGCATTAGGAGACGAATATATTACAATGTTATTAATAAAAAAGGAGGGTAGTAAGTATGATTTGGAGAAAGATTCAATGTAGTATTGGAGCCATTAGGAAGAAGATTGTAGAAATAAGCCATTCTTTAATGTCATTAGTATTATTGGAAAGTTGAATATTGAGACATTGAGAATATTGATGAAATATATATATTGTATGTAATATATATATATATATATATATATATAGATGGTATATAATTGTAAATATAGATAGTATTGATGGTAGCGAATACAAATAAATATAGAAAAGTGAAGGACCAAGTATTGATCCTGGGAATACCATATTTAATAGAAGAAGGGGAAGACAAATAATTATATTTGTTGTACTGTTGCTACGGTAAGCTTGATATTTATTTATTTATTTATTTATTTATTTGTTTAGAGACTTCATAAATGAAAATCATTTTTCGACGTCATAACAATAATAATAATAATAATAATAATATAATAATATAACATATAAACGAAGATAACAGTAATCGCAAAATATATATTCATTTCACTAAATAATGTTTAAAGAGTCTACTTTTGAATTGAGATCGAGAAGTTGTCGTACGAATAATATTCGGAAGTAAATTCCATAGAGTTGGTACCGCAACAGAAAAAGCAGAGTTACCAAAACATGAATTTGTATGAGGCAAAACAAGTTTCATTGCATGGCAATCCCGTCTTGGTCTGCTACTGGTAGCAATTGATAATAATTCAGCCAGATACTTAGGTTCACCCGTGTAGATAGCTTTATGAGCTAAACATAACAATTTTAGTTTACAAAGATCACGATATCTGAGCCAACCAAGGGTTAACATAATATGTGATATAGATATATAGTTACTACCCGTATTAGTATTTATATTATTTTTAATTTTATATAAAACACGAACAGCTCTCCTTTGAATTTTTTCGAATTTTATCATAATATTATCAGGGACAAAAACAAAAAGTGAATTGCAGTAGTCGAATCTACTAAAAACCAATGAATATATAAGTGATTTAGTGATATCAAAGGAGAGCTTAGCACGAGCCTTATGTATATTATATAAATAATAATTAGCAGTACGAATAACATTAAGAATGTGACTGTCATATTTCATAATAGAGTCAATTGTTATACCGAGTGTTGTGATTTTATTAGATAAAGGCAGCGTGGCAAGAAAACTATCAGTTATTTTAACAATTGAAGGTATTTTAGAGAATAAAATAGTATCAGTTTTTGAGACATTTAAGGATAATGAATTACTAGTGAACCAATTTTGTATATCAGTAATACAGTTTTTAATGTTGTATTGGATTATAGCGTGATCAGTAGATTGAGGAAAGGAAGTATAAAGCTGTAAATCATCAGCATATAGATGATAGTGAATGTAAGGATATTTTTTAAAAATAGAAGAAACAGGTAATATATAAATCAAGAAAAGTATTGGGCCCAGAACAGATCCTTGAGGAACACCATGAGTGTGCATAAATGATTTTGAAAAATTGTCATTAATCTTAATTGATGAAAAACGAGATGTTACAAAAGACATTAACCAATTGTGCACCTGTCCATGAATACCTATCTCTTTAAGCCGACATGATAAAATTGTATGATCCAGAGTGTCAAAAGCACTAGATAGATCAAGTAATATTAAGTAGCATGGCATTTTTTTGTCTAGCGACAGTATTATATCATTAAAAATCAAATTAAGCGCTGTTTCCGTTCCACGATTAGGAAGATAAGCACTTTGTAAAGGATCAGCTATCGAATTAGAAGTTATATAATGAACTAATTGTTTACTTACAATGCGCTCAAGAGTTTTAGAAAGGGATGATAGTTGAGAAATTGGACGATAATTAGATAGAATAGAGGAATCAAGAGTAGACTTCTTAATAATTGGAGTAATATATGCTTGTTTCATACTTGGAGGAACAACTGAGGAGATAAGCGATGAGCGAAATATATTAGTAATAGGAATTATCAAGTATGAAATAGAAGAACGTAGTAATGTAAGAGGAATAGATTTATATATAGTAAACAATGAGAGGGCTATGTATCTAACTCATAGCAGGTTTAGGCAGGATAGTAAAATGTGATGGTCAAGCGTATCGAAAATACTGGATATGTCCAGAATGACTAGTTGACAGCGATTGTTAGTAGTTAGGGTAAAAGCGATGACATACATTACTTTCAGTAGTAATGTTTCTATATTGTGTCCTCGGTGAAAACCACTGTGCAAAGGAATAATGAGATTTGTTTTGGTTTAATAGGAGATTAGTTCAAGAGAGAAAACTCATTCTAAAATGTTATTTACCAAAGATAGCTGAGAAATTGACCGATAATTGAGAAGTAATTCTGGAACTAGTGAATTTTTTTAAGATTCGAAGTGAATATTACTTGTTTAAAAATAGAATATACAGTAGGATTTACCGGAATTTAGGGAATATATGATGATGATACAAATTGTTTAAATAAGATAATCGGAATAAAGTTTAAAAGTAGATAATGAAAAAGGATAATAGAGATATATTGAAATAGACACATGTATGCGATTAGATATGAGAGATATATGTAGCGGATGAAAACAACGTAAGAAAGCAGATATGGTTGGGTTAACTATGATTGAAGGATATTTGGCAGTGTGTTTATGGTTTTTGATATTTATTATGATGTAGTCAATATTATTAGAAGTGTTGTGGAGAAGAGACATCCTAATTGTAATGGATGAATGTAAGTTATAGATGGTAATAACGCAGATTTTGGGGGGAGATAGCAATTTATTAGCCAATCTGAAAGTCGTCGTTTATCAGAAGAAAGATCGTTTATAACCCGAGTATAATAGCTGTATTTGGTATATATATATATATATATATATATATATATATATATTTAAATGTAAGTGGTATACTATCATAACTGTAATATATTCAATATTCTAAGGAAATATGTTAAGGACATTTATATATATATATATATAGTATATAACTAATATATATACAAAGCTTCAATTAATATATACTAATATATTAATTGTATATTTATACTAACATGGGCATATTTTCATTTCTAAAAAATAATAATTTAATATATATAAAATACATAATATATATATATATATACATATATATATATATTCATGTGCTGTCATTCACCATGAATGGTCGCGTTTCACTTTCATATACATTAATTCCTTTTTTTTTATAATATTCTTAACTGGCTGAATTAGATCCTCTCAATAAACTTTACATATAGATTCTATACGCCCTAATGAATCAACCCAATGAAGGATATGGCATAACCAGTTGAAAGCAGTTCAAGGGAACTCGTGGACTTGCAATTCATCGTCGACGTATGCATGAACATGCAACCATACTGAGTACACAGATACGATATTAAACAACATCACGTCCCAGTCGAGACAACGTTGGTCTGAAGGCGTATCGAGAAAGCCTGCGTTCATCGAAATTTATATACTCTCCAAAAAAAAATTAACTCGAAGAAGTTTCCAACCAATAAAGAAATAGTGGAGAGGTTTAATGATATGTCTCTACAGGCTATCGCAACTCATAGGTCATCTTCGAAGTAAAAATTAATGGTTTGATCATTCCAGACACATGTTAATATAAATCATAGTGTACAGCCTGCTTTGAACATAGACAATCTACTAACTAATACTCCCAATAACGATACTGAAGATACATACGATACTGATAACATTACTGATACTAACAATACTAACTATGACTCTAACGATACTTTGCCCATACATTTATATACACCACATTTATCAGATTACATTGACAATATACAAACTAACATTTTACATAATAACAACATTCAAATAAACACTATTAAAGACATGCAACCATGCGACACTATTACTTAGAATATCTCGAATAGCTATTGTTATGATTTATATACAGGTCCTAGATCACAAAACAATATTGATTTAACTAATAACACAATTATTTTGCAATATATCTTAGATTTACACCCTAGAAAGTACATATTACCTAGATTATAATTAAATATAAAGAATTGTAATGTCGAAAATATTCAAAATCTAATCTAGACCTAGATTATGAACAATTAATTAATTCATCTATAATTCAATATATAAAAAACCAAATATATCATGTAACAATATTATTTATAATAATACACAACGTAATGATAATATAGGCGTGCAATCAAATAGAAATGTTAAGTGTAAACAAAGGTGTTTACTATTTTCATTTCTAAAAATAATAATTTAATAAATGTATATACTATATAATATATATATATAACGAAGTGAGATATATTATCTTATACTATTTATAGTATATTAAATTATAAATGATTATATAAATGTATATAATAAATAATGTATATTAATAGGTTATAATGACCAATTTATTAATGTGAATATAGTACATAACACATATTATTTCAGTATTTATCACCTTTCTATTGTTAATATTATTTTGCAATGCTCACTTATCTAATTTCTCTCATAAACATACCATATATGAAGTTACTTAAATACACTTTAGATATACCTTATTATCAAACTCGTATGTATAAATGTATTACAGTTATCCGTGATTGTCTTTCAAATACTCTCTGTCTCTGAATTAAACAATACATATATTTATGCATATCCTATCGACTAATCGCCACATTATATAAAGAATAATGATATACTATATTATAATAATGTTAAATATATTGATGTATACATCGAAATATTTGCATCTCTAAATTTAAAATATTATTTGCATAATAAACTGTAATATTCAATGTGTCTGACTAATCCGTAACTCCATATCCTTAAGTGTATCTTTACTCCTCGTTTCATTATTTATATTACCTGTTTTTGGTTAATGTAATATTCGCATTTTCTCTTTATTTTATTATTAAATTAAAATATTATAGAAAATGTAATACGATCCTTTTTTTAAATTGATCGCTTATCTCAAATACACTTTTATCCATATTTAAAGGGATTATATCACTACCAACTAAATTATGATATATCATAATTATTATATCTACGAATCTCTTCACTACAACCGATCTGATATTTTCATTAATTTCAATTCCAATTCATAATATCATAATATCTAATTTTCTTATATTATTCGAATATGTTATCCTTGTATACGTTATTTTACTATATTTTATATTTTGTTATTACTTTATTTATCTCCATTTTTTTTGGTTTTTATTGTTAGTGTGTTATTAATTATTATTTATTTTAGGAGGTAGTTTCAGGAGTAATTATTATTTTGTAACGATACTTAATAAACTAAACTTTATTCGTCATATACATTTATATATCAATTTAAAACATTCGTAATATAATATTATACACGATTAATATTATATGTCTAAATTAGTTAAAATATATATATGAAACAAAATCTGTATAAATAATAAGCTCAATATATATATATATTTTTTAATACTAACATTGGCTTATCTTCATTTCTAAAAAATATAAATATAATAAAATATATAATACAATTTTCTATATATATATATGGTATGTAGGTTGTAATATTGTAGTAATGAACAACTCATATCCATCGTATCCCCAGATAGGGATAGGACCATTATATATAGTGTTTAATATTTAATAAGAATACATAACTTCTAGTAATCAATAAGCAGTGCCGAAAAAAATACATTTGAATAAATATACATAAAATCTGTATAAATAATAAGCTCAATATATATATATATATATATATATATATATATATATATATAGATATATAATATACGGAATGAGAAGACAAAACGGGCATATAAATACGGAATACGCTGACACGAAGATTAGGCCGACAATTTTGTGTCAACCACCTACTTTAATTTATGAATTACTATATGTTAGAGAAATAATTGGTATCTAATTAAATAATATTTTAATAATCGTTATATTATAATGAATATATTTAATTATCATTTGGTTTTATAGAGAATAGACTATAAATAATTACATTTTTAGATTTCTGCGTGTATATACTTGGTTACACAAAAAAACGGAATCTGTTGACACACTGTTTTTACCGAAATACAGCAACTTAATGCGTATATGTCAAATGGCAATTTATGAATTAATATATTAAATGTACTTTAGAATAAATATATTGAATAAAAATATAAAAGATGTTATTAATTAAAAATATACATTTTGAATTAAATATTATTATTATTTTGTAAAAATATACATCAATTTCTATTTATAATCAAAGATTTGTATGACTCATAAAAACTTAGGAAATAGTAGTAATTATTTAAATTTCAATATTATTATTTCAGATTATTTCAAAATTTGAATAATAATAAATAATTTGTATATTATTAAATATAGTAGGTATTATATTTTAATAAATTATCTATGTATATATATAGTAAATAAATATATAAATATATGTTATATATTATTGAATATAGAATCGTAAGTAAGATACTATAGTAACATTTTCGAAATATTTGTTTTTAAATAAGTTATTTATTTTTCATTATATTACATTATTAATTCATTTTAACCTTCCTATATAATATCTAATATTAGTAATATTACTATAATTTTTAATATTTCCAAACTAGTATAAAATGTAAATACTATACATTTATAGTCTACGAATAACCCAACTATAATGTATTTGTACGATATAAATAAAACCATAGGAATACGATTTTTTATATTGATGCTATTATAATAAATTTGATATCATTAGACATATTATTAAATTCTATAATAGAAGTATTTTAGTTTATTTTTATTTAAAAAAAAGTTATGCACAAAAAAAATAGTAAAAATAATACATGGTGTAGATAGGAATTATGCATGTTTTAATTAATTTATAATACTTATGCAATCATGATTCATTCAATAATTTATATTTTTTAATAGTATATATTCGATATTATTAACACATAGATTAATAATCATATTTGTATCCGCTTTTTGTATTGTATTCAATAAATATATATTATTATTATATAATTATTATAATATATACACACTTATATAATTATTTAAGCCTATTTATTTAGTATTAACAAAGATTTTGCGAAGCAAAGATATAACACTCCCTATACATGCAACATAATTTAGTAATATCCCCTGCTGCTGCTAGCAGTAGTATCGAAATCACTGAAATAGATTTAGGTTAGGCTCTATTTGCATACAACAATTTTTTCATTGCTCTATTAAATTACATGCAATATAAATTAGCTTTTATTTACTAAATATATACTTATAGCATTTAAAACATACATATCATATTTGTTTGTTATATATTAGTAATGAACACTTAGTTTTCATCATATAAATATTAATTTAAAGCATGTTATTTAACATTTTAAAAGTGTTTAGTTAAATACGAATTTACATTATAGATAACACATAGTTCCTAAAAGTAACCCGCTATAGGTGGCACTGGGGTATTTTGTATACAAATTCGAAAAACACGATTTCGCGTAAGTGTTATATCTTTCCTTCGGAAAATCTTTGGTATTAATTCAATATAAATATAATGGGATATGTATATAGATATACAAAATGTTTAATCTGGTATATATATATATATACCTCAATCCAAAGTGGCGAGTATTAGAATCATTTAGAATTATATTTTAAAGTGATGCCACACATGAAAATATACGCACGAAACAACCTCACTTGCGAATATCAAACGTTTCTATAAAAACATATTTATTTTCAAAATGCATGCGAATATTCGTAGGTATTTACGTTTTACTTCTATTTATATACCTCACTTTAACTCTCCCTAATAAATTCAATATAATGTTAACATTTTAATTAATACATGTAAAAATGTATATAATTATACGAGGGATTTCCATATAGTTTAGGTGTGGAATAGACTTTATAGATATAATAGCCATACCCGAGCTAGCTTTGCTATGTTTTTTATTGTTTATCTATCTATTTTTTATTAATTATAGCGATTCCTGATTCTGCATTTCTGCCGTACACGACCCGTAACATTATGTATTATATATTAACTCATTGATAACAAAATTATTGTCTAATTAATTGATAACGAATTATATTGTTGATTTTATTTTATATTGTATAAAATACTTTTACTATAATTTTAAATAAGCATTTTTTATATTTTCGATAATGATAAGTTATTAGTATTTAAATCGTAATTGAACCAAAATCATATTTTGATACCCGAAACCTTCCATGTAGTCAATTACCCGAAACTACCCGACATCATTTACAACACTAATATGTATATTATATTTAAATATTTATAAAAATATATATATATATTAGTCATTAATATTTTCTTGTATAAAAGAATAATAAATTAATTATGGATTCTTACATGTCAATTTTATTTCAAATTAAAATACTAAATATATCAATTGTATCAATTATGTTATATTCATTTAAACAATAATCAATTAATTATTCTTGAAAACTTATATAAATCTTTATATTTGATCAACATTAATAATTTAATTTATATCAAAAACAGATTTTATGTATTTGTATCAAATAATCATAAATATATTTAATTGTATTTCATTTATTTATATTTGTTAGTGTAATTATATTAGAATAATACATTACATAAATATTATTATTTGATTCAAACATTAACATAATTATCAAAATCAAATTTAGTATATTTGTATATGAATCATTAATCAGAAATGTATTTATATTAAAGTATATTTGTATATACAAGTTGTTAAGTTATTAGAAAAAGAATCAATGCGTTAAATACATTATTTATTAACTTTGTACATTTATCACGGCTCTTATAGATAGGCGTCTAGCATTGCTTAATCATGTGAGACGGTGATGTATGGGCATATCCCTAGCACTCGGCGTGTGTTAGTATAATGCGAGATAATAATAATAATACACAAAGTAATAGTGATAATAACATAACATCACCTCTTCTAAGAAGAAGATATATTACAGGACAAATCGGTAGGGAGTGTGCCTGTTCCTGGAGCTTCGGCGTATAGTTTCCTAAGCTGCTTTTGTTCTATAATAGCTGTGTGTGAGAGGATGGTATTATTATCAGATGGTGGTGTTGGGTAATTAGATAAATGTAGTGTTTGAGTGGGGGTATTCTCTATGGTGGTGTAATTTTCTTGGGGTTAGTTGTAGGTGTTGATCGTATTTTATGTCTTGTACGTCATAGGATGTTTCCCGTATGGGTACACATGACATATGATTCTGGTTCGTTTCTTGACAATGGTAGCTGGGGATCATGTGAATTTTAAGGAGTCTCGAATTTGACAGATTTGAACGTTATGTACGATGTATGCAGTTTTCTTGCAAGTAATGTCATCTAGTTAATTTATGTCTGTTTGATGTGTTTGTAGTTTCGTGCGTTCTGATGTTTGGATTGATGTAAGAGTAGGTGTAGAGGGCTGGGGTCATCATATTTTGAGGGTTATTTCTCTAAGATAGTAGTGCTTTAGTTATCTTATTGATGTCTGTATTTTTTATAATGTTCTTTATGGTCTGAACGTGTCTTTCTATGAATTCATTTGATGCTAGGTAGTGAGGACTGGATGAAATGTAGGTGATGTCCTATTAGTGGAGGACATATATGGTATGCTTCTGATGTTTGGTGGTAGTTTCCAATTGCTTATTGGATGTGTCTGGAATCTTTCGCATTGGTTGGAATACCATATTACATATAATATCATGATGTCGCCTTACTTCTTTGGTGCATATGTTATGCTGGATACCTATACTGTAGGCTTATTTACCGATATGATGATTCCTTTGGACATCATACGCTATAGTTCTATATATACTTTAAAGTTGATTTCGACACATTTATTCGCATGTAACAAGGGTCGTACTTATTTGTCGAGGCTTATTTGAAGTGTTACGGGGAATATTCTGGTATCATTTTTGGCGGGTGGTTTTGATATAGGTGGGATTATGTCTGTGCATAATATTTTTATGAGGCTTAGCCTTCTGCAGATGTGTCTATTAGTCATATTATAGGGGGTTGTGGGGATTCGACTATAGTGAAGTTTATATCGTATAATATGCCATTATAATTATAACATATTATTGTTATGCCGTAGGTCGCAATAGGTTTATTTTCATATGCTAAGAGTATGTATGGATAGGGGTTAGTTAAGTAGGCTTTCTAATGTTATTGTATACCTTAAAGGATAGTACATTACTTTAAGACCCTTTGTCAACTTTAAATAATATATATGTTCTATTTTTAAAGGGTATGAATAGTTTAACATAATTTAATAAAAACCTTGTATCTTATGTCCTGGTCTGCTACATGTAAGTTTGATGTAATTTAGTAGACTCCTGTTTCTTATAGTTCTTATAGTAATGTCTGCTCCTACAGAAGGATTTGAAGTTATTCATCTTGTTACAAGCATTGCATCTGAGTCCGAGAGCTGCTTCCTGTAATTTATTTCAACATAGTTTTTTTTGTAGTTTTAAACTATATAATTGAAACAAAATATTAATTAGTAAATAATTTAAAGTGTTATATATTACTAACGTTAATCAGTACATGATACCGTGTTGAAACTCATCAAATAAACTGGATTGCAGGTATCCAATTCTATATAATTTAAATATATTAATAAATATATATATACTTAATAGTTACTGATATTTTGAGTAACATATATGTATATATGAGTAATTTATATATATAAAAAATAGTTAGTAGATAATTAAGTATGATAATAAATATTATATACGATTAAATAGTGATATAAAATGAACCAAATAAAACATGCATATTGGAGTATATAAATTACCGGCAAAGATCTAAAAATTATTTAGCTGTAGTAAGTTTGGTGGTGGTAGGTGCGATATGTATTTTTGAGACGGCCATTTTGTTGAATTCATATATGTAGAGATAAGGAAGCATTTTCTCTTTTTTTTAAATGTTTCTAAAATACTATTTATTGATTTAAACTATTTTTTTTATTATATAAAAAAGAAAGAAAATCATATCTATTACATAAAAGTAACAAATATATATTTTACAAATAATAATTCTATTTTTGAATATGGGTTTTGTTATATTATTCATATATATGTTAATTATATATAGAAAAATAATTAGGTAGATAGCTTTGTACTTTTATCTAAACATTCATTTATATATGTAAACATAGCATATATTATTTCTAGTAAAATGCATTTGAAAAGTCAACAATAAATAAATTGTAAAGTAATTACATTATGCATTCAGCTAATATAAAATCAATATTATAAAATAATAGTTAATAGTTTATAAGTTAAAGTTAATAATTAATAAGTTTTTTTATCTATATATAAATGTAATTTTTATAGAATTTATATATTAGATATAAAATATTATATAACAATATATTTTAAATATCATGCTATAAAATATGCTTTTTATGTTATTTAAAAACTTATTTAATTGGTAATTTGTTCATAGTTACTAAATAACATATATGTTATATATGCTATATCATCAATTAATAGTACATATTAGTGATCTAAATTTTCAAATCTTTCAATTCAAGTTTCAAATCGAGTCACATCATTTTCAAACATTTATATAAATTATTATTTCAAATCTTAAATCTAATTTTCGAGTCAATTCGAGTCACACCTATTTAATTTTCAAAAATTTGTATGGATTAAATTCACTATTTATCATAGTATTGTAGCCACATTATTATACGTAATATGTAATTTATATACTTATAAATTATATAAGTCATTATTTATATGTATATATATATACAATAAATGCTCCTTTTTTTTCGAGTTTATTCCAAATTATAGTACTAATCGAACTTATTAAATATATTCCTATTATATATAATAGGAATATATTTAATAAGTTCGATTAGTACTATAATTTGGAATAAACTCGAAAAAAAAGGAGCATTTATACGATCAGAGTGATAGATTATTAATATAGATGTAGGGAACTAAATTAGTGAACAAACGTATATTAATAGATAATAGATAAGGACAGGTAGCTAATTGCATATCCTAAATTATTATTATATAATACTCATGAATCGATTTTATATGATACATTGGATGGCATTTAGTGTATGATACACTCTCAATATATAACTCTATGTAGAGAAATATGTACACTTATTAACTATTTTAGTGTTTGTATATTATATATGTGTGTATATATGCATGTATGTAGGTAGGTGTTTATTTAGTTAGATAGGTATACAGGTAGGTATATGTGTAGATGGATAGATAGTCAGGCAAATATGTAGGCAAGTATACAGGTGGGGAGGTAGGCAGTCAGGTATGTAGGACCTACATATATATATACATTGGGAAAGTAGATAGGTATGTATGTAGGTAGATAGGTGGGTAGTATAGTTAGGTAGGTTGTAGGGCAGGGAGGTATGTATGTAGGTAGATATATGGATGGGTGGGTAGATAGGAGGTAGGTAGGTGGGTGATAGGGTAGTTATATAGGCAAGTAGGTTTGTAGGTAGTCATGAAGGTAGAGAGATATGGGTGGGTAGTTAGGTGGGTGGGTGGAAAGGTAGATAGATAGTTAGGTGGGTGGTAGGGTAGTGTATGCATATAGGTAAGTAGGTACTCAGGAAGATATTTAGGTATATGAGTGGGTGGGTAGGTAAGTAGGTTGGTGGTAGGGTATGCATATAGGCAAGTAGGTGGATGGGTAGGTAGTCAGGTAGATATATGTATGGGTGGGTAGTTAGGTGGGTGGATGGATAGGTAGATATGTGAGTAGGTAGATAGATAGGTAGGCGGGTTGTTGGGTAGGGTATGTATATGGGCATGTAGGTGGCTGGGTAGGTAGTCATGCATATACTTAGGTTGGTAAGTAGGTAGGTATATAGGTGGGTAAGTAGGTATTCATGTAGATATGTAGCTATAGTAGGTATGTAGGAAATCTGCAATGGAATTTGTTTATGTTTACTGTGCTCTCACATTATACTTTGTTTGTAGAAGTAAAGGGGATCAACTGTATATTAGATGATGGGAAGTTTTTACTATCAATAAATTCAATAATTTATGTGACAAACATTGTTTTATGATTTGAAAGTCTTCGAATACAGGAATTGGTAAAGATTTGATGTCTTCAAACATTTTTTTGGTGATTTGAATGTCTTCGAATACATGACATGGTAGAGATTTGATGTCTCCAAACATTTTTTTAATGATTTGAAAGTCTTCGAAGACAAGCAAAGATTTGAATTTTTAGATCACTAGTACATATTACAATTTGTTCTGATATTAACTAATTTATCCATTGAGATCCTCTTAATTAATAAATATATATATATATTTATATACACAAAATTAATTTACCTTACTATGGCAAGCTTTTTCGGCACTTTATGAATCGCATTCTCAGATCATTTATATCTCTCATCACATTTAGTAGAGCACCAGACATGCATACTATATCGTCCATCGACTGCTGTATATAGTTCTTTATAGGCACCCACGATACGTCATTTATGAGATGACATTCAGAGAGGAACATATCTCGCCAGGTTCACTTTATTGCCCCAACAGTGTCCTGAATATAGAAATTAGAAAAATATAGATAAGTATAAATATAGATAACTATATTTATTAATATATATATAAGTTAAATTTGTTTTATAAATAAAATTACTTATTGGCGGAATAAGTCTTAATAGATTACTAAATAAGTCGTCAGAGATTACTTTAATAAATTAATATGAGTAATTAAGAATTAAGTAATATTACTACTCATTAGTAACCTCGTACCACTTGTAAAGTTAAGTGTTTTCATAATTCTACAATTATTATTCTAATATTTATATTTAATCATTAATTATTGATGGAAAATATAATATATACAAATATGTATATAAATAATAAATCTAGATTAGAAATTAAAATAATTTAAGATAACTATAATGTTAAATTCATAAATAATACTTTTAGAATAAACTAAATTTAATAAGACGTACTAGATTACATAGTCCGAAATGACCTCGTACAAGATTAATTTTAGATACGTTTTTTTATAGATAAGTTAAATTGGTCTATAAATAAAATTACTTATTGACGAAATAAGTCAATAGATTACTCAAAAAGTCGTCAGAGATTACTTTAATAAATTTATATGAGTAATTAATAATTAAATTATTATGGCACGAGGTAATTAGAATGTACGTAATTTAAAAGTACGACTTATTACTAAGTTATTAAATAAGTTATTAGTACTCTCTTACGACTTGTAAAATTAAGTGTTTTCATAATTATAGAATTATTCTAATATTTATATTTAATTATTAATTACTGATGGAAAATATAATATATATATATATATATATGTATATATATAAATGATGACTATAGAGTCGAAATTAAAATAATCTAAGATAACTATAATATTAAATTCATAAATAATACTTTTAGAATAAATTTAATAAGACGTACTAGATTATATAGTCCGAAATGATCTCGTACAAGATTACTTTCTACCGTAATTAATACTAAACATGTTATTAAAATATAAGTTATAAATCATACTATAATTATGATGTATAAATATTAATTATTAAACACTATATGATACAGATAATAATATACTAAACATAATAATATAATTTTAACACTAAATGAATACGATTTTATTAATTTTATAGTTAATAAATTATCATATTTAAAATTATACTATAATAAATTATTATAAAATAATTATCAACAATTATGTATACATTACTAAACAAGTAATATTATAGTAAATATATTATGTGTATTAATAATACTATTATATTATGAATTTTTATTATATATAATGATTATCATTATGATAAGTAAATAAATATTAAGAATGTAAATTGAGCATTACTGTAATGATTACATCATTTATTTAATTAATATAAATTAATTTAATAAATGATTTATCTAGTTGACAATATTATAAATTTAACAATAATTTATGTTATACAATTATCAATAATCATTTTTATAATTATATTTCATATAATATTATACACATTTAAAATATGTCTAGTGAGCATGTTTTAGATTTAGAGTTTAAAATCGCGTTATTGTATTTGTATGGTGTTTATTAGTTATGTGTATTTGCACATAATATAATATATTATTAATATATTGATTAATTCAAATCTAATTTAATACTGTTACTCGAGTAATCAAAATAAAAAGTTTCCATATTTTATTCACAATACTATTATTATAACTTTAATATTCACAATTATTTATTATAAATTAAATTATTGTATTAATAATTATAGATAATATTAAAAATGTTGTATATAATTAACTGTTAATTCAATTTACAATTTAATTTATAAATATATTATTTAAAAATATTATATTAATAAAAAACTAACATATAATTGTCTGTATAACTTGTTTAGATGAATATATTCAAATGAATTAAAATTATAGTTTATTTACATCAATGATTAAAATAACGCATGCGCATTGAATATTCTCATTATAATATGAAACTAGAGTATATGATTCATCATAAATAATGGATACCTAGTAGCGGATTATATGCAATCTTAATTGTAACCCCATTCGTGTTTATTATGCATGAATAAAATTGAATACCATTCCGGTATACTTTGCGTGGGTTTTTTTAGGTTGACAATTATTTTGTATATTTGTCATTAATGATTATTTTATAAAACCAAATATGGAACATTATATTATATATATTAATTAAGTATAATTTAAAATTTCAAATTGATACCTATTGTTAAAAAAAGGTATGCCCATTAGGTATATTTTTGATTGTCAGCCGTTCCCGTAAAGAATGACTATATATATATATATATGTGCATGGATATATGTGTATGCATATACTATATTATATAACATTATTGAATATATATATATATATATATATATATATCAATTGTTGTAATGTATTAATCACTCTCTAAGTTGTGTAATACTAATGTATTACACTGTTAAGTTATGTGTATATATATATATATATATATATATATATATATATATATATATATATATATATATATATATATATATATATATATATATATATATATATATATATATATGGAGTAAAACATCAAGGCTTATTTACGTTAATTGGTTAGACTTATTCTTCAAGTGATTATACATAGTGTCGTATATTGTACGCACGACGCACGTCGTACGTCATGATTCCAGGCATTATGCTTACAAGCGCTGATATCACGTAGATGTACAATATCGACGTATATAAATAAATACAATATATAACAATAAGTAAAAGTGCACCTGTTAATATTTAATTGATTGATTGATAATTTATTTAATCAAATATATAGCCGAAAATGTAATCATTAAGTATAAAGTATAAATATTTGCTAACGATAACATAAGTTATAGAAATAAACAAATAATAATACGAAATTAAAAAATTAAAGAAATTAAACGTTTTACAGTTACTGTAAAAATAAACGAAAAAAAATCGAAAGTAGAAATAAATCATATAGTAAAATAAACGAAAAATGATCAAAATGGAAATAAAAGATAGTGTAAAAATAATCTAAAATATAAATAAAATAATGTATTTTATAAGTGGCATCGAAATATTAAATTTCTACTTTAACTTTATAGAATTCTTCTTATCTTTTTACCATGTTTTAGTAATAAATTATTTGTTATATAGTTTAATATTTAAATATTAAATTTTAAATATATTATAAACAGAACATGTTAAAAATCAATTAAACCAATACTAGAGTGAAACAAACAAATAATGTAATACTTACCAAAATCTGTAATAATAGTAGGTAGTACTTTATTAATTTTATATTTTATTTGTAATAATAATGAATTATTAATTTTATATTATAATATATTCGAAATATAGATATAAAAACCCACATTTTCTATAACAAAAAAAAATTTACAAAAAAAACCCGAAGAGATAATGCAATAATTAAGATACAAAATGAAACATAAATCAATATAAAATTATAAATTTCTGTTAAAAAAAGTTGTTTGTCAAAACATATTTTATTTATTTTATTTTTAAAAGATGAAACAGATACAGATTTTATTATATCATTATTTAATGAATTACATATATTGACTGATCTATTATTAATTATATTTTTAATTGTATTATTATAATTATCTATTACATTTAATTTTTAACAATTACCTCTAGTTCTATAATTATTCGAAATGTTAAGAATATCAGATATATTTATATCTGTATAATTATTTGAAATTTTAATAATTGTGGTTAGATCTATTTTTAATCTTCTAAGTTCAAGTGATTCTAATCTAAAATATACCAATCTCTCTATATATAATTTATAATTAATATTTGATGAATTTGTAATCCTACGCATCTTGTAATTAATCTTCTAGTAAATAATCTTTGCACTCTTTCAATTTGGTCTATAAGACTAATAAATTTACTAACCTTTGAAAAAGGTGACCAAATTATGGATTTATATTCTAAAATTTGTCTGCAATACATGTTATATGCATTTAATAATGCTCTAGAGGATTTTGTAGTAATGCATCTAAAAATTGAATTCAAAGAAAAATAAGCTTTTTTACAAATATAATCAATATGTTTATTAAATAAAATGTTATTCCTAAATCTTTATAACAAGTAACGTTTTCTAATTAAATATTATTTATAAAATATTTTTATGGATTAACCTTCCATAAAGTCATAACTGCACATTTTGATAATGAAATATTTAATTGCCATTTATTTGCCCTTGTGAAAATAAATTTAAATTATTTTGTAAAAGAAATCGTTCACTCTCAGATGCGTAATTTAAATATATTTGTGTATAATCGGCAAATAAATTAATATGAATTTTTGAAGAGAATATACTAGGAAAATCATTAATATATAATACAAATTGGACCTAAAACCGATCCTTGTGTTACTCCAGATTTTAAAATAGAACTATTTGAAAAAGAATTGTCAACCCGTGTAATTTGAGATCTATTCGATAATAAATGATAAACCCATTTTATTATTTTATTAGATATACCGTATGATTTTAATTTAAATAATAGTTTTTCATGAGAATCATCATCAAAAGCTTTTGAAAAATCAATATATATTATATCTACACATTTTGTATTATTCAATTCATTATACCAACATTTTAAACATTTTGTTAATTGTATTTCTGTGGATTTTCCACTTATAAAACCATATTGATATTATAGTTATAATAATAAATTAGATTTTAAATAAAAAAGTAATTGTTTAGAAATAATACGTTCTAATACTCTACACATTACACATGCTATTGAAATAGGCCTATAGTTATTTGAATTTGATGGTTCACCCTTTTTAAAAATTGGTGATTAATAAATTGTAATTGTAAAATTAATGATTATAGATTTTTTTCCAAATTTTGGGTATATTACCTTATAATGAAGATGAATTAAAAACAATATATAAAGGCCTACGTAATTCATTAGATAATAATTTTAACATAGAATATGGTATACCATCAGTTCCGAAAGTATGTGTAATTTTTAATCTATTTAAAAGTATTTTAATTATTTCAAGATTTATATTTCAATACATTCAATAATAGATTTAATACATTCAATAATATAATAATCTAACAATGTTGTTAATATATATGTTATTTCATATAAAATATATATATATATATATATATATATATAGGATGGTACGGACGGTAGGAAAAAATTAAATGGCAACATTACGTGCTCATAATGCATGGGTGCTAAACAAAATGAAGAATAAAACTAAACCAAATATATCAAACAACCCAGAAATATTAACCCGCAATTAAGATGGTACACGTATTCGTATGTGTAAATATCATATATATATATATATATATATATATAGTAATTATATTATAAATGTAAATAAATATAAGTTTATATAAAAATTATGTACAATTTTGTATATCTTATTATATAGTATATCATATAATATACCTGGTACTATGTAAAAACATCGTGATTTTTATAATACTCTATGAATTATAGAGTCTATTATAGAGTCTATCTAAAGAATTATTTCAAATCAGGCCGCCTATTGTTATTATAATAATGTCAGAGTTCATTACAATGCAGCTAAAAAACAGAAAGTAAAACCAAATGAAATAAAATTATACGATTATTCTTATAATATTATATTAATTATATAATGACATGAATACTATATATTTATAGAATCACTAATTCGTATAATGAAGTATATGGGCTTCTAGTGTGTTGATTATTTTTTAAATCGTAAAGATTTATGCGAAGATTTAAATACTTATATGCGATGTTATATTTAATAGTATAATGAATAAAACTATCTATATAAAGTATACAATACAAACTAATAGTATGTGTACTATTAGAAACTACTATTGGTAAAACCCAATTCAATTACATTATTTATTAAAAGAATATATAAGATTTAAGAGAATATTTAAAAATGTTACCTGCTAAAATTTAAAATATTACATTTTTTTTCTTACGTGATAAATTACTTAATAAATTACTTAATATACATACTTATGGATGAATATAATTATATATTTAATTCACAATTAACAATTATTCTATATATTTAAATGTTAAGTATATATTTAACAATAATCTTAATGTATATTTTAAGATTATTACATTTAAAATATTAAATTGTAAATTAATAAAAATACTAGTATTAACTTAGTATTTATGAATATATATTTTGTAATACACATGATTATGGATGTATATAATTATATATTTAATTCACAATTAAAAATTATTCTATATATTTAAATGTTAAGTATATATTTAACAATAATCTTAATATATATTTTAAGATTATTAAATTTTATATATTAATTTTAAATTAATAAACAAAATACTCGTATTACCTTAGTATTTATGAATCATTCCATTTATTATTTCAAAATATAATAAAAATAAATAATAAATTAATTAAAATGTATATTTTTTATAAATATAATATTTTTTTTTTTAATATATATGATTAATATGTAATATAAAATATAAATGCATATTTTTCCCTATAGACATATATCCAATAATGCTACGTATTTTATTTAAAATGGTGTGTCTACTAAACAATTATTTTTATGGATCTAATATATACGGAGTGAAAATTAATGTATTATTTAAACTCTCTTATTCTATTGATTTTTAAATTATTAATAAATAATATAAAAATGTAGTTTCTATATATTAATGATATCATTTTATTATAAGTTAAATTTATACCAACATTTATAAATTATTGCCCTAAACTATTTGGTGGACATGAAATTATCCTCCACTATATCATTAGACATGTGATTAATTAGACAAATGATTAATATTATGATAGAAATGTTTACTAAATCTGGTATGTTTATATATATAATCATATTATTAATAGTTGTTTTATCTAATTATATCTTATATACATATTCCATTATAATAATGTATATTTCCAAACTAATTAACCAATTAGTTAATTAATGCATTAATTAATAAATTAATGTGGGACGTGAAATAAATCACAGAAATGTTAAACAAAAATAAGTGTGTACATTAACACTACTAGATAATATATATATTGTTATTTTTATTTGGTGGAGTCCTTTTATCCCATCCAGGAACTTATATGAAGTTTTCACTTATAACCATATATGGCTCTGATGTCCCTTCGAAGCCGCTCTCATGTTAAGTCATCCATGTTTTAAAAAGAGCCGATCATTTATTTATACACAATTATATAAGATCACTTCTAAATAATATTTTAAGACCCATTTTATAAAATTAATTAATGGTCCGGACGAGGGTCGAACCCGTGTACTACTGCTTGTATATATATATATATATATATATATATATATATATATATATATATATATATATGTATATATATATATATGTGTGTGTGTATATATATAGAATTAGATATTAGATATAGAATTATATTAATAATAATTCTTATTGATAATAGATATATTTTATAAAATACAATATTGCACAATAGATATCGCTGTTGTAATATCCAATGTGTTTTATTAACCTACAAAATATACAAAATCGTATATTGCATAAATAAAATAAATATATCCAATTTTTTTATTTGACCTACAATATATACACCATTGGAACGTTATTATATATTTTACGTTGACGGTAAATGTGTTTGGTTACTTGGGATATATATACATACATATACATATATAACACATATACATATAATTGCATAAGTATCCACAGAAGATTTACACAGAAGATAGAATATTTAAAATTAGAAACGAGAGACGAAACCCTTCAAGACCTACTTCTTCTTTGTAAGTAACCTCTATTGCCATATGAAACACTAACGCATTAATGGCAATACCTAATTATACATTTTGTACACTATAACAATATAACGTACCTCATTATATTTGATTTGTATACTCAATTCCCATTTATATACACTAAAAGGAGAATAATAGTTATCGACAGGTTATATATTTATTGAATAGAAACGACTGGACGTGTATGGGAAATGTGGTGATGTTAGTGAATGGACGTGGATGGGGAATATGGTGTGGTTCGTGGATGGGGGTAGATGGGGAATGTGTGTGTTCGTGGATGGGGGTATATGGGGAATGGTTGCGTTCGTGGATGTAGATTGATAGTGAATATAGGATGAACGTGTTGGTCGAATCGAGAATGGAGGAAACCTCAAACTAAAATAAATATGCATATATATTAAACATCATAAATTTCAACAGTCATGATTAAATATGTATCTATCGAGAAGTTCTTACAATTAATATTATAAGATTTACTAGCTTTGAGCTGTTTGCACTAATAAACCATATTATACCGAACTTCCCTATAATAACTAGATCACGTGATTGGCGTAGTGGGCGTATCTCTAACTAGATAACTAGATAAAACTAGTTAATCTAATTATAAACTACCCTACAAACAATTTATGTTAAAAGTACATGGATTCAATGAAGATGGTACATACGGCTACAACATAATATACGTAGATACCATGTAGAATCTATGTAGTTCCATCAACATATTATGTAGATTTTATGTAGAAAAAGCTGACAATTTATCAACATAACTGTCTACATAATTTCTACATGGTTTCTACACTCATATTATGTTGCTAGTTACACGATTTAGACATAGATTCTACATAGCTTCTACATTCATATTATGTTGTGGTTACACGATTTAGACATAGATTCTACATAGCTTCTACACTCATATTATGTTGCTAGTTACACGATTTAGACATAGATTCTACATAGCTTCTACATTCATATTATGTTGCTGGTTACACGATTTAGACATAGATTCTACATAGCTTCTACACTCATATTATGTTGCTAGTTACACGATTTAGACATAGATTCTACATAGCTTCTACATTCATATTATGTTGCTGGTTACACGATTTAGACATAGATTCTACATAGCTTCTACACTCATATTATGTTGCTGGTTACACGATTTAGACATATATTCTACATAGCTTCTACACTCATATTATGTGGCTGGTTACATGATTTCGATATAGATTCTACATAGCTTGTACTAGTAAATTCTACATTCATATTATGTTTATTATATATAAAATTTAACTAATCAAATCATGGAGAGACCACATAACAAATAATGAGTTCTAGGCAGCATTCCAAGAATAACCGATACAATACGCGAACAACGACTGAGGTACTCCGGTCACTGCTGGAGAAACATAAGTGATTGAAGTATTACATTGGAACCCACTACACAGACGACGGTCTTGAGGACAGTGAGTCTTGAGGACAGTGAAGACATACTTATTTGTTTACGTATATATTATATGAAAATAGAAATAAAACATTACATCATTTAAACATTTATTTGGTTTAAGTCTTTTGTTAGACCTATGCCACAATAAATCTCCAATTGCCTGGCCAATATCGTTGGTCGAAACTTCGATTGGGGAAATCTTCTCATCTATTTAAGAACTTTAACCACCATTCTTAAGTACTTAGTTCAGACTGTAATAAATATATTAAAAAATAAATGTAATATTTATTAGATAATAATTAATAAATAATGTTATCTTTTAATTATTTATGAGGGGCTTTTAATTATTTATTAAAATATAATTTTTTCTATGGAAATAGTTAATTAATAATAGTAAAGAAAATAAAATATAAATAATTTTATATTATGGAGATCTTTGTAATTTGTATAATTTAAATTATTTATCATTACAGATAACTAATTGAGGTATATATTATAGTTCATTCATACTAACATTACATAATTCATCTTGTAGTATTGAGTACAGGGAAATCTTCTCATCTTTTAAAGAACTTTAACCACAATTCTCGATTATGATGAATCATACTGTAATAAAGATAATAGTTGTAATATTTAAGACTTTTAATTATTTATAAATATATAATTTTTTATTTGGAAATATTTAATTATAATTAATAAATAATTGTATACATGAGGGCTTTACATTTGTAGATATAATTATTAACTGGAGGGATTTATTAAGAAAGACATGTTATTTATAAAAATATTTTGTTTTGGAAATTATTAATTATTAGGTTTTTTGATTTATGTATACATTTTTTTTTAATATTTAATAAATTAGTGGATATTATATTATATTATTATTATGATATTATTATATTTATGATATTATATTTCAAAAAATATTATAAAATATTTTTATTAAAATGTATACATTTTTTTTTATAAAATGTCAACAAATATTTTAAATATATTTCAAAAAAATTCTCATTATTTATGAGTGGCTTTTAATTATTTATTAGTAAATAAAATATGCATGATACATTAGATTTATATGTATTTCCCCAAAATATGTTACAATACTTTATATGAGGCAAGAATATGGAATTATATATATGAAGTAATGCTTTTTTATTTATAAATTTGGAAATAATGTTGGTAATCCATATGATTTTTTTTAGTTTTGATTTTAAAAACAAGATATGTTGTTTCCAGTTTAATATATCGTCTATAATTACGCCTAAAAATTTATAAAATGTAACTCTTTCAATATTTCTGTTATTTAAATTTATATTTATAATAGTTCTTGAATTAATAGACATAAAGCAAGTTTTATTTAAATTTAATGATAACCTATTATATATTAACCATTTATTAATATTTTTTAATTCAGTTTGACAAATATAATTAAGTAATTCGGCTGATGTATTTTCAAAATATAAAGTAGTATCATCTGCGAACATGGTAAACTTACATAAAGAAGATGATTTTGTAATATCATTAATATAAATTAAAAATAAAATGGGTCCTAGGATGGTGCCTTGGGGTACACCCGTTATGACTTTTAGTTTATCTGAAATTACATCATTATATATACACTGTTGATATCTATTTGTTAAATAGCTCATTATCCAGTTAAGTGCAATGCCTCGTACTCCAATATTTTTTAATTTAAAAAGTAATATTCTGTGATTAACTGTGTCAAATGCTTTTTTTAAATCAATAAAGATTATTGCGCCAACATTGTTATTATTAAAACAGGTACTGATTTGTGACTGGAGGTTAAATATTGCATGTGATGTACTGTATCCTTTCCTAAAACCAAATTGAGAAGGAGATAATATATTAAAAGATGATAAAAAACTATAAAAGCGAGAATAAAATATTTTTTCTAAAATCTTTGCGAATTGACAGGTGAGAGAAATTGGACGATAGTTATTAAAAAATGTATCATCACCAGTTTTGTGTAAAGGGATAATATTTGATAATTTTAAGAAATCCGGTACAACGCCTGATTCAAAAGATAAATTTACAAGAAAAACAAATGGATAAACCAATACAGGAAAAATACATTTAAGTAACTGCATGGATATGCCATAATGATCTCTTGATTTTTTTGGTTTGAATTCATTTAATACTTTAATAATTTCCTCTGAACTTACTGGTGTTAAAAAAAAACTATGTATATTAGGTTCAGGTAAAAAGAATTTAAAGTCATCATCATTACAATTATTTATATTATTATCTAAATTAGAACCAATGTCTCTAAAAAAAGAATTAAATTCATTAGCAATTTGTTTAGAATCAACAATATTCACATTATTTACATTAAAATTGTCAGGTAGTTGTTTGAATTTTTTTTAACATTAAGTAAATTATTTAGTACATTCCATGTATTTTTTGTATCAGAGCAATTTTTTAACAGATTTGAATAATACTTTTTCTTAGCTTCTCGAACTAAAGATGTTGTATTATTTTTAAAAATTTTGTAAATAAATAAGTCATTTTCAGATTTAGATATTTTATATTTTTTATATAATATCTGTTTTTTTCTACAAGCCTTTTTAAGATCTCGAGTATTCCATGGAATGAGTTTATTTTTGTGGGAGGCTTTATTAATTTTTGGACAGTATCTATCAAAATTTAAGATAAAGTATTCCAAGAATAAATTCCAAGATTTTTCTGTATCGTTAGTTTTTATGAATTCCCAGTTTGTTTTTTTTTAAAATTTCAAACAGATTAAACATGGTTCTATCATTAATTTGATTTTGTTTGATTTTAGTAGATTTAACTTTATCTTGAGGTTTGGTTATGCAAAAAGTATATGAATAAATTATGATATAATATTTGTATAAATATAATTATATATATAAGTGAAGAGACAATATAGGTGGACATATTTTAATAATAAATATATAATATATACTTTGAAATAAATTATATTAAAAAAAAACTAATCATAATAATGTAGCTTTATATATATATAATGTAGCTTTATCTGTATTTTACAAAAATAAATGTATCATTGAATATAAATTGTATATAAAATGATCTTTTAATGAGGCTTTGTACTTACTAGTATTCTATTAACATGTAAATGCATGTATTGTATGCACACTGATGTACCTATTTAAATAGTATATCATGTGGACATTATATCAGTTTTATATGATATCATCCTTTTGGGATAACATATAAATTTTTATTAATTTTGATATATAAATTATACATATATTTATAATTTTTTGTAAATATTAATATCAATTCATTTTTTATATAATTAAAAATGACATTAATTATGGATTTATTCTCAGGAATTATTAAATAATGATTTCTTTATAATTAAAAATGATATTAAATATATTAAAAATGTACTATGTAATAATTTTTTATACTAATTTTATATATTTAATAATTTCTAAGAATAAATAAATAATTAATGTAATTTTTAATTATATAAAAATTAATTGATTTCATTATTTTCAAAAAATATATAATATTGAAAAATACATCATATTAATGTAAACTAATTATGATTTACAATATATTTATATTATATATTTTAAGGGGTATCCCACTACTAGTATATTCGGCAAATTGCCGGAAATATAGTAACTTTAAAGGGGGTACCCATTACAACTTTATAGAAAATCATTTTAAAGTTACAATATTTCCGGTAATTTGTCGGAAATACTTGTAGAGGGATACCCACTTAAAATATACAATATAAATCATAATTAGTTTAAATTAATATGATATATTTTATCTTCAATATTATATATTTTTCTTATACATACTATTAATTTTAATATATAAATTATTAATAATATTACTATTTTTTGTATATTTGATAATTTACTTTAATTCATGTTGAACATACAAAAAAAAATTTCTGTAATTTTGTTAGTTGAATGAGTGTATTATATATTATATGAAATGCTTCGCAAAATTGTTGTGTTCTTGGAAAATATTCTACGATTAAATTGAATTTTATAATTCTTATATTATATATTCTTGGTTATACGCTATTACGATTTGTCATTTTTGAAACTTGTATCCAGTTAATCCTGTATAATTATCACTATCCTCTATATATTTATATACTATTTCATCAAGTTCGCCTTCATTAAAATATCAAAGTTTACTTTAAATTATATAGCTTACTTACCATAAATTGTGATTAAAAAACTATTTAACCATATGTCTTATGGCATTTCTCATGCACTAATTTATTGTATAGTTCACATATAACTAAAGATTAAATCTATTTTAAATAATGTCATATGGATAATTACTTTGTACAACTCTGTTATATAAGTAATGTTTGCATATATACAATATTATAGTAAAAATTCTTATATTAAATAATAAATGATTACAATATAAAGTTATATCAAAGATTTTGCGAAGCAAAGATATAACACTCCCTATGCATGCAACATAATTTAGTAATATCCCCTGCCTCTGCTAGCAGTAGTATCGAAATCACTGAAATAGATTTAGGTTCGGCTCTGTTTGCATACAACAATGTTTTCATTGCTCTATTAAATTACATTCAATATAAATTAGCTTTTACTTACTAAATATATACTTATAGCATTTAAAACATACATATAATATTTGTTTGTTATATATTAGTAATGAAAACTTAGTTTTCATCATATAAATATTAATTTATAGCATATTATTTAATATTTTAAAAGTGTATAGTTAAATATGAATTTACATTATAAACAACAAATAGTTCCTAAAAGTAACCCGCTTATAGGTGGCACTGGGGTATTTTGTATACAAATTCGAATTACACGATTTCGCGTAAGTGTTATATCTTTCCTTCGGAAAATCTTTGGTTATATTATAATATTTATATAAAATGTATAATACACATGAGTTTATAATATACACATATAATATATATATATGAAATATATAAAAAAAATTATAATTATGTAAATAGAATTATATATATAAATACAATATTATATATGATATGTCACTCCCATCTAAATATAGATCATAGTTACTAATTTTAATTGAAATATATATTGCAAGCAATATGCATATCAGGAAGTTAAATATACACCTATATATTTAGGTCATACAAATTACGATATTTTCAAGTTTTATCATACTTAGTAATTTGATTAATTAATAACATTATGTACATATATTAGGTTATTCTTATTAATATTAGTGAATATATATGTACATTATATAATATAGAAATAACATTTATATACTTGGATTCACATTACATTTATTATATTAAAATGAACAATTCACAGCCTCATTTATTTTGATTATTATACGTCATTTATATTTCAAATTACTAAACCTATCTAAATATTTTTATTGTCCTTTGTAAATCTAAATGTTTGTTTATAACTTAAATAGAATCCAAAAGTTATGAAATAATTATCAATTATTTAACTATATATAATATAAAATAAAAATTGAATAAAATATTTTTTAAATTTAAAATTCAAATATCCCAGAATTTATATTTGGGATCCTACTATGACGTCACAGTTCATTTTTCGTTTTATATTTCGTTTTTTGATTAAAACACATTATTTTGGTATAAATAAGTATTATTTCAAAATGTTATGAATATAGTTCATATTTATTTATACCATAAATATAATATTATATTAATATGGATAATCTATTTTCATGCATATTATGCTTTAAGTGAAATTAAAATATGGCAATTTTTAAGCCTAACGTCATATTTATAAATTAATAAAATAATATCAGAGATTTCAAATGGATATTAGTTCATACCTGTTTCCCATCAATATGTGGTATTGTGCAGTTTACGGATTAAATTATAATGCCATTTCGGATACTCGAAACAATCAAACATTGCAGAGCATAACTAGGGTCCTCCAAGCAGTTATCCTACCTATCATTGTGTATGGAGGTGTGTTTATATATATATAATTTGTATGTGTAATTGTATATGGAATAAATATGAAAGTTTATACAATGATTAAAAAAGTAAAAGTAAGTACAGTTTGTAATTTTTCAACTTATTGGTCAATATTATTATAGATCTTTAATTTAGTTATTAAAATACATTATTATTACATATTATATAATCATATATTATTTATATAAATATTTAATAGATTCTTCTGTAGCTAAAAATTCAAATTTCTAATTGAATTATAGTTTTATTTATTTAGAAATAATGTTACATTAAATAAGATACACATATATATATATATATATATATATATATATATATATATATATATATATATTATGAAACATATAGTTTCATTTAAGACATCAACTCCCTTTCTTGAGAGTTAAGCCTTTCTGTTAATCTCTAACCAAACATACATACAGACTATTACAGTATTTCTCAGCCAGATACCATGGTAACCATTCATACGGCCATACCTGAGTGGGGGTGTACCTAAATGTATAGATAAAATATTAAATACATCTATGTTTTTATCATTTCTACAATTAAGGGTGCGAGTTAAAATATGATTAATATTTATATTTTAACAATAACAATGTACAGTTAAAGTATCACATTTTTTCATGTTTAATATCTTATTTATAAATTTGTAAAATTTCTCAAATTATATTTATATCAATATAAAGTGTTTTATGAACGTAATCGATATAATAATTATTTGAAATTGATAGTAAAGTATGTATTATATTAACTTAAATTTTATATATTAAACTTTGAATGTAATTTTCTCAAGTTTTTATTTTTTCACTTATTAACAACATGCAAATCATACTACTTTTTGATTATTATTATTTTTATCTGAAATTGTTACTGTAAATGTATAACATATACATCTATATGAATCCTGTTGGATTTATTATATTTTATATTAATTAAATAAAGTATGATAAACATACATTTTAATGAAAAAAAATAAAAAATAAATAGTTAAATAATGGAGACTATTTTTTTTACACAATTTTAAATTAACTACAATTATATAAAGAAAGATCCTATATGATGGACGAAAGTTTCTATTGAATAAACAAAAAAGTATGTAATTATCTCAAATAGTTATGTATCCTTAGCGTTTTTAGATATAGCTATAATATCATTGTTTAGATGAACGGGAACCTCTCCCCTTAAGTATTTTATGTTTTTGATATACTATATTATTTTGATATACTATAATTAGTTATATTTAAATTGTAGGCGGTTATGGTGCATAATCCGCACAATCCATATTTTATATATTTAATATCACTAACTAACTAGTTCACTAACTAACTAATTAACTAACTAATTCACTAGCTAACTCACTAGCTAACTCACTAGTGCAACTGCTTAGTATTATATAATGGAATTAATTTTATATATATATATAATAAACGATATAATATATGTTATCAATATTTATTCGTAGCATGACTCATGTACTATATGAAATATACATAAATTATTAATACCGTAATATATGGTATGATATATTTATATAATTTATATATATCGTTATAACATGTATACTTTACATAAATTGTATATATATATATATATGAACTTATAATGTAATATTATAGATAAATACACTTAATTATATCAACATATTATATTATATTATATTATATAAAGTTTGGAAAAATATAAAATTATAGTAATAGCAAATATTTTTCTAAAGAAAGATATAACTGTTATATTATAACACTTATGCGAAATCGTGTTTATCGAATTTTTATACAAAATATGCCAGTACCACCTATATCGGGTTACTTTTAGGAACTAGGTGTTGTTTATAATGTAAATTCGTAAAAAACTATACACTTTTAAAATGTTAAATAATATGCTTTAAATTAGTATTTAAGGGGAGGTCTCAGCGCTCGCCCAAATAGTCAAAAACACATGTAACAGATGGGCATATACATGGTATATACCAATAAAGCTAACAATAGAACTATTCAGTGTATTGATCTAATTTTTTTTTATCATGTTCATATTATACAAATACATCTTTGTAAAGAATAAAATGTTCAATATATACTATATTATATATATATATATATATGTATATAAATAACATTTTATTTTTTTATGTATTTTGATTATAAAATGAACTTATATAAATAATTTTATAATATGCTTCTTTGCAATTATTCATATAAATATATTCTCTATATAACAATAACAATTATTAAAAAAGCTGCAATAGTTTTTTCTGTAGCCACTCTAATGCGTACACACCTAGCATAAATATTGATCATCTAATAAATTGCATTTGTATTTTTCACTTATATATTTTTTTAGATAGAGAATGGTGATAAAAACATGTTTTTATGTGATTTATAGATCGTTTTTGGATACCATTTTTTCACAGATACTAAATTACTAATTAAATGGTAGTTTTATGGAATAATATTTTTTTTTTTGTTTTATGAAAATTTATCGTTTTCAACGCTGCGACCTCCCCTTAATTGATGAAAACTAAGTGTTCATTACTAATATATAACAAACAAATATGATATGTATGTTTTAAATGCTATAAGATATATTTGGTGAGTAAATGATAATTTATATTATATGTAATTTAATAGAGCAATGAAAACATTGTTATATGAAAAGTTTTCATATGAAAACAGAGCCGAACCTAAATATATTTCAATGTTTCGATACTACTGTTAGCAGCGACATCAGATATTACAAATTATGTTACATGCATAGGGAGTGTTATATCTTTGCTTCGCAAAATATTTAGTATATTATATATGTATAAACTTATATTAACATATATAACTAATATAAATTATAAAAATGTATAATTATATTATATATAATATATTATCTTATGATATATAATATTTGTTTTAAAACCACTTAATGATAAAGTTTATCATAACATGTATTCGTAAAGATTTACATATTTAAATGTTGTAACAATTTGTAATCTTTTATAATTTATTAATAACATATTCTTAGTGAATAATATATACTATATATAATATAGGATCAGTTTGATATACTATAGACTATATTATATATTTTATATAAACAGTACTACATTTAATTAAAAAATATAAATAAGTATTAATAATAATGGATATATCAATTGATTCTGACGATAATATTATTATCTTAAATTATATATATATATATATATATATATATATATATATATATATAATTATACCATATACAGTGTGTATGATAAACCATGTTATTATTTTATAATTATGATAAATTTGAAAAATATATATAATTATTATAATAATATATATATAATTATATAACTTTAAAAACCTGTCATTTAGTGAGCCGGTATTTAACAAATACTTCGTACACCAAGGTTTACATTTGATAATCCTAAATAAATGAATTTATATCAATTTGATAACTATACATAAAATGAATTATGATAAATTGAAATAATATACATTTATTAATTATAAATAATATGAAATTCATTTCATCATGATACATTTAAATAATACACCAAGGTTTACATTTGATAATCCTAAATAAATGAATTACCCTCAATTTGATAAATATTATAGTTATTATAATGTATGGTACCGCATACATAAAATGAATTATGATAAATTTAAATAATATATATTTATTAATTATAAATAATATGAAATTCATTTAAATAATACTCCAAGTTTTACATTTGATAATCCTAAATAAATGAATTACGATCAATTTGATAACTATACATTTGATAATCCTAAATAAATGAATTACGATCAATTTGATAACTATACATAAAATGAATTATGATAAATTGAAATAATATACATTTATTAATTATAAATAATATGAAATTCATTTCATCATGATACATTTAAATAAGACATCAAGGTTTACATTTTATAATACTAAATAAATGAATTACGATCAATTTTATAACTTTAAAAAAAATGAATTATGATAAATTTTAATAATACACATTTAATAATTATAAATAAAATGTATTTCATTATGAATTATGATAAATTTAAATGAGCAATATTTGATACTTATCATAATACACTATAAATAATACCTATTTTAATAATAATATATATATGATAAATATAAATATTATTTTAAAATTAAATGAAATTAATTTAATAAATATATATAAAACAATTGAAATAATGAAAAATATTCTTTTTCATTATAATAAGTTATTATAATAATTATAAAATAATGATTTAATCATTTTATAATTATAATATTATATTATAACGTTAATAAACGATATTAAATATCGATATAACGATATTAAATATCGTTATTATTTTAAAAAATTAATTTCAAAATACGATTACGAAATTACCTTAGCAAATATAAAATAAAAGTAGTACATATATATTCTTTTGAATATAAAATACACAATAATTTACCTTATAACTGAAGAATAATACAACTGTAAGTACACTGTAATTATTACTAAAAAATAAGGCAATCAATTTGACATCAGGGTTAATAATAAATAATAATAAATAATAATAACAATAATAATAGAATCTATAAAAACATGGTAGTATATTGGATATTTATATTAACAATTGTAGCAATAGAATACCAAACTGTATAATTAACTTTAGATATATGTTCCTATATATATATAGATATATATATATATATATATATATATATATATATAAATATATATATATATATATATATACTTATCTATTATAATAATCGGAACTATAGTTTATGTGAAATAGTATCATTAGGAAATTAATATTAATCATAAATAATAATATATGATACTTAAGCTATAAGCTAGGTAGATATATATATATATATATATATATATATATATATTGGTAAATTAATTAATTAATATGTTTCTATTACTATATAAATATTTGATTTTTATACATTATTACATAAGCAATATAATACAATACAAACCAGAGTAGACTCGTGTAGGTATTTGTCAAATAAACCATATGGTTTGAAGTAGTATTTGTTACCTATCTTTAATATTTTACAGTTATTATAATTTAAAAAATATTCAATATATATTACCCCCGGGATATTACTATATTAAAAAATATACACGCGAATTAAAGTAGATATAGAAACTATTGAGGCATTCTTGATTTAATAGTAATTGAATATTACTATTACTTTATAAACCCTGGTATAGTTTATATAATACACGTATTGTTATTTGTTATTTTTATTTGGTGGAATCCTTTCATCCCATCATGGAACTTAGATAAGTTTTCACTTTTAACCATATATGGCTCTAATGTCCCAAAATTAATTAATGATCCTGACGAGGCTTGAACTCGTGTCCACTGCTTGTGTGTCAGAAGCCCTAGCCACTGAGCCACACATGCAGTTTTAACGTATAACCTATAGCACTAACATGTTAACATCGCAAGTCTAATCAATTATATCTGAGGAACACATAAGGTTTTGGAAAGGAATGAGTACGCCGTACTCAGTATACTGAGTATACTCTCGTATACGATCGAACATATTACAAATATCAGAACCCTTATAGAAAAGCATCTTGATTCCCATACGAATCTGTTCTATAACTTCATTGATTTCATGAATGCATTTGACAGAGTATATCATATAGGACTGTGGTCAATACTTTAAAAGTGTGATATACATCACGAAATAATTACAATGATTAAAGCTTTATATAGTAACAATTCCAGTTCAGTCTGGATAGGTAGGTCCTATACCTATCATATATACCTAATCATCATTATAACAACATAGACAATTCGTTCAAATCAACGGTTAGAGTACATCAATGATGTCTACTATTACCTATACCCTTCAATATATTCCTAGATGAAATCATGTGAGAATTCTTAAGTACTTAAGTACAAGATAATCTAACGCCATCAATATCAATATGATGAATATTATAATTGAACAGCAAGAGATAAGTCTACTGAATACTAGCGAGTTACTTAATCATTTTGTCATGGCGTACGTAAGTTAATAATAAGATTTTCTAATATTATATAGAAAATAGTTTACAGTGCGTATCATGTTCTTAATTTATGTAGAGTTGTCAAGGTGAGAGGTTATATTGAAACCAAGGGTAGTTATTGATTTATAAGTAGGAATATATGTTAAAAAAGGATGAGTGATTGATAGATGATAACTGGGTCTAGATAGTATAATAGTATCAGTTTTAGTCATAATTAAGTAAATAGAGTTATGAGAGAACTATTCAGTGAGATCAGTATTACAATTAAACATATACATTTGAATCTGATCATAATCACTATAACTAGGAAAGTACACACACACACATATATATATATATATATATATATATATATATATATATATGTAGATCATCTACATAAATATGGTAGTGAATATTAGGATATTTGCGAAATAATTATTTTATAGGAAGAATATAAATAATGAACAATATAGGACAAATAACATAGCCCTAATATGGAAAACCATGTTAACATAATAAGGAGATAACGATTACGAAGATTTAATTTTCAGCGAAGAGGTTCTAAATGAAATAAAATAAATAAACCAACTGATAACTTGACCGTGTATACCAATTTTATTAATTTGTATGTTGAAAGTAAATAATATTGTGATTGAGAATATCACTAGTTATATCACTAGTGAAATCAATAGTTTACTTATCATTGAGTTATCTTATTATTAGGGGCGCTTGGAAGATTTTGTATGTTGGGGGACCAACCAATCAAAATAAATGTTTTGGTAAAAGTGGGAGGAGGGACCTATACATAGGAGGTCCCCCTAGATTTTAAAGTGGGGGGACATATCCCCCATCCCCCTTGTTGCAGCGCCCCTACTTATTATACAATTAGTATACAATAACTTAAATTATTATACGTTTAATAATTATAATAGCTTAATAATAATTGTCATATACAGGATCCTATCATCGGAAGTAATTAAGTAATTTTTGAAAAATAATTTATTAGTAGGTATACCTACTATAAACCTATATGTTTATATATGAAGATATTATGTGCCATGGGTACATACTATATAATGAAGACATTATGTACAAGAGGTACATATCATCTACATAACTCGATGTAGATTATATGCTGATATTGTGTGCCACGGGTACATAATATAATGAAGAAATTATGTACCAACTTTACATATCATCTACATAACTATATGTAGATTATATGTTGATATTATGTGCCACGGATATATAATATATAATGAAGAAATTATGTACCAACTTTACATACCATCTACATAACTATATGTAGATTATATGTTGATATTGTGTGCCACTGGTACATAATATATAATGAAGAAAGTATGTACCAAGTGTACATATCATCTACATAACTATATGTAGATTATATGTTGATATTGTGTGCCACGGGTACATAATATATAATGAAGAAATTATGTACCAAGTGTACATATCATCTACATAACTCTATGTAGATTATATGCTGATATTGTGTGCCACGGGTACATCATTTTATTATGTACATGATATACGTAGAAACTACATATAAAATACATATATCATAAACATAGTAAATATTATGTAGATAAACTATGTAGATACAGCGAAAATTGTTTGTAGGGTACCCTCTCTTTTACAATTTATAAAACAGAAATAAAAAAAATATATAACCGAAAATATTAAATCAACATTTATCCAAATTACATAACATTTACATTCGTTCAAGCCACGTCTACTATTTGCAATTTACAAAACTGAAGTCAAATTATATAAAAACACAAATAAAAAAATATATTAAATCAATATTTATCAAAATTACATAACACATTTATACTTAGTGCACAACACATTTATAAATACCTACATACAGTTATATACGTAGTTACCATACTACACAGCTCTCGAAATATATTTGTATACAACTAGGACAATTCTATAATACATAGGATCACAAATAGGTGTCGTTATTAAATTTAAAATACATATGATCAAATATTAATATATGCAATATAGGTCTATAATATTATAATACAACTATGGAGCTTCGTTAATAAACGTTAGGAAAGAGGGTTTCACAATAATGAATCTCCATAGTTGTATTATTATAATATACAATTTATAATATGTATAATATATATATATATATATATATATATATAATATACAATATAATAATGAACACACTATATAGTGCTTCGAAATAATTTCTAGTTCAATATATTTAATAATATAAATATTTGTAATATATATATGATAATAAAATATTAAATAATAATATTAATATTTAATATAATTGTATTTGTGTTATGTTTTGTTTTTTATATATATATATAGGTTTAGCCCGAAAAAGAGCACACACGCACTAAAAACAACACACGCCATAACATACGCAATTTCTTCATATTAATTTGATACATAATTATAATTAGATTCATATTATATGAATTATATATTAATGCATACTTATAAATGGAAATTATAGAACGGACATATATGTCCTTGATTATAGTATAGCGTGTATATATGTATATGTCAATATATATCTATATGTTATAAGTACATACGATACCAATAGAGTTCCTTACAGCATGTTTAATGTCAAGTATAAATAATATATAATATATGTATGATAATATACCGTAATGATGAGAAAACCGTTATAATAATAGTCTTATACATTAATTTATTCTAAATATTTTAGTTTTTAATTTATTCTAAATTAGAATTTACTTAATTGTAATGCGAATATTGTACGTATATAGGAGTTTCATATAGTTTCTGAAAAACTGTTTAATTCCAAGTAGAAACAATATATAATACGTATAAAATAATAAAACACAAAGATACGTAAATTATTAGAGTAATGGTCCTATACGTTATTTTCCTAAAATTAATTTTCGTAAATAATATAAATATCACGTTTGAATTTACTTAACTATAATGCGAATAATGTACATAATAACGAGTTTTATATAGTTTCTGAAAGACTATTTAATTACAAGTAGAAGCAACTATAATATGTATATAATAATATAACACAACGATACGTATATTATTAGAGTAATGGTCCTATACGTTATTTTCCTAAAATTAATTTTCGTAAATAATATAAATATCACGTTTGAATTTACTTAACTATAATGCGAATATTGTACGTACTTAGGAGTTTTATATAGTTTATGAAAGACTATTTAATTACAAATAGAATACATTTATTATATGTATATAATAATATAACACAACGATACGTAAATTATTAGAGTAATGGTCCTATACGTTATTTTCTAAAATTAATTGTCGTAAATAATATAAATATCACGTTTGAATTTACTTAATTGTAATGCGAATTGTATACGTATATAGGAGATGTACATAATTTCTTAAATACTATTTAATTCCAAGTAGAAGCAACTATAATATAACACAACTATACGTACATTATTAGAGTAATCATTACTGTAATGGAACTAATTATTTTTCTAAAATTAATTAATTACTTTCGATCATATATTCATAATAGTATTAAGGTAAACGTCATACAAATATAATAACATAACACAATTATAGGTAAACCGTTGTATTACGAATTATAATAGAAATCAAAAATAAATATTAGTATTTATTAATTATTAATTATCTATATTCTGATTTACTTTATAATTAAATGATAATATTTACTCTATTATTAAATATATTCATAATATATAATAAGACAATTAGCCGAGTTGTCTAGAGTTGTGTGTTATTAATCTATTTTTGGCTGAATGTCTGGATTCGACTCCCCATCACGGAACATTTTTTTATCTTTTATAACATATAATTATTTTTTTAATATATAATATTAAATTATTATTCTAAATAAATCGATTTATATCAATTGTATATCATATTACAAAAAAATATTTAAAACAGTAAATATAATGAAATTATAATTTTTTTATTTATATATATATATATAATAATTAATAGATTATATTACAACAACATATTTAAAACAGTAAATATATTGTAGTTATCAATTAAGTTAAATTATTCACATAATATTATTAATCTATTAATCTATTTAGAAGAATAATATAGTATTATATATTAACATATATTATATATCTATATTAAAAAATAATTATATGTTATAAAAAGATAAAAAAAATGTTCCGTGATGGGGAGTCGAACCCAGACATTCGGCCAAAAATAGATTAATAACACACCACTAGACAACTCGGCTAATTGTCTTATTATATTTATTATGAATATATTTAATAATAGAGTAAATATTATCATTTAATTATAAAGTAAATCAGAATATAGATAATTAATAATTAATAAATACTAATATTTATTTTTGATTTCTATTATAATTCGTAATACAATGGTTTACCTATAATTGTGTTATGTTATTATATTTGTATGACGTTTACCTTAATACTATTATGAATATATGATCGAAAGTAATTAATTAATTTTAGTAATTAATAAATTCAAACGTGATATTTATATTATTTACGAAAATTAATTTTAGAAAAATAATTAGTTCCATTACTCTAATAATTTACGTAACCTTGTAACCTTGTAACCAATTTGTTTAGACACTGCGATCAACATCAGTAATGAGTTTTCGGCGGTGTATCGTATATTAATTATTATAAGCTATATTAAATAGATGTGTTTTCAATTTGACTTTAAAGGTGTGGTCAGAAACTATAGATCTAATTGAGTGAGGTAGGGAGTTCCATAGTTTAGGTGATATTATAGAAAAAGAAGATTCCTGTTTTTTATTTAGTGATAAAGTTATTGGTATATTTAGTTTGTATTTATGTATTGTTCGTTGTGGTCGGGTAGACTTGTAGTTCGTAAGTAGTTCAGTAAGATAGTCAGGTTTATTATTATGGGTGGCATGGTGGGTCAGTAGGAGTAATTTGTATTGTATGCGGTAAGGGATGGGTAGCCAGTGAATGGATTTCATATAAGGTGTGATATGTTGTCTTGAGTATTTTTTTATCCTGAAAATGGTTCTGATGGCTCTATATTGTAATTTAGTGAGCATTTTGATAGTATGTGCTGGGAGTGAATTTAAAGTAGAGTTACAGTAGTCAAGTCGGGGCAGTATTAAGGAAGTAACTAGTAGTTTGGCAAGTTCAGTAGTTATAGAAGGTCTAATAAGTCGGATCGTATGTAAGGTGTAATTAATGGACTTCGATATATTAGTTATATGTGGTAGATAAGACAGCTTTTGGTCAAGTGTGAGGCCGAGGTTTTTAGCTTGGTTTGAGTATTCTATAATATGATTATTAATAATAATAGGTGGTATGGAATGATGTCCTGGGGATGTATTTATTAATAAAGCTTTTGTTTTAAGGCTATTCAATAGTAGGGAGTTATTTGAAAGCCATTTACTAATGTCATTAATGCATTTATTTATAGTATTTATGTTATTGATTGGGTCAGGTAAATTACAGTATAGCTGTAAGTCATCCGCATATGAGTGAAAGTGTATATCGGGGTATTCGTCAAGTAAGTAAAGTAAAGGGGAAATATATATATTAAAGAGAATTGGACCTAAAACAGAACCTTGGGGTACACCATGAGTTGTGTGGCGGGGTTCTGTTATGGCGTTATCTATACATATAGAAAAGGATCTGTTAATTAAGTAGGATGTAAACCAACTAAGGACAGAATCTTTAATACCAATGTTCTCTAATCTTCGAATAAGAATATTATGGTCTAACGTATCGAAAGCCGACGACAAGTCAAGTAGAATCAGTATGGTGGGAGTATTTTTTGGAAAGAGTAGTATATTGTTTAAAGTATGGAGTAGTGAAGTTTCAGTGCTCTTGTCCGTTGTATAAGCACTTTGTAATTTATGCAGTATGTTATTATTATTGATGTATGTTCTAAGTTGTTTAGCAATTATTCTTTCAATTGTCTTAGATATGAAAGAAAGGTTGGATATGGGACGATAATTAGAAAGAGTTGACCTATCAATGGATTGGTTTTTAGGGATGGGAATTACATGGGCATATTTCATGTGGGATGGGAAGATACCTGCAGTTAGTGAGCGATCGATAATTTTTTTGTAGAAAGGAGAAAGAAGGGATGAAAGAGAATGTAATAAACATAATGGAATTGGGTCTAGTTTACATGTAGATTTAACTGTTAATAAAATATTATTGATATTGATAATGGTTGGTAATGAAAAAGTGGAAAATGAGTATATTGGGCTTGATATTGGTGGGATGCAGGGTCGAGGGAGAGTATCTATAATTGATGATGTTTTTATGTAAAAGTAAGAGTCAAAGTTAGTCGCATTAGTTAAAGGGGAGTTATCAGGCAGTATTCGTTTTGTCAGTTTTCCTAGTAGTGTTGACGATATTCTAAATAATTTCTTAGTATCTTTTCCAGCTGATTTAATTTGATCTATGTAATATTTATTTTTAGCAGTTTTTATTAATTTTCTATAATTAGAAAGTGAATGTTTAAAAATATTTAAATCATTTTCGCTTTTGGATTTTCGCCAATTCCTTTCTTTAATTCTAAGTGAGCGTTTTGCTGTGTGTAACGAATTATTGAACCATAACGTATTATGTCGAGCTGTATAAGTTTTAGTGATAATAGGGGCATGTTTATCTAGGACAAGAGTAATGTTACTATCAAAGCTGTCTATATGAGATGAATCTGTTATATTGTTGTACAAAATGTTGAAGTCATTTATAAAATTAGCAATATTTATATTATCTAATTTTCTGTAGTGAACTTTCTTGGATGGTCTGATTGGTTTAGGGATATGTAGGGAGCAGCTAACAAGGTGGTGGTCAGTGATTAAACTATGAACATTAGTATTAGAAATTATATTCGAAGATGTGTTAGATATAATTAGGTCTAATATGTTTCCAGATGAATGTGTGGAAGACTTTACATGTTGTAAGAAATTATGATACGTATCGTTATGTTATATTATAATAAATGTATTCTATTTGTAATTAAATAGTCTTTCATAAACTATATAAATCTCCTATATACGTACAATATTCGCATTACAATTAAGTAAATTCAAACGTGATATTTATATTATTTACGAAAATTAATTTTAGGAAAATAACGTATAGGACCATTACTCTAATAATTTACCTATCGTTGTGTTATATTATTTTATACGTATTATATATTGCTTCTACTTGGAATTAAACAGTCTTTCAGACACTATATAAAACTCAAAATTATGTACATTATTCGCATTATAGTTAAGTAAATTCAAACGTGATATTTATATTATTTACGAAAATTAATTTTAGGAAAATAACGTATACCCAAGCAACCAAAATCATAAAATGTACATGTACAGAAACAGTTCTTGTGTACTAGTATTGGTAACAGTTTTTTGGTAAGTTTCTGTAATAGTTACGATGTACATGAAGGCAATCAGGATTTTCGTACTATTGTCCGTAACCATAGTACAATGTACTAGTACAAATCCGGATTTTCGTACTATTGTACGTAACCATAGTACATTGTACTAGTACACATCCGGATTTCCGTACTATTGTCTGTAACCATAAACCAATAGTTATATAAATAATAAAACAAATTTATTTATATATAAATATTTATTATAATTAGAATTATTTGTTCGTCCTTTGAAATCTCCGTTTCATTTCTTTCAAAATAATTGAAAGAGGTGGTTACTTCACATATACAGTTGAGCTAATTTCTGTAATATTAAATAATAATTAGTTAAATTATATATATATATATATATATATATATATATATATATATGTATATACCATATATATACAATTAAAAGTTGTATAGGTAATAATGTTATGCATAAATGTTATTGTTAACTGGCATTAAGTTAAAGTTCATCGGTTACTTATAATATGCAATGCATAGTATGCATTCAAGTTCAAAGTAGCAATAAATACATCTAGAACTTTGATAAATAATTATTTATCTATAATTTATTAGTAACGCAATTTAAATAGCACTAATATGCGGCACCATAGTGCCACTATCACTGATTACTTTACTTACTGGGTATATATATATATATAACAAAGTGAAGTTTATTCGTATATAACTTTATTGACGAAGACCTGTATAATAACATAACAAATAATAATAACACAGTAATAATAATGATGACAATGACAATATGTACCAACCAGGTGAGACGCAGAACCGAAAGTGTATCAATCTCACCGAGCCGCATTCCTTTTATAGGAAACAAATCACACGAAATAGACACACGATAACAAATATAAAATACAAAACGAATAACAATTTATACAAATAATAAAAATTTAATTACAAAATATAAATCTACACATAGCTATGCAATCAACAGAGCGTGAGCCTAAAACAATGTATGCATGCAAATATATCGATATTATGTAATGACCGAATTGAATTTAATTCAATTCGACATAAATGTATATTACATTAATCAATATATCTGCAGACTTCACTTTATAACATATATATATATATATATATATATATATATATAAGTTATATTCTATTTATATTACATTTAGGTATATATATATATATATATATATATATATATATTACTATATATATTACTTTATTTATATTATATTTACTACATAAAACGTATACGTTACTATAGTACGGTGTAACCACACACATATATATATATATATATATATATATATATATATATATATATATATATATATATGTGTGTGTGTGTATGTGTGTGTGGTTACTGATACACTACAGTAACGTATACATTTTGTAACCTCTCTATTCAAACTACTAAATATGGTTACATCCGTACTATGGTATCTTATACGTTTTGTAACATATCTATTGAAACCACAGAACCAGATAGAATTATTTCTAGCTCTATGATTCAAACTAATATATATGGTTACAGCCGTACTACGGTTTGTAACCATATGGTTACATCTGTAATACGAACTGTAACCATATGGTTACAGCCGTAATACGAACTTTAACCATTAATGGTTGCATGAAATACACTTTTGGTTGCTTGGGTAGGACCATTACTCTAATAATGTACGTATCTTTGTGTTTTATTAATATACACATATAATACTTGTCATCTATTTGTAATGAAATATTCTTTCATAAACTATATAAAACTCATAATTATTTACATTATTCGCATTATAGTTAAGTAAATTCAAACGTGATATTTATATTATTTACGAAAATTAATTTTAGGAAAATAACGTATAGGACCATTACTCTAATAATTTACCTATCGTTGTGTTATATTATTTTATACGTATTATATATTGTTTCTACTTGGAATTAAACAGTCTTTCAGAAACTATATAAAACTCCTATATACGTACAAAATTCGCATTACAATTAAGTAAATTATAATTTAGAATAAATTAAAAACTAAAATATTTAGAATAAATTAATGTATAAGACTATTATTATAACGGTTTTCTCATCATTACGGTATATTATCATACATATATTATATATTATTTATACTTGATATTAAACATGCTGTAAGGAACTCTATTGGTATCGTATGTACTTATAACATATAGATATATATTGACATTTACATATATACACGCTATACTATAATCAAGGACATATATGTCCATTTTATAATTTCCATTTATAAGTATGCATTCATATATGATTCATATAATATGAATCATAATTATAATTAACATATATTTTCTTGCGGACTATTTACTCAGTGTATTTATTTTGTCATGTTAAATCACTTCCCTCAATACACCTAATCATATTTAGGGATTTACATTCAGGGCGTATATTATGGCGTGTGTGCTCTTTTTGTGTGTTCTTTTTCGGTCTATACCTATATATATATATATATGAAAGTATAATAATAAGTATGCTGATTATATAATTAATATGCTTTTTACTCGTAAAAGGCTTTAAAATAATGTATAGTAAATAGTAATATTATTATTATTATGTATATTAAAAAAAATATATATTATAAAATAAATAATATAACCCCTGAAGGCATCGAAACCAGACCTTCTGCGTTGCATACAGCTGTAATCTAACCAATATACTACTTAACCGATTTTATTAAGTATATATAATTACTAATAGTAGTATTAGTTTTGATTTAATTATAAATAGAATTAGAATAGAATTATATTTCATATGATATTTTACTTATTACTAATATTAATAATAATTAAGTTGCTATTAAAATTCTATTATGCAATTATTATGCTGCTATTAATTGCATAATATACTTTTAATAGCAGCATAATAGCATGACAAATTAATAGCACCATCATTATCATGCTGCTATTATGATAATATAAGTTTAATGTTAACATAATAGCAGAATAATAGCACAATATAAACATGTCAAGCTATTAGATATGCTATTATCATAATAATGATGTTGCTATTATGAGGTTATTACTGTTTGCTGGGAATTTAACATATATGTTTGATTTTATATATTTGACAAATATTTGAAAATCAAATTAAAAAAAATAATTAGTACTTATATAACACTTGGGATTTCGAAACTATATAGAACTATTATTTACATCCTTTAATAATCGAATTATAATTAATAATATCTAACTTAGGTACATCATTATATTTTGAATATTTTAAAATATTCAAAAATGAAATAAGGATGTCAATAGAAATATTGCTGAGCTTGAATTCAGCTATGATATGTTTACAAAATCCCAGAGTAACCCAATAATACATATAAATAAGGATTGTCCATGTTGGGATTGTATCTAGCCAATAACAGAGCAACCGGCCCCTGGCCCAGTTAATATGTACCAACGTTCAACATAGCTTATTTTGGGCTTTTCGAAATATGAATATCGATATTCATAGCAACCCTAGCAATCCATCAATTGCAGATGAATAGGCCTACATTCCAAAGTTAAATGTTGATGCTGCCTTTATTACAGCAATCTCGTATATATATATATATATATATGGCATTATAAACTGTGATCTATAATGAACAGAAACCTCTATATACGCATACTATATACTATATAATTGCTCTTGACAAGTATTATTGGATTCTGATAGACCATTTATTTTTTGATTTAAAAATGATAGTATAAGTAGGTGTTTCTTCAGATGATATTACAAAATGTATTATATATATTAGCAGATTTTATAACTGTATTATTGCACCAGAAGAAATTAAAAAAAGTATCACTATGATAATAAAGTAGTATGTTATTTAAAAATTGCACTGCTACTGGTATACTAAAAACCTGTAAAAAATATATACTCTATAGATGGATTTGGTTATTATATTAAACATATTATATAATGCTTAAAAAGGTGTAAGGATTTTATTTACAATATAGAGTTATAATATTTAGTTATGGTTTGTAAAAATATATATGGTTATCTACAGTAGATTAGTCTAATATATACCATTTATATTTAAGTAAAAATGCATATATTAAACTTACATATTTAATAAATAAATTTAATAACTAAATAAATACTTAATTAAAAATGTAAATATAATTTTTAAATTAACTATATTTAATAAAAAAAATTATAATTTATTTAATAAGTAATAAATATGTACATCTTTATATATCTATATATTGTAGTTGTATTATTTATATATAGCGTAATAAATAACCAAGATAAGGTTAGAAATATTGTATGTGTATATAATATAATAATTAATTATACTACAACTACTACTACTACTACTACTACTACTACTACTACTACTACTACTACTACTACTACTACTACTACTACTACTACTACTACTACTACTACTACTACTACTACTACTACTACTACTACTACTACTACTACTACTACTACTACTACTACTACTACTACTACTACTACTACTACTACTACTACTACTACTACTACTACTACTACTACTACTACTACTACTACTACTACTACTACTACTACTACTACTACTACTACTACTACTACTACTACTACTACTACTACTACTACTACTACTACTACTACTACTACTACTACTACTACTACTACTACTACTACTACTACTACTACTACTACTACTACTACTACTACTACTACTACTACTACTACTACTTGCATGGAGCAACAAAGTTCCATCTAAAATATCAATAGCATTGATGAACTCGCCCTGCTTCTTATACACGTGCCTACAATGCCGTAATAGTGAACCATCACCGGTAAGTGCCTCGCCATCTATTGAAGATAAAATTAATAATATTGCTATTTTACTATCCAGCCATACTAATATAATTAATGAATTAAAAAGTAGCATAAGCTCTTCATTATCTAACAACACTGTAAATAATGATAATGCCAAAACCTGCTTAGAAAACGATAACACCATAACCTATGCCAATGTGACAAGTAGAAATATAAGTAGTTCGAATGCTGTTGTTTATAATAGGGATGCATTAAATATTCCTTTATTTTCGGCCATTATTAAACAAATTGACAGTAGTAATCTAAATACTAACTACATTAAGGATTTATTAAAAATATTAAACATTGATTTAAATACCATTTCTAAAGTACACTTTAATAATAAAGTATGTATAATTAATTTCACTACTGTGTTTGCAAAATCAGAATTTTTAAATCTTAACTCGACTATTAAAACTTTAGATAATAAATTTAATAAATTATTTATTCATGACAATTTATCCGCTGATGTTAGAAGAAATGGTAATATATTTTATCATGCTATTAAATCTAAGCTAATTTTAAACTATAAATGTACATTAAATTTAAAAACTAATACTTATGAACTAAGACCATATAATGATACAAATAAACTTGATTGGAACTGTTCTCCATATTTACCGTCCATAAATGAATTGAACACATGGAGTAAATCATACGATACATATATCACATCAATCAAAAATAAATCAAATAATAAATCTAATTGACTATCGGTATGTAGCAATGAAAACATTACTTCCCTCATTAATTGTCGGTCACTAGTTGCTAATATTGATATCATCACACAATATATAATAGAATCTAAATCATCAATAATCGCACTCACATAAACTTGGCTCCATATATTAGATGATGTTACTCCTTCTTATTTTGAACCATTACATTTTAATTTTATACATAGTCCTAGATGTGATGGTAGAAATGGTGGTGGTGTTGCTTTACTTTTAAATAATAACTATACTATACTTTCTGAAATTCGAATTAATATGACTCTATGTGATGTACTTCTTGTAAAATTTAAAACATCCCAATCTCAAATAATAACTGTTCTCACTATATATAGACCTCCAAATAATAACCATATAATATTTTTTAAAGAATTTTCGGATCTAATACATCAACACATTAGCCCTTTCCTTATAATTCTTGGTGACTTTAATTTTCATTTTAATTCTACATCATATCCCCATAATAAATTCAAAGATATCTGTAATGAATTATGTTTATCTCAACATGTTACTGAAACTACACATATTTCTGGAAATGTACTCGATCTTATTTTTACTCATAATAATTCTATTCTATTAGCTAAACAACCAACTAATTCTACACTATTAACTGATCATTATGCTATTAAATGTACATTAAATATAAAAAAATATATAAGTTCTAAATTATTATCCTATCGACATTTACGTAATATAGACTTAACTAAATTTTCTCTTGATATTCTATCTAATCTTGACATAAATAATTTTACTATAACTGCACTTAATAATACACTTTCTAATCTTCTAGACACATATGCACCACTTAATAACCGAACAATTAAAATATACTCTATAACACCATGGTTTAATCATATATGTCATACTTATAAAAAAAATACTAACATATTAAACAAAATATATAATAAAAATAAAAATACAATTAATCATGATAATT